>QTSX02001509.1:0-321730 GCA_014839935.2 Entomophthora muscae | reverse complement strand
CTAAACAGCCTCCAAAACTGCTCTGAGTTAATTGAGTGAAGAATCACAAATTTTAGGATGTTTTCTTTCTTTCACAGCTAACATTTACTTTTGGGGTATATTTTGTAATATTAGGTAAAGTACTAATGGCTAATCATAAAGGTTATGAGCCAATCCAAATGAAAGGGCAACATACCACTGAAACCCCTTCATGGGATGGCAGTAGAGTGTCATCAAGTGTGAACAAGCCACCCAATAAGAGCTTACACCCTCCTGTAAAACATTTAGGTGACTTTAACTCCAGTTAAAAATTTACTCCTTCAAAGAATCTAGCTCTACGCTTGGATAAGATATCTCCAGTCCTAAAAAAGCCCTCTTGACTACCCTAAAAGTACTGTTAAGTATGAAAACCTCTTCCCATATTACAAAGGATCTTCTAGGGGCCATCTAAACTTTAACCCAGACTGCAGGATATATTGATAAGCTCCATATAAAGAATACACAGATATTATTTATATAATATAAGGAAAAGCTGGTTGGGCTTCAATGATACCAATAACCTACAAGGATAACTTTCTTCTAATTATTAGAGTACACCACTCTACTTTCTCTCCTATGAGATTAAGATTCAACAATCTCCCCAACCAAATCCCCTTCAAAGTACTCAATAAGAAGCTTATTTTTGGACTTCTTCTCTATGGAACAGATAATAAAATCAAGTTCAATATCCTTGAGCATCTAACCAACATAATTGAGCTCGGTGTATGGGCTACTCTTTTTTGAAGCCCTGGGTTAACCCAAAGAGATATAATCTGTTGCTGCTATAGAATTTTCACTCTTTGATTAATTTCTTGTTAATATTGGAAGTTCTTGTCTTAAAATTGAACTCATTCCAAGAAAATGTACCATAAAAGAGCTAAATTCCCTTTCTTTAACTCAGGAAGTGCCACCATAAGCCATATAACCCAAAACCAAGCCTCTTCCTGAGAATTTTACCACCCCTTCCATATCTACAGCAACCGCCAGAAATATCTCATTCTGTAAATTAACACACTTTATGTCAATAGTAAGAATTGAAAACAATCTAATTTCAACAGTATTGAAAATTCAGAATTAAGTTTTGCTCATGCAGACTACTAAAGGTTAATACTTTTTAATAATCAGAAAACTATTTCCTGAAAATTTTACTTTATAAAAACTAAGATTCAAATTAATTTATAGGGTAATTTGGCTATGTAGATTTAAATCAATAAAGAACAAAACATGAAAAAATGAGAAATATAACAAAAATACTATTTTATTTTGTTTTATTATGAAATTAGCTATCTTTACTCTAAAATATGTTTCCTGTTTATAAAGAATAAAGAACTCATATGCAAAAAAAGCTACATGAAAACCCACATATTATAGGAAAGTATTATAATCAGAAATGCTAACATAAAATTATTTATTTATTGAAAACTAATATATCTACCTTACTAGTGAAATACCAACATAGACCATATAATACAGCTTAAGGCATAAACCCACTAATAAAAGTCCCCTAAATTTATTTTAATTTTGTCATAAACGCCTAGAAATTATTTAAACTAGCTATTTTATAGAAAATATGGTTATTGATAAATATAAAAAGCACAAATTTAGATGATACTCAATAAATTTATTAAAAATTAGACTTTGATCTCCTGATTGCCATTAAGAACTATTTCAATGTTCATGTTATATTTCCCAAGCTCTGAAAGGTTGTATTTGGTCTTTGCAAAGTCCTTTTTCTTATCTTGGTTTTTTCTCTTTGGTAGACCTTTTTTCTTGGATGAGCAGTTCTCAATATCTCTGATGGATGCAACAGTCTTCCCTATTGGACTTCAAGGTGCTTTTAAAAGGTGTTGTATCTGGGCTTTATTCCAAAGGAGGACTTGATATGCTTATACCCACCCTCCAAAGATGAAGTAGCTTTATATCTCATCCTTAAGAGCTTCCTTGTAGAAGTTCCAGTTGGCTTTGGCTCTGGAATTGCTCTGGCGCTTAGTGAACTTTTGTCTATTCACTATGGTTTTTAATATTCAATGAAAGGATAGAAGGCATCTTCATGTTTCTTGGCATATGTATCATGGCATAGGAGGACAAAGGCTTGTCCAGTAAGCTCTGGCTTTACAAAGGCTAGTGATACAAACTGCTGAATTAAGAACTTGCACTTTTCTGATGTATCTAGACAGTGGAGGTTTCTGAGCTCAGGTAGACCCTTTAGTTGCCTGTTGACAGCCTGTCAATAATGGAAAAAACAACCCTGGACCTCTCCATCAAATTTATTTACAAAAGCTTTATACTGGATAGTTTTATATTCCATGATTATAGTTGAGGGGCCAAGTACTTTATAATGAGCTTCTTGCTCTGAAGCAAGGGTGGCTTCATCCTTTTCATCATCATCTGGATTGGATCTAGTGTTATGGCCAGGGGGACTCTTTTTATTATTGGGTAGGGCTTTGATGCCCTCCTGAAGAATTTTAAAGGCCTTTGTGTAGATCTTTTCTGTTGCCCCAGGAAGCAGAAAGTAGGCAAATGGAAGCACCTTGCCTTCAATAAGGGAATGTACAACCCATAGTTGGTAAAAAAAGGCTGGGCATACTGCAAAGGTACCATCACATAACCAGGTCTCTGAATCTCTTAACTGCTCCAGGTTCTGTTGTGTACCATGCATATGATTTTTGCCTCTGCTGTAGGCCCATCATCATGTAAAATTAATACCTCATTACCATTGAACATCTTTAACTCCTCTGTCAATAATAACTCTCCTTGGATCATGGCAGATTTCTTATGGGGGAATATATCACAGTGTTTGTCATATATATACTTCACTAACTGGTTACGGTCAGGGATGAGCTTCAGGTTCTCATTACTTAGGTGAGTGGTGGCCTTAACTGCAAGATCAGAAGCCTTGACATCTTTGGAGACTGGAACCATTTTGTAGAGGTACCACTTTAGAAGCTTTTCAATAAGATTGATTGGAGCATTTTATGTGTGCTCTCCTTTTTCACTAGTGACTTTATCTCATCCTTCTGTGTTGATCCTGGCAGCGCAGCTTCTATTTTCACATACATAATGCTTGATTTTTCATGCTCTCTTTTGATTGTTGCAATTAAAAACATAGCCATCACAGACTAAACTTGCACCTCCTTTGACAGATATTAGAGGGGAAAACCAAGGGAACTTCTTTGGGAGCTTAAGCTCTCTTTTGATATTACATATATTGTGAACTTTTAGTGGATCCCATGGGCCAATTGGTGCTTGATGGTAGTCAGACAGGCAATTATCAGGATCTTATTTATTAATAATTGATGAGGAGGATGGAGGTTTAGATTCATTGGGTGGTGGAGGGGAATTATCTGGAGTTGGATTCTTTTGCTTCTTAGACTGGGATGGGATTTATTCCTTTGGGCTTGGCTGGGGTTCTAGACTCTAGGATATCTTCTTTCTTCTTTTCTCATCAGAGAAAACTCATATCCTTTTAATTCATACAAGCTTGGAGAAGAGAAAGAGTCAGGAGAGGGTGCTTCACTTGCAGGGTCTGGGGTCTTCTCCTTTTTATTCTGTTTCTTTGATGGCACTTTGACTGGTTTTTTGTTGCTGTAGGGACTTTGGGCTTTTCTAGAGGCTTTTGGTACTTTTTGGGTGACTTGGGATTCTTTGATGGCTTCTTAGAATATTTGTACTAAAATAATTTGAGTAAATCTTTTAAAGTAAAATTAATACTAAAAAAATGAATAAAACTAAATAAGAGCCACTTGTTTTATTTTTTATTATAATTAAGTAGTTTACAATAGTATAGAAAGTGTTTTAGAACTAGTATATTAGTAAATAATAAAAACTATGTTTAAAATAAATTGTCAATATTATTGCATTCAGCATAGTCAAAATTGTTGAATTTAAAATTTCAGCATAAAATATTCTTTAATTTTCACTGTTGAGTTAAGGAAATTTGACATAATTACTGAAAAACACTATGTTATCACTTATAAAGCTTGAAAAGGTTTTCATGAACTAGTTTTTAATACCAAATTTCTTTATTTTAATTTAAAAATATAAAAGCTTGTATATGTAACTTATGAAAACTAAATAATAGGGATTGTAGAGAGAAGTCTAAAGTATAGCCCTGGACACTTTGGCCTGAATTATTATACCATTATATGTGTGCTTTTTGTTAAGCGGCAGTGTTTTACTAATAAACCAGTGAAGGTGTCAACATGGAGGCAGTTAGTGTTCTTTTATAGTAACTCTCCTATTAAATCTTGCTTAAATTATGTCACTTTGGTTGCTTAGCCAAACCCTTTTAGTGTGATTTAGGCAACACATTGATTTGACACAAAGCTGACATTATAAAATTATATGTATAAACTCTAGTTTTAACATATGCGCTTTGGCTTAAGAGGACTTCTGGAAATAATCTAAATATTTATCTAATGTATTTCTAACAACAATAAATAGCTTAATAATACAAAGAACACTATGAAATTTGGCATATGTCTTTTTTCAATGCTCATCTTATTATATATTTAATAAAAAGATTATTCTAAAATATAAAAAATAGAGTTTTTTTAGAATATTGTGTATTATATTAAGAATTTTATGGATTCTTATTTGGGGTTGACATCCAGATATTACTTACTGGAGTTGACCTAAATGTAAAAATACAAAGAAAGTTAATTTTTTGTAGTGAATTATTGTCAAAACAATGGGGTCAACCCCAAAGTAAAGTTTTGCACAAGAGACCCTCTACCACACAAACTGACTTTCCCACTAACAGGAGCCAAATGTGGAAATCAACTCAAGTTTTCAAATAAGGCAACAAAAAACCATTGTGATTATCAACTTGGTGAACAGCTCAATTGGTGATTGGCTAATTGTAAGGATCAAGTCACATCCTGTACAATCCAATTGATTGATTGTCCGAATCTTGTTCCTGTTATCCATGATTCACCCAAAATTTATAAGTGATACATATTAATAAAGATAATCATCTGACTTTCCAATAAGTTTCCCTTGTAAATTTGCTAAGGAAGCACAGTCACAACATTATATTTGTTTTTAGCTTAAAGTTAAGTCTTTTTTAAGTGGTATCAACATTATGACTGACCCTTTTTAAATTTGCAATTCTGAATTAATAATTCAATATAAAAAAATTCTTGGTCTGAGGAATTTCTTAAACCAGCAGGCAGATGATATAAAAATTTCAACTTATTGAATGCCAACAATCTTTTGAAATTCAGTGGGCCAACTTGTGTAATGAGGTAGCTCTGGCAGTTATTGCTTTGATGGACAATGCTGAATTTGGCGGGGCAGCTTCAGATGGATTACTTTCCCACAGCGCACAAGCTTATGGGTGGTCCAATATGGCTTGGCACATGCACAGCCACCAGACATTATGGTTCATGATTTAAAACAGGCTGCTCCCACAGATGTGTCCTATTTTATGATGGTAGTGCAGGATGATATCTCCTTGTTGTGTGGCAGGGATGTAGGGCCTCTTCACCCATGTCTCTGCCCTTTGGAAGATGCTCCTGCATCAGCTGTGAACCAATCCTTGTTGTATTTGAGCTTGGAGATGGTAGTCATATCAAGACCTTTATTACCATGTGCTTTTGATTTTCAGTAAGGAAGAAGTCAGTCAGGGTCCAGCCTACTGCCCCCTGTGAATGAATCCACTTATAGTCAGGAAAGAGCATCAGCCATTAATTTATTTTTTCCAGGCTTATACTCTATGAAGAGCTGTTAATGATACAGATGCTCAACACAACCTGCCTGGCGCCAAGTCAAGTCAAGTGTGACTAAGTGTTAAAGCACTGAAAGGAATTATGATCTATGAGAATGCAAGGAGGAAAGATAACACTTTCCAGGTAACAGTGTCACTTCTCAACACAGTGAACAATTGCAGCTAGTTTCTAGTCATGGATTTAATGGTTTTACTTGGCATCTGCAAGACTTTTTAAATTGTAAAACACTGTGATTAAAACCCATCTATTGATATTCACACACAGTATGCCACCCATGGAACAGTAAGAAGAGTTGGTCTTGAGCTTATAATGGTGGTTTTAGTTGAGAAACTGGATGAAGAATGCAGTTATGAGACTTTGCGTGAGTTTTTGAAGACTTGGTACCAGGCTGGGATCCACTGAAACTTTTGTTCAGTGTTAATTACGCAGTGAAGGTGGAAATGAGATTCTAAAAGCCAGGAATAAACCTACATACATCTCAATCATTCCTGGAAGGTAAATACTTGAATAACATCAGTGGGAGGCAGCATGCTGGCAATTACCTTGAACTTAGCTGGGTTGGGTTTGATCCCCTCAGCTGAGATAAAGGGTCTCAAGAAAAGTAACTCTTACTGAATGGGCTCAAATTTGGATGGTTTGGCCTAGAGCTGATGTTTTCAAAGGGTGTTAATGATGGCGCAGAGGTGTCAGAGATGTGTATCTTGGTCCTGAATGAATATAATACTTTAATCCAGGTGCACAGCAGCACAATAACTAACTAAATACTCAAATTCCTTGTTCATAATAATTGCAAAGGTGGATGGTGAATTATCCATACCAAAATTCATGTCCTGACACTAAAAAACCTATAACATGCTTAAAAAGAAGTTCTGCCTCATCTCTAGGAACAGCTATAGCATAATTGTACCCTGCAGTATTATTGCTCTTGCTAAAGGCCTTAGCACCTGTAAGGTGAAAAAAGATTTAAAATCAGAAGGAAGAGGTACTAATTCTTTACTATGACCTTGTTGAAGGCACAGTAGTATGTGATCAGATGGAAAGACCTGTCTGTATTGTCCACAGAGAAGACCCCAGTCCCATGTAGAGATAGATACAGGAATATTTCCCCTTTATCTAGAGCACCCCTAAGGGGTTATTGAAGAGTTTTTCCCTCCTTAGGAGCTATAAAGCACAGTGAAGAAATGTTGGGAAATGTCCCCTGTAATTGAACAGTGTGTTTAATTTATTGAGGTGGAGATAATTAGTACCACATTTCAACAAACACATCCTTAAGATTGCCAAGTAGTTCTTCTCAAGTTGGTGGTGGGTCCTTATGCAGGGGATTTGGGAGGGGTTCAGTCCCAATGACTTTGACTGAGCACTGATCAAAGTTCAAGTTACCCCTTTAAAGTTGTATGGACTCTCTTCTGTGATGTTTACAAATACAGTGTCATGGAATATATAGTTCATCTCATTTGGACAGATTTCAAAACCTTTATTGTTTCTTATGAGGGTAAGGACAGAAGTATCCAAGCTAATTTAGGGGTATTGTGGCATAGCCAGTCTAGATCTGCAATGATGCTGTGGCTGAGGCCACCCATGATAAGGCCAGAGAGTCTGACTTGGACGTAACCCATCCTCCCAGAGAAAGGCACAGTTTCATGAGTGATGTCCACTCTTCTGGAGCCTGCTAAACACACTGTCTTGAATTGACTGAGTACCAGTTCTAGTTGTTGGGAGTTTGAAAAATCTTGATTGACCATGGTATTGTTGGCCCTGGTGCCTACCAGGAGTTTGAGAGTGGTTCCACAAAAGAGAGCAGGATAAGCCAAGAAATCTATTCTGTTTTGAGTATGACTAGCTTGTGGGATGAGGATGTCACTGTGTACTTAGAAAGCGCTCAGGAGGTTCCCTTTGTGCAAATTATAGCTGAAGGGCTTTTTTGGCAAGGAGAGATTGGATTAGTTGATCAATCAGGGTTGCAGAGCCTCTTGTGTCTACAACTTCCAGGCTTCCCCTAAAATTTCAATCTGTGCCTGTTGGGGTTCCCCAAGCAAGGACACTTAATTAAATTGTTTGTTGGCAGGGCTGGTGCCAATCTATCTGATTGTAGGTCTACTGGGTGCAGGACAGGGCCACTTCTCTGAAAGCAACCTGGAAACCCTCAGGTTCTTAGCTGGCCAAAGTGATAAGCCAGGCGACATCAGGCTAATGATATGATATGAAGCTTTGACCACTCCCATGGGCTCCGGTGCTTGACAGATGTAGAGGTAGGTTTCTTTGGAATATAGCCAACTACAATGTTGGCAACCTTTACGCCTCCAGTAAAGGTTTCAGCTGTAATTTAAAACTTGTTGAAAGCATTCTATCTGGTGTCAGGTGACACTGATATCAG
Organism: Entomophthora muscae; assembly: GCA_014839935.2. Classification (NCBI taxonomy): domain Eukaryota; kingdom Fungi; phylum Entomophthoromycota; class Entomophthoromycetes; order Entomophthorales; family Entomophthoraceae; genus Entomophthora; species Entomophthora muscae. The sequence goes on along the minus strand of QTSX02001509.1, from coordinate 313,609 downwards.
TTTTTCCTAAGCATAGTCAACTTTAACCACTAGTGAACATAAGTTGGTCTTACAGATCATGTAACTCTCCGGTATTGTCATGCCCTGCCCCAAAGGGCAGGCTCTTTAGGTTTATAATATTTATTATTTTTGTTTTTTAATCTTTCATTATTTTAATATTTGAAATTTTAAATCAAAATTTAATATTTAAGTATTATAAGTTAATTACCTTGTTTTTTTGATGCTTTTTGTGTTTGAATTGTTGTTGTTGTTTGCTCTGTTGTTTGCTCTTACTTCTATGTATATATCTACTTTTAAAGTTAGAATATTTTCACTCACTTACCTTTTGAAACCCCTGCTTGCGTTGTTGCCGCTCCCCCATGTTTACATTGTTGATCTGCAGGTTTACTGGCTTTCTGTTTCCTCATTTTCCTCCAGGTTCTTGCTCAACTTCTCCAGTTTCTCCTGTTCTTGGCTGTTGTTTCCCTATGCTAATCAGTTTTAACTGAATAAGAATTAACTATAAATAAAGAGCTTGTGAAGAGTAGGCTTTAATCCAAAATTCTAAGTGATTTCTTCCCTTCAACTTCTACAATTTTTAACTTCAAATTTGTAATTTTAAGAATTTTGTTTTTTTAATTCATTTTTTTAGTTTAGCTTTCCCTTTTCTTAAACCCAATGGTACTTGTAAAAAAACAAGCCTTAGGCTTGTTGTATCCATTTTTTCCTTTAAGAAATCTTTCAATAGTTATATGTATCAATTTGCCAATGGTGAATATCCTAATATTGATATTCCCTTAGTTACAAATTGTTCACTATTGAACACTTTATTTTATCTTCTTTGTTTAGGGTTTTTACACTCTATTACTCCATTTGTGACACAATATAGGTTTTTAGCATGGTTCTTTAAGATTATCTTACAGACAGTTCCTACATTATCATATCTTTTAAATTTGAATCCTAATGCCTTGCACGCTTTAGTCTATAACCTTGCACCATTATGGGCAGGACCTTACAGGTATGTCCCCCTTGTGGATAGTCAGAAAGTTTTCTTGATGAGGAGTAGCCATACAGCCAGTACTCTGCCCTTTCTTGGGAGGATTTTTCTTGGAGTTGGATTTTTAATTCAGTCTACTGCTACTACCACTACCACTGGTACAACTGAACCAACTATAATATGATATTCAAATGATTGAAAATAGCAGTCCAAAAGGAAAAGACATATGATAAGGATAAGATTATAGCCTTATTGGAAAGCAACAGTTAATATTCTGTAAGAGAAAGCTACTATCTACCAGGAGATGACATTGTGATGGGATCTAAGTATAGTGTTTGGCAAAAAGGTTATTGAGATACTGACATCTGGGATCAAATTTGCTCCAAATTTGAGGATGTTTTCTGTATTTTGACTTTGGAGGCATAATGCTCTATTTTATTAGATATATCATTGGGCAGCTCTATGAGCACCCCTGCATGTTTTGGGATGCATTGGCAAACAGGGTGTTGATCTCAGTTGTAACAATTATCATGGAGAGTAAAGCTAAAAGCTAGGGAAGTATGTATGCTTGTTTTAATTTCATAAGAGGGAGTTTAATGGAATCTTTCCTGAAAAACTACTATACCTGCCTCATTCACAACCATCTAGTACTTATATCACAAGACTATAAATATGGTATAGTACACTTTTTACCAAATTATATGGAATTTAATATGACTGTATATTATTATGAAGCTTGTTATTTTAGCTTTCTATTTGTCTATAAGATATATATTGATTTATATGATGCTTAAGAAGCATATATTGTTATAATTAATCATATGATCTTAGGCTGTAGGACTTGCTTTAAAGCTATGAGAAATAAGCTCTGGCTAGTTTTGAATCTCCCCTGTCAGATTCTCAATAAGGGCCTCTTTTTTAGTATGGAAAGACATGAAACTGAAAGAATGATATTTTAGTCACCAAGAAGAATAGCATTCTATCTGGATCAGACTGTTAATAGAGTTATTGTATAACTTCTTCCACAATAGAAGCTGTATTGGAATGTTTGGGATAAACCATTAGGAACAAAAGAGATAACCAATCACTTGATAAAATAGTATATATCCTCTATTTTTAGTTGTTCTTGCCTGATTATATTCTCTGGAAGGAAATCAATATCACTACAGAGGCAGGATATTTAGTTCTTTTTGGTATTTGAAAACTAGTAGATACTTCATTTGCAACCCTGGCATGTGTTCTTTTTGGAAACAAATGTCAGATTCGTCTATTGCTTTGACTTGGTTGAATTAGGGGAAGATCATACAGGCTAGCTGTCCAAGGGAAGACCTTTATTAAAAATCTTGTTCAAGCCTAATAAATGTGATTTTAAGGATGAATATAATTGATGTGTCATATTGATTAAGTTCCTGTCCTTGGACAGCTGATTCGGTGACATTGAAGTGGAGAAATCAAAGTTGAATTACGAAAGATGATACATTTATGAATTTAAATCTAAAGGAGTTTGAAGGGCAATGCTGTATCTGTAAATAAGCAATGTCTCATTTTGGCATTTTCCTGGGCTGTGGTTTTATTATGACTTGCTAATGTACTTATTAACCTTTCAAGAAGTCGAAGCCAATTCCGGTGCGGCCCAAGCGGATTTCCTGAAGGAGAACATTGATTCAATGAAAGATCTAGGAAATTGCCTAAGCTTTTTACAGAAGGGTATCTGCCGAGATGTTTATCCCGTCGAAGCAGCTTACGGAGGGGAAAGGGTTTTGCATATTTGTTGTCAACATAGCTGAAATGCCCCTCAATAAATGGTTGTTTTGCATGTTGGTTCTATTTACTGATTGCCATATTTCCATCTGTGATTATTAACAAAGTACATTCTCCGCTTGACTCTTCCCCACAGGACCCTTCCATTACAAGAAACATATTCCCGTATTATTGAACATCTGGAATTACGAGCTACATTCAATTATCCAACATTTAAACGTTTACAAAGCTACGATAACATTAGTCTAAATTAGCGGCACCCTCACCTCCAAAAGTAAATTCATCAAAAGTCAAATATCCAGTCATTTTTATTAAGCAAATAAAGATCTAGTTTTTAACTTATAATATGCATCACAATATAAAATTCCAAAGTTATTTCAATAGGCTTAAAGGTTACCCCAGGAAACTCACCAAACCTAGCCATTTAAATTACCCCATTTAAGGCTTCGTAGTACGATATAAATTCCCAAATAAAAAATATTTCTCCCCATCTATTTGAAAGCATTGTGATGCCTAAGCCAGTATTAATTATACCAAGAAAAAAATTTCTTAAGAAAAGATGGCAAACAAAAGAGGATGCTTCCGATTCTTAAAAACAACCAATCTTGCAAATAGGATATCACAATCAAACGAATTCACCCACTTACCAACCTAGCTAAATCATTAATACAGTAGTTTTCACTGCTGTGAGGACAAAAGCAAGTCATCGGTAAATGAAACGAAAGAAACCTTAAATGAATTCCAGGCATCATCTAAAATATAAACTCAGTTAACAAGGATTTGGTGAATTAGTAGACAGAATAGCTAAACATCACAACAAACATAGCAACCTGTCAGGACTTTGGAATAATATGGTAGACTTGACCATCATTCTCCTGACTGATTGGCTCCCAATGGCCAATTGCCACAGAGCCGTCAAGCTTAAAGAAGTACTAGTTGATCCCATCAATAGTTTGGATAATCAGAATATTGATAGTTACCCCAAAGCTTGATTGTGATTCATTTCTGGACTTCTTATTGGTTCACACTTATGCCAATAAGCTTGATGGTTCTTGAATATGATTGCAGGATGTGCCTCTGCCAAAAATTCATGCCTGGACTCAAATCAGATCATACAACCAATATGGAAGGTTGTTTAGAAGGATAATGAAAAAATGCAAATTCTATTGACAGGGTAACTAAATCTTGAATATGCATGAATCTTAGATGTGATACTTCCAAGACCCCATTACAATGAGCTGAGGTCCCTTAATTAATTGAAGTCCCATGCCAGACTGGCATGGCTGCCTAACTCTGGGGACTGAAACTAGCAGTCACAGGAACAGATAGGCTGACTAGTAAGAGTTAGAAGCATAAGATAAAAATCTGGCAAGAGAAGTAATTACCCTATAAAAGGTGCTCTCTTTTTAGAGATTGAGCAGAATACTCACCCTTATAGATAGAAAAACTACACCTCTATCAGTGTATCACTAATAGCTGTTATCTAGTAGTCAGAAGTATCTGAGTAGAGCGTGTTGCCATCTACTTGTAGACCTAGTGTATTTCTCCTACAGACTTGGAACACTGCCAGGCTGTAGCCATGTCCTAGACCCAATTGGTAGCAAATATTATCCTTATACAATATATACCAACATCCCTACTATAATGAATAATAAAAATCTTTCTTCAAGACCAGAAATCTTGACACAGCCCACAGAAGAATTTAATTGATACATGGTACAAACAAAATCAGTTCAATTGACATCCAGTGTATATAAGTTCACTATCTAAATTGGTGGCAAATTAATCTCAGTTTTAGTGGTTAAAAACTCAATCCATGAAAGAAATACTACAGCAACTTGAACCTTAAATAAAATGACAAACATCAGAATTTAACCTGTCTGCATGTAACATCCTCTATTTTGACAATCCCAGATTTTATTTTGGCTTTATCTTTTACAATTTTACTTAAAACTTGAAAATTAAAATCAAATTTGACTTTTAACAGCAGAAACAATTATTTAAGGTAAAAAATTAATAAACATACAATGAAAATACAAAAATATTTTTTGGGGATTGTTGACATGGAGGATGTTACATGTAGACAGTTTAAATGATGACAGTTGCCAAAAACCACTCAACTGTTTCTTAAATTGAAGAAAACTCAAACATGGTACCCAACTTCCTAAAATAAGATATATGATAAGAGGCATGAAGCATAAAAATAATATTCCAACTATCTGCTTTTGTGGTAAAATCTAAGGAAATTGACTGAAAATTGATTATATGTTATAAAATAGTTTGTGCACAACCAAAAATGACTAATTTATATATAAGAAACCTATAAATAGGCAGTTAGGGGATTATATAATAATTCAAAAATCATATACAGAAAGTGTTTAGGCCCATAAAATTATAACTTTGTGTAATAGGGTTGATTTATATTTTATCATATTGTAAAGGTGGAAGGAACACAGCAACAGAGCAGCAACACAGACACAACCACCTGCACTAGTCAATTGAATGGAAGGAAAATAAAATATAAACTCCAGAATATACAGGATATCTAGAAAGGCCATCAAAGCTGCCATGTCTAAAAAAGTGAACAATAAGAATTCTAGCTTGTGTTTTTGGTATATTCATCTGTATACAAGTACAAATTGGTTCCATCCAGTCTAGTCCAGAAGTTTCATCCAGTATTCAATACAGCTTTCAGGAATTTATATTGACTTTGCTCTACTTTGGAAAGTCTTAGTAGCCTGTCAAGTCATTAATTATAAAAGTTTCCTGTATTAATGTCAAGCCTAACTGATCTAAGAAGCTTTCAAGAAGTAGGTTCCAGCCAATTTGTGCAAGGCCAATTAGAAGTGTTCTTATCACAAATGAAAAACTACTGTTGACTATGCTCATAGGAAAATCACAACTAAAGAATTCAAACCCTGATACCCTGGGGGCGCCAGCCCACAGGACCAGTTGCCTGCATATTCTTGGGCTCAAACCAGAGCAGGATTTGACTTTGTAGAATCTCCTAAGGCTTTATGAACGGAAACTACTTATATCAAGGCCTCCCATGCCAAGGGATCCTGTTAACCCAACCAATGAGATCACAAGCCAAGCCAAGGATTCTGAAATGACTTGGGCCACTGCGGCAGGGGAAGCAAAGAAACTTCCTGCAGAATGCAGGCCACCCAAAGATAATAAATCCCACAACCTGAAGGAAAAATTTGAGCCTTCTCAATTTGAACCAGCCAATGAAATAACTCCTGCAATGGATACTGCCAAGTGCTGTAAAAACCTGGTAGATGATAGCATCAGGCCCAAAGGAATTTGTAAAAGTTTCTCCATGGCAGATGGGTATACTTATACCCTGGGCCACCAGGAAGTTACCCCTTGCCATTCTTGCAATAAAGTGTCATGAACCTTTGGTTCAACCAAGTCATCACATATTTGATTTTAGTTCTATTTCATTTGCAGACCAACTCCTGCAGTTCTGTGCCTCCCACTTATCCACCCCAAGAAGCCGCAGCCAGAAGCCTGAACTGTATTGTCCACTAGGAGCTCCCCCTGTCCTGGTACATTTTACAGAATATCCATCAAACCTGGCATATTTGGAGTTCACACTAGAGGAAATCTTAATCTAAGGCCCAGAGGCTAGAACTAGAGAGACAGAGACTGTTTACAGATAAGGGACCAAAATCATCATACATCCTCTGTTATTCTGCAACAAGTACAACTACTTGCCTGCCTATTTAGTTCCAATGACACCACCTCTTACCCTGCAGACCAACCACCCGCAGGAGTCCTTTGCATCCAATGAATCCACCTCCACTCAGATATTTGGGGTGATGTATATCACTCTCACTGGCCTGATTGATTCAATGATACCTGCAAGTGGACCCTGGGCCCTTCTGGGCAATTGTTATCTTATATTTTAAAGTTAGCACCAATCTTGTGGTGGGCCCTACCTGCAGGACCCACAGGCTGTCCGCCTACAAGTTCCAAGGAACCTCCCACAGGCTGGATCCCTGACAGCTTTAGGCCTTCAATTATTATCAAGCTCTGATTGGCTAGAGTTATTCCAGAATACTCTAGCAAACTTCTGGGTTGGCAGCAAAATAGGTTCAATAACAAGGCACCTGGAAGATGATGAGATTCCCTGAGAATAGCAAGGATTAGGATTGATTTGCGCTAACAACCTGCTGGTGCCACTGCAAATTCCTGATGTAAAAGGGGATAGGCAACCTGATTAATAATGTACTAAAAATAGAGCCATTAATTGGTGCTGCCACTGCCGGCACACTAATAGATTATGCATGGCTATGAAGTAAATAGTACCCAGCGCAGGGTACTGATATTAAATCCCAGCTATTACATGGATTCCTGACTCTGGGGTTGATACTGGCAGTCTGAGGATGGAAATACTGGCCAGGAAAGAGTTATAAGTGCCAGATAAAATTATCCTGGCAAGAGAGCGCAAGCTCTATAAAAGCCCTTACATTGGATTAATGGAAGGCAGACAAATTTAAGAAGATCCTACTGTAGACGTTATCACAGTAGAAGAAGAAATCTGAGTTTGAAGACCTTAGTCAGTTCTTGAAAATCTTAGCAAGCCGCCTGTTAGAGAGCTGCTTGGAAGTTGCCTCCCTTGGACATTGCCAGCTGTTGCCTTGCCAAGGAATCCAAAGACGTTGCATTTAATGCTTGTCACCATTAAAGCATCCTATACAAATAATGATAAAGATCTTACAATTACTCAATAAATAACTTAATACTTGGACTTCCAGGTCTGATAGTAGAACTAAAAGTTCTGATATAAGCTATAAACCTTGTGTGAGCAACAGCAACAAAGAACCCCAGTACTACTTAATATCACAAGGGCAACAGGTATTAAAAAGGTCACTGCCTTTTACAACAAAGTGGCTACACCATGCATCCCCATCAAGCATCAGAATCTTTAGTTGCTAGTGCCTAAAATACCACACCAACTGATGTGCCTAATCTAAAACAGCTCATCCTTATCAAGTTAATCCAGGGCTCTGGGTACTGAAAGAAGGCATTTCCACTGTTGAAGTACCATCAATATTTGTTATAGTAGAAAGACAAATGGAATGGATAACACGTCCACAAAAAACCCAAAACCAGTGACAGAAAGCTACTAAAACTTTCATTATAGTAGAAAATTTGAATGTTGTTCTTGACAAGAAATGGGGGAAATCAGGAGTTGCTCAAATCCCCTTAAAAATATAGACCTTCCATGCTTTTTGCCAATTAATTACAACAAGAAAATCATGTATTACACATTAACTGGAGATGACAGTGCTTGACCCTCTGGTTGCCAAAGTTTTCTAAATTATGACTTCATCCAGTTGAATGCCACCGTTGAACCATCAACTTAAAAAAATATTTGTGCCAACCAATCAGAAGCTACAGATCCTCATCCCCTCCAATCTGAATTCCCTTAAAACTCCCCCAAACCCCACACTAGAAACTTGTTTCTAGATATTTTACTCACCCTGGAAAATAAAGTAAGTTCTTAACAAATGCTTGAACATTTTGACCTTTTAGCCCCACTGCTTGATTATTTTGCCTCTGCAGCAGTTCATCTGGCCTCAGACACTTTGGATGTCTCTTATCCAGTGCTTTATATTTCCTCTACTTCAAATTATTATTCTGATTTCCCTCTTAGAACAATTTTCTTGGCTTTGATTTTGACCTCCATCTTTTGCTATACCTCTTGAGGGTCTTGAATGCTTGTGTACAATCCCAATTTGGCTTGTTAATCCTCAAGCAGCTCACAATTTGTTTGCTATACCATCATTGTTTCTCCTTGAATAGTGTTGCCTGCCAATTGACCCTAACAATATTTGTCAATAATTGACAAAATCAACATATTGACACCAGGCAAATTCTCCTGATAGAAAATCTTACATATCTTCTCATGCTACTAAGTAAGGAGCAAAGGTGGGCCATTCACCAGTGAATAAACTGATACTAAAATCTTAAACTGGCAAACATACATGCCATAGTTATGTCTGCTTTCAACCTTGAGGCCTTGGTTTCCTCCTATTACCACATGGGTTAGGGGTTCAGATTTTCATGGAAAATCTGGTATCTCCATATACCTGGGATAGCCATTCTGGAAAAAGTGACTTTTATAGAATACACCACACTTAGGAACAGATATACTGTTGAATTATATTTACAGTTGCTTTTAAAGCTATGGCAACAAGTCAAAAACAAACTCATCCATAAGCAAGATTCACTAATCCCATAAGAAATTAAAGCCTGATGAGCTTATGCTGATTAAAAAATTTAGGCACCCTTTTATTTTTTCTTAGAAAAGTTGATTTGGTTTGCAGCTGATTTGATTTTCACTTATTACCACAGTTTTTGGAGATACTGTATTGAATAATCAGCTTTTTTGTCATCTATCCACAATACATGTGTGAATTCACCCAAGGATGCCAAAGACTGAGTATCCCAGTGTGCACTAGTCCACATCATATTCCATTCCATGGTGGTAGCCCTTATTTCAAAGGGCATCCAGATACATTAAATAGATAAAGCTCCTGCAATAGAAGAACCTTTGTTGCATTTCACTAGTTGGTTAAGGAGCACCTCAGATGTACAAGACTTTGCTTACTAGCATCAAGTGCTGGATAATTTTGGAGCCCACAAGGTGGCAAATGCTCTCAGCAAATTCCCAGTAACCAATTCAGTCTGTGAAAATTTTAGCATTGATTGGGTACCCACTCCAATTTTGGCAACCAGGTTTTTGACAACTGGGCTTCTTACATTTTCTTTTCTGACATAATGACATCATATTCAGAATTTTTATATGGGATATAATTGGAACATATAAAAATGATATCATTCTGTTGGAATTCCTTCTATCAGAGATCCAACTGTTGGAATTGAAGTGAGTACCATTAATTGGCTACACACCCTAAGAACCTCACTCTTTTTCCTGTGTATTCTTCATCCCTAGATCCAATTAAAGAGGGATTGGGATGGCCAAAAAAAGAGTTACCAAGTGTGGCACTCCAGCATTCCCTGGGAAGTTGTTTGATCTGCCTGAATTTTAGTGCTCATGATCTCCTAGCAGCCACAGCAGAGCAATTGTATGCCAAATCAAACTTGTTTATTACCCCTACTTTGAAAGCCAACTAATCCATTAAAAAGCCTTCCTTTATTTTTAGGTATTAGTACAGTAGTTTTAAAAGCTATGGCAACAAGCCAAAATAATTCAGATTTTAAAAAAAAATAACTCAGACATAAACAAAATTAAAAATGAACAAATTTATATTAATTTACAATAGATTTGGGCTCATTTCAATTTTTTACATCTGAGTTAAATTTGTTTAAATCTCAATTATTTTTTCTTGTTGCCATAGCTTTTAAAGCTACTGTAATATAGATTGGTTTTTAATTGATATTTTGCTTAACTTATTTCCATGCTTGATTTCTTTTGGCGTCTATTTATGCTAATAATATATATCCTATCCACTTACATAACCTTTTGCTTCATATAATTGGTTTAAATTATAATAAAAATATATATAGTTAGGTGTTAGGTTTGAATGTAGGTATTTTTAAATATGAACTAGGATCAATATACAAAAAGTCAACTATTTCAACTTTACATTTTATATTGAATAGGTGAGCTTTTTAAATAAAAAAGGAAGTTTAAAAAATACCATTTCATGTATGGTTATATATAAATAATCCAGGTGTCAAGTATATAATTTGGGAAAAACATGAAACAAACTAAGGGGGGATTAAAAAATGATAACTTATTTGGTATAGAAGAATACTTTTATATAGTAACATTAAAAGCCACATATTAATCATGTTACAGTATAAAATCAAAGATTGGGGATAGAACCCCACAAAGAGAGAGAATAAGGAACAAGTAGCTATAGAGACACTTGTTAAATAGGAAGATTTTAACACTTAATTTGAAGAAATGGACTCAACATGGAGCTGCCCACACTGATAATTCTTTGCTTGGCCTGCCCCCCTTCACTCCAATTGATTTTGGAAAGCATATCACTTGTTATCTGCCAAACCTTTTGAAACACACTCAACCTACTAGCTGAGAAAATGAATCAAATTGTGATGGTAATGAGTCAAATTTGAATGCAGGACCACCAACTGCTGAAAATATTCTGGCCAACCAATAAGATGTCTTGTAATTTTATCTTAATCTTAAAATACTTTAAAGCTCCCACCTCCAGCTCTATAAAATTGTTTTTAGATAGCTTATTATCACTATATAAAATAAAAACAAGAAATTAAAGCCCTATTATGAGGAAAACTTAGGCCTTTGGGCCCCAGTTATTGATACTCTATTCTCTGCTATACTACATTTTGCTTCAGTGTCCTTAGAAATTCCCCTAGCCAGCTCTTTAAAAAACTTATTATTATGTTTATTTCTCCAATTTTAACTTGAAAATGATTTTTAAATTTCAATTTATACTCCGGTCTTCTGTTACACTGATTTTGGCTCAAAATCAGTTAACCCCTCCTCCCAATTTATCTTGGTAAAATTGACACAATTAAAATCTGTTTAAATAATCCTCATCACTTCTCTTTAAATGGTGCAGCTTGTCAAATTACCCTTAAAGTCCATGGATGCTGTGACAGTAATTGGGCTTGTCAAAGTAGTGTTTCTTATAGGATTTGAAATTTCTGATCCTCATACAACATGAGGGTGTGACAATAGTGCCACCAACTATTTGATAGTTGAATCATATCTTGGGGAAATAATTTCCTGGAGAGATTAACCAACCATTTTGCAACACAGGGAATTTATTTTATTATAATTTTAAATTTAATCAATCAGATTCTTTTTTAATTTTTATCATAATAAAAAGCATTATCTAAAAGTAATATTAAATAAGACTAATTTTGAAGCCAATGCAATATATTTATTTTTTGATTGGCAAAAATGTGTTTGGCAGAAATCAAGGACCTGGTGACTTTAGAAGAACACCACTTACTTACCACCCCATTCACAGAAGATGACCTGAAACTAAAGTATTTTATAGCAAATTATGAAGATGAGGATGTTAAGTGGCAACCAAAGAGCAAATTTTCCAGTGGAGCTTCAAGCCTGTAGATTACACCCAGAGCCAGAGTGTCCTGGATGTAATAGTAAACTGAATCATATACCTGTACCACCTTCTTCCCATCATGTTTCAGTCTGGACTCATCAAGGCCAAGAACAATTACCTAAACATCCTGATTATTAGCAGTCATCTTATAGTAAAATAAGAACCAAATATAAGTCTAAAGATAGAGCCTTTGTCCAGAAAAAGCTTTGATAAAATCACATGATCTGTTATAAACTGCTGTGATTTTTGAATGTGTCTTATTTTAAAAAGCTGTCTCCCTTTTAATAAGAATCTTGGATCTGTCCTCAAATTAGGCCAGCCCAGATTGTGGTCAGCAGCCCCATGATGTTCTTTGAAGAAATGGTGTTGATATATGTTAATGTCATGGTAGGTTCCATCATGCTGGGTATTATCTGCCCAAGCAAGAAGGCTCAAAAAGCCAGAAAACCTTTATCAAAATTGATAAGTTAACAGATTTAAATCAAACAGTTGATCAGAAATGGGTTATGGCTGCTCCAGTCTGTCAGCTGAAACTGGTTCCCCTTTTCAAATTGACATTGATAAATTGGCGTAATTTGAGGGTCACCTGATATGATCTTGTCAATCAGCATGGTTGTCAGAAACTAGTCACACAAGGGTTCTTTGCAACCTGTACCAGATACTTACTTGACAATGTGGAAGGAATAGGAGGTCAAGACTCAGGTGGTATTGCTTAGTCAGTTTTTCTTATATATATTGAATAATTTTCACTGTTTCAACTCTAAGAGTTGAGTCCTCCCAAAATTTTACTCAATAAAAATCATTTATCCCAAGTTCTAATTTACTTTTTTAAAAAATACATTCTGTGGTTGGGTTGTTACAATATATTCTGTACAATCTGATTCTCAACAGAATCATTTCTGGAAGATGGGGTCCTGCAGTCAGAACTTTGTTGTCGGTGCCTGCCTGATGTTTATTTTGCACCAACCAATTTTGCAGCTCCTCCCCCCATTCTTGAAACTGGAAATTGTGTTGCCTCCCAATGTCCAGAATTTTATTCTGAAGATTTGTTGATGTTGTCTCAGGCCATTTATCTTGGGCTACTTTGGTTAGGCTTAATTGTTCTGCTTAATCCTGGTATTACAATTGGAAATTTCACAAAAAGATATTTGAAGCCACATTGGTGGTTAATCATTAATTCTATGTGGATTTGGGTGGTAATTCCCCATCACTTAGAAACAGCTTTATACTATCCCACAATTTCCGTCACAGTTAATGAGAACACGTTAAATATGTGGTTAGAAACAAAGTAAGAGATTACATATTCAATTGAAAAAAGATATCTAATACCCCTGTATGTTCTCTATTTCTGGGATATTTTGTGTGGGAGTATCATAAGGTCTCAATAAGATTGTAGATAGATTTTAATGGAGCATCTTTTCTATAGTAACTAACACAAGATGAATTATTTTGTGCCTTTATAAAGCAGTCATATCCAAATGATGTTTTTTCTCCAGTATGAATAAATGAAAGGGTCCACTATGATATGATACTCCTGTGAGGACACTAATGTATGTCTGAGATAAAAGCCAGGGATCAATTTGGTTGAGATGACATTCTTCAGGTGACTGAGTTCTAATCCCTTAGCATTTTATTGTACCTATAGCCCTGCAAACTCCTTAAAGAATTTTCTCACTAACATCCTTGCATTAGCACTGTGAATCATGCTATTTTACGGCAACCGCCAGAATCAACTCATTCTGCAAGTTGACTTACTATATGTTAACAATCAGAATTAAAAATACTTTAATGTTGACAGTATTGAAAAGTCAGAATTAAGTTTTAACTCATTCAGACTACTAAATGTGACACTTTTTTAATAAGCAGAAACCTGTTTCCTGAACATTTTACTTAATAAAAAAAAGCTTCAAAATACTTTTTAGGGTAATGTGAGAACATAGATTTTAAAAAGTCCATAAAAATTATACATGACAATTGAAAAATTCATAAAAATACACTTCAAAAATAATTCACTATGAAATTAGCTATCTTTACTATAATAAATTTTTTCCCACTAATAAAAACAAAAAATCCAATGCTCAAAAAGATACTACATAAAATTTCACTTATTATAGGAAAATATAATAATCAGAAACAGTAATATAAAGTTTTTTCTATATTGAAAACTATAAAAAACATATAACTTACTAGTAAAAACCCAATATAGGCCATGTAATACAGTCTAAAGCATCAAACTATCAATAGAAAATCAATGATTTTATAAAAAAAGTACTATAAATCATTAATGAGTTATTATAATAACTATTTATTTAAAAATATTATGCTGAACATATAAGAACTATATAAAAAATTAGGCAATAGTTGATAAATTTAATTGAAAGCTAGAATGTAATCACCTGGTTGCCATTAAGAACTGTGGCAATCTTCTTGATGTATTCCCCAATCTCTGAAAGCTTATATTTGGCCTTGACAACGTCCTTGATCTTCTCTTGATACTGTTTCTCTTTGGTGGTTCTCTTCTTCTTGGATGAGAAGTTCTCAATATCTCTGATGAATGCAGCAGTCTTCCCCTGTTGGACTTTGAGGTGCTTGTAGAAGGTGTTGTATCTGGGCTTGATTCCAAAGGATGGCTTGATATGCTTATGCCAGCCCTCCAAAGATGAAGTTGGTTTTATCTCATCCTTGAGAACTGCCTGGTAGCAATTACAGTTGGCTTTGGCTCTGGGCTTGCTCTGGCGCTTGGTGACCTTATGTCCAATCCACTGTGGTTTGTAATATTCAATGAAAGTGTAGAAGGCATCCTCATGTTTCTTGGCATATGGACCCTGGCATAGGAGGTCAAAGGCTTGTCCAGTATGCTCTGGCTTTACAAAGGCTAGTGCTACAAACTGCTGAATTAAGAACTTGCACTTTCCTGATGTATCTAGACAGTGGAGCTTACTGAGCTCAGGTAGACCCTTTAGTTGCCTGTTGACAGCCTGTCAATAATGGAAAAAAACACCCCTGGACCTCTCCATCAAATGTATTTACAAAAGCGTTACACTGGACAGCTTCATATTTCATGATTATAGTTGAGGGGCCAAGTGCTTTATAATGAGCTTCTTGCTTTGCAGCAAGAGTGGCTTCATCCTTTTCATCATCTGGATTGGCTCTAGTGTTATGGCCAGGGGGACTCTTTTTATTACTGGTTAGGGCTTTGATGCCCTCCTGAAGGATGTTAAAGGCCTTTGTGTAGATCTCTTCTGTTGCCCCAGGAAGCAGAAAGTAGGCAAATGGGAGCACCTTGCCTTCAATAAGGGAAAGTACAACCCATAGTTGGTAAAAAAGGCTGGGCATACTTCAAAGGTACCGTCACATAACCAGGTCTCTGAATCTCTTAACTGCTCCAGGTTCTGTTGTGTACCATAGCATATAATTCTTGCCTCTGCTGTAGGACTATCATATGTAAAATGAATACCTCATCATCATTGAACATCTTTAGCGCCTCTGCCAATACTAACTCTCCTAGGACCATGGCAGATTTCTTATGGGGGAATAGATAACAGTTTTTGTCATATATGTACTTCACTAACTGGTTGCGGTCAGGGATGAGCTTCAGGTTCTCATTACTTAAGTGTATGGTGGCCTTAACTGCCAGATAAGAAGCCTTGACATCTTTGGAGACTGGGACCATTTGGTAGAGGTACCACTTTAGAAGCTTTTTGATAAGATTGATTGGAGCATTGCATATGTGCTCTCCTTTTTCACTAGTGACTTTATCCCATCCTTCTGTATTAATCCTGGCAGTGCAGCTTCTATCTTCACACACATAATGCTTGCTTCTTCATGCTCTCTTTTGATTGTTGTAATTAAAAACATAGCCATCACAGACTAAACTTGCACCTCCTTTGACAGACATTAGCAGGAAAAACCAAGGGAACTTCTTTGGCAGCTTAAACTCTCCTTTGATGTTACATATATTGTGAATCTTTAGGGGATCCCATGGGCCAATTGGTGCTTGATGATAGTCAGACAGGTAAGTATCAGGATCTTCTTTACTGATACTTGATGAGGAGGATGGAGGTGCAGATTTGTTGGGCAGTGGAGGGGAATTATCTGGAGTTGGATTCTTGCACTTTCTGGACTGGGATGAGCTTGATTCCTTGGGGCTTGATTCCTTTGAGCTTGATTCATCTGGGCTTGAATGGGTTTTTAGACTCTTGGGTATCTTTTTTCTTCCTTGTTTGTTTAGTAAACCTCATCTCCTTCTGATTGGTACCAGCTTGGAGAAGAGGAGGGGTCAGGGGAGGGCTCTTTGCTTTCAGGGTCTGGGGTCTTCTACTTTTTCTTCTGTTTTGTTGAGGGCTCTTTGGCTGATTTTTTGTTGGGGTAGGGACTTTGGGCCTTTCCAGATGCTTTGGGTACTTTCTCAGTTGACTTGGATTTCTTTGGTGGCTTCTTGGAAGATTTGTCCTACAATAATTAGAGTATAGTTCATAAAGTAAGAATAATCTGTTGAAAAATGAATAAAATTAAATACTAATCACTTGTTTTATTTTTTATTATTAATTAAATAGTTTATAGAAGTATGAAAAGTGCTTTTTGAGCTAGTTTATTAGTAAAAAATAAAAAACCATGTTTAAATAAAAAGTCACCATTCTGGTAGTCACAATAGTTAAAAATATTTAATTTAGTTTCATTGGCATAAAAATGCTTTAATTTTGACTGTTGACATACTGTCAGTCAGCATTAAACTAGAAAAACACTATGCTAATCCCTTATAAATCTTAGTTAATATTTTCTAGAGTTGGTTTTTTAAGGCAAAATTGATTATTTTTAAATTTAAAAATTTAAAGATTGCATATGTAGCTTATGAAAACTAAATAGTAAGGATTGTAGAGGGAAGTCTAAAGTACAGCCCTGGGTACTTTGGCCTGAATTATCTCACCATTGTATGTGTGCTTTTTGTTAAGCGGCAGTGCTTTACTAATAAACCAGTGAAGGTGTTGACATTCAGGCAGTCAGTGTTCTTTTATAGTAACTCTCCTATTAAATATTGCTTAAATTATGTCACTTTGTTTGCTTAGCCAAACCCCTTTGTTGCAATTTAGGTGACACATCAATTTATCAAAGTTGACATTATAAATACATATATAATTTCTTGTTTTAACATATGCGTTTTGGCTTAAGTGGACTTCCGGAAATAAGCTATAGTTTATCCAGTGAGTTTAAAATAACAGTAAATATCTAAATAATACAAAGAACACTATGAAAGTTGGCATATGTCTTTGTTCAATGCTTATATTAATATATATTTAATAAAAAAAGTAGTATAAAATATAAAAAATGTTATTTTTAGAATATTGTGTATTTTATTAAGAAATTTATGGATTCTTATTTGGGGTCAACATCCAGATATTACTTACTGTAGTCAGCCTTAATGTAAAAGTATAAAGAAACTTACATTTTCATAGTAAACTATATCAATTTTTTGGCTTAAAAATAAGCATTTGTCTAAATGGTGTCAGCATTATGCCTGTTCCTTTTTAATTTTGCAATTCCGACTTAATAATTTACTATGAAAAATTAGCTTAGTTTTGGAAATGCCCAATTCCAGCGGATAAATACAAAAATAATGTTGACTTACTGAATGTTGAAAAATTATCAACATTCAGTAAGTCAACTTGCGGAATGAATTAATTTTGGTAGTTGCCTTTTACACTTGGTATTTTATTCCTTGAGGATATACAGCTCCTGTAAGAGTGAATTCAACTCACTGCTAAGTAACTCATGGCCTATTGCTGTAAGTTTTAGCCCTTTTGCTAATCTGATCCATTCATTACCAGGCTTCTTGCTTTTAAAAAACTTTTCTACAGCAATGTCTGTACTGCTCCTCTTTCCCAACATTTGGACAGAAGATATGGGGAAAAGATAATTATTATACTACTTAAAAATAGATGTTGGTATTGAAAGTCTTTATTAACAGAAGGAATATCCCCTTATAAAAATTCTGGTAATGCAACTTTTTGCAGACTTTAGGGACCTATCACTACTTTGGGGGCTACTAGCTCTTACACCACTTCTTTGGGAATGAAGGTCTTCAAGTTTGAAACCCATAAAATGTTCAAGCTTAAGAATTTTTAATGATATCCTGACTCTTGCACCTTTTCATTCAACCACTCTTATATGGCTTCCCTTTGTCTTAGGCTAAATATCCTTTAGGCTGGTTCTTTAAAAAGCTAAACTATCTGGTCTCTCACTTTTCTATAATAAAAAGGCTTTAAAACTTACTGTAACTAATCACATTGTGTTTTTCTGCTCTTTTTAAGTAAATTTATTAAGAATTAAAAGATTCTACCATTGAAAATAAATTAGTAAAATAAGCTTTAAACTCAACCAATCCCATCAACATTTGTCAACTTCAAACATCAGAAGCAATATTCTTCCAGTTTTACTGAAATATTAATAGGCAGCAAAAGTTTCACCAATAAAGATGTTGACAATTTGTGCATTGTGCCCCAAAAAAATCCTGGTTTATTTGACATTTTGCCTCATTGAAATTTGACTCTCTTCTTATGAAACTACCAAGAGAATTTTTTCTCTGTAGTGTTTTAATATTTCTCTTTGATCTTGCCTCTGTAACAAGATCAAGGTAAAATAATTCATCAAACTGCTTGGCCTTCTTCTCCCCCATAATTCTTTTCCTCAGAGAAATGCTGACATGTCTTTTTTCAGCATTTCCCTGTTCCATTCTGTTTCTTCTTTTGCAAGCTGCCTACTTTGGAGAAGCATTGGGCCACTTTTCTCAAACTTTATCCAAAATTTTCTGGCTTCTTCCCTCTCTAGCAACTTACGTTGAAGAAATGATGAAACATTTACCTGAACCATTTCAAGATTAACTAATAGCCTAGCAACTAGTACAGCAATTAGTTATACCCTTGAGCCCCCATTAGTCACCCCCACCTAGGCTATGTTCTTCAAATCCCTAATATCAACTTTCATCTATAGTCTGTGTTTTAAGTCTTCATCAGTAGCCTCTATTTAATTCATCAGAACCAAGCATACTTCATGCATAACTACTATTTTTAATCACCCAAATAGTTAGCTTGAGCTTTCAGGAGCAAAGTAACCAACTTCACTTCCCAAAAACCTTCAAATCATTAAGTTATGCAGCTGCATCTCTAGAGAAGCCACCCTAACAAAGATTCTAGGCTATCCATGCTTTAAAAGTAGCAGTAATACTTCTTTAAACCTACCCTTAAGTCATAAACAGTGAAACTTTGCCCTCATCTTGGGTAAAGTTATACAACTTTATTCTCACCCCAGTTGGAATCAGGATCTCACTGCTACCTTATCATATCCCAGATTAGCCACAACTTCTCTATCATTCCAAAGCACTAGAAAGGGGCCACCTTAATAAAACCCCAAGGCAAAAACCAAGCCCCAATCACCTCAGTTGAGCAAAACCCAACTATCACAGCTTTATAAAAAAACCACAACCATTCACCTTTATCAGGTCACCATTCTCCACTTGGCCAACATCAGCCCTGTCTGAAAACCTGCTCTGCATGTTGATTATCATAGCCAGGCTCTTTTAAAAGTCTTGAGCAGTTATATAGGGGACCCAATTAGCACCATTTGCCCTGTAGACACTGGTACTAAGGACACTTCCCAGGATGGTGGGGTCATTAACCTCAGGTTTGTTTATGTTCACCCTTATAAAAATGCTGTTGAGCAAGAAGGAATCACATCCAAGGTCTTCCAGTCCCATTTGATGCAATCCTCTTGGATCAATAAGCAAGTGATCCCTTCAATCTCCTTGCACGGCTGGGTGGAATGACCCATTTTGCAGGAGGGAAGATCATTGATTAATTTCATTGTGGGGCTTCTAGATGGGGACATCTCCTCTAAAACAGACTCTCTCTTGAAGCTTTTAAGATCTATCTGGCCTAATGCCTCCTGGTGTGCAGAGAAGACATGCTTTTATCCTCAAAATACTGGCAGGGACCTTGAGGCCCTGTGATTGATAATTCACATCAATTGCTACTGTCATGATATCCCTCTGAGGCTTAGAGAAAGTTTGCACTAATTAGTTTTGAAGATTACACAACCTTGCACAACACATGATAAAGAGGTTTGTAGCCATGGATAATCAACCCACTGGGTTGATTATCCAGGTCAGTTAGCCTGGGTTGCAGTTTGAAATAGAGGCCAGTGAATGAGCACCTCTGGTGTAAATCTTCCCCAGAGCAGTTTTACAGCTGGCTACTTATGCAGAGGTATGATTTCTCACTCCTGGGACGCTTTTGGATTGATCTCTCACCATTTGTGCCAGCATATATACTTGATCAGCAAGGGTACTCTTCCAAGGGTAGAGGACCTCAAGACATAGGATAAAATATGTTGGTTAATGCTCACCATGCTTCTTTCCAAGGGCCAACTGCAATCCAGGGCGTCCAACTTAGACCTCACATTGCCAGGCTGAGAAGGGTTTAATTTAGCCATTCATGTTTGTTCCCAGAGGGCAGGAAAAGGTACATAGGCAGGGTATTCTTGCAATGGAGCGGTGAGCTATTCAACGTATCCATCTCTGGTCCTTGTCCAGAGTAAAGATTGAGCCACTGTTTCAATAGATAGATGCTGTATCCAGCACCTTATGGGAATCATTAGTGCTTGGGGAGTCCAAATGTGGGTGACTTGCAGGGTAAGTCTTAGAAGCTCAGGGAGTGAGATGCTGATGAGCTGCTATATCAGTTGCTCAGGTGGAGCATATTTCACTCTTGGCTATGAAGCTTATCTACTGGCCTGTGTGGTTAGAGCCAGAAGGAAAAGATAAAGAACTGTTACTGGGAATTAGGAAAATGTAGGGTGTGGCCCCTTATCTGCCTGTGCCTAGCTGGGTGCCACAAGGACAGTAACTTTTTCTGCTGGAGAAGGGGAGCTATATCTTGCTTGCCCAGTGGGACAGGAGGATCCAGGAGCTGGATTTCAAGTGTCATCATAATATATGATCCTGGTGCTGCTGATTAAAAATGTAAAATTCAGGCAGTTACATCCATCCTATAAAGGCTAGAGCAGCATTGACACTGGAGTCTAAAAACTTATCCCCTTTGGTGAGAATTCATGTTTGATGTTTACAGGGGTCAACATGATAAAGGGATTTAGCCCTTGGGGCTCCTAATTAAGGAGCAAGGTGTTATACTATAGGTGGATTGGGCTGCAGGTTCACTAGGCATCACATTTTGTGTTAGCCAATCCTGGAGAACTATCTCTAGCTGTTAGAACATTAGAAGATCTTACCGTTATTTTATAGTGAAATAAGCAGCAAAAAAGAAGAGTCTAGTTTTAGGCCTTGGTTAACCTAATGATAGATAACAAAGCTAAAAAGAGCAAATAGTGTTAAGTGAAAAATGATGTTTATTATTGAAAGCTAAAGGCATTATTTATCATTTAGGAATCATGGCATTAATGCTGTGAAGTAGTTAAGAGGTTAAACCCATGTTAGCCAGTGAAAATCAGGATCAATGGAGTTAAAGCACTATTCATCAAACTTGGATCCAGTCTAAATAGAGTTTCAAACTAAAAAACTATAATTTGGTATTTAAGAGGTAATAAAAATCTTTAAAGAAAATGAAAGAGATTTACAATAAGACATTGGCTTTATTGGGAAGTGACAGTTAATATACTTTAAGGAACAGCCACAGGGCCACAAGGGGGTTGCATGATTGACATGATCCAAAAACTATTTGTTTTTGATAAAATGTTGAGAATGTTTGGTTGGAATTGGCTGTAATCTTTATCGGGAATGATTTTCCTATATTTTGCTTTGAGGTGAGAGGCAGAATGTTGTTTGATATGTCATGAAAAATATTAAGTGTCCCCTGTGTATTGTAATATATGTTGCCAGGTAAGGTATGAGACTTGGTTGCAACACAAAAATTATTTACATTTTATCAGGGAAGGGCTAAGGGTTAAGATGTTACCACAAATTGATCAGACTTCAATCAATCAGATTAATTGCAGTTAATTAGATAGGCAGCTATCACAGCACACCCTCTGGATACCCTCAAGGACATACCCAAGGCACTGGCTTTTAAGTCCCATGGGGGTGATGTCGCGATCTATTTGATTACTCCCTCTAAAAATAATTTATCCAAGAAATAAGCCAACTAAAAAGTAAACATGGCCCCAACACACAATCCAGATATTGCACTAGGATCAAGAATATGAGTTCCACAGGGATCCTGATCTTTCAAATCCCTATGACTGCCACAATCTACATGGATGCTGTGTGGATTATTGCTTCAATATATAACACTATTCTTCTATAGTAAATAAAGGTATCATTATATCCTTTAATATTTCCTGTATTTTCATCATTTGCTTCCTGGAAGTATATACTTGAAAATTAATACTTTAAGTTGATTGAAACACGAAGAATTGATTGGTGCTTATTAAACTATACTCGTGTAGAGATATGGCGATGGATGATTTGAATCAGCAAGGTGGATTTAAGTTTTGTAGAAACTGCTTGGGTTCCTGCAACTGATCTTCCCCACCAGTTTGGATTGAGTAACCATATAAATTTGCTTTAGACCGTTAAAGAGCAGCTTGTATTTTGGTAGCCTGCTTGAAATTGACTTGCTCTTGAGTAAAAAACCTCTTTTGGCCTGGTTGAAAAGGTTTTCCAGATCTGGTTAACCCCTTTAAAAAGGTTTACTTTATATTAAGTTTGGGTACTACAGTAGTTTTAAAATCTATGGCGAAAACGAAATGAATTCAGATTTAAACGAAATTGAAATAAACAAATCTATTGTAAATTAATATAAATTCGTTTATTTTTAATTTCGTCTAAATCTGAATTATTTTCTCTTGTCGCCATAGCTTTTAAAACTACTGTATAGGTTGTGATAAGGCTAGTAAAATTTTCTCTTTTTAATTTAAAATTAAAATTAAGATGGAGTTTGATTTTATAGTTTTGTTGACAGAGTGGATTTCTATAGCAGCCTGATGGTCGGGGATGTTTAGATTTTTTCATGGCTGGTAGGTATGGCTATTGATAATATGGGGTTTCTGTTGAGATTATAAGTTCAACCGGTTCTGATTAGATATTGGAATCTTGCTTGTTGATCTTTGGTGGAAATAAGTTTGGCGATAAGCGTATTCTGGAATCCATACTGGGGAAGTTATAAGTTGGATGGGGGTTTATTTGGGTGGGTATTGTATTGACTATTTAAGCATCCCGGTCGGGATTTTAAAAATGTTTCCTCCACCAGGAGCTGTGAGATGGATTGCCCTTAATCCGCATTTATTCTGGGTGGTATTTAGGCATTAGCTCCAGGAAGCAAACAAGGTGGTAAATGGCCAGGAGTCGGGCTCGGGGTTGCCCGGATTCGGTCACCCATTTACAAATGCGGTAAGTAGTTTCCCCGCGGCCTAAATTTCGCCTCGGGATCGGGGTTTTATGGCCCGGGTAATTCCGGCAGGGCGATAAATTTCTTGGCCAATCGGTTTAAAGCCGGGAGTTGAGTTGGAATTGGTAAAGTCACATCGTTTATTTAGATGACGTGGGTTGGCTGAACAAAGTGTTTTTGGTTCAATTTCAAGGTGGGGGTATGATTTCATTGGCAGAGATGATATGGTTCCCCAGATTGAAAGCGTGAAATTGGAATTTAAAAGTAGGATTTATTAGAGCATTATTGATTAGTGATTAGTTTTGTAATTTTGAAGAGGTTAGGCGGCAGCGGGTGGAGGATTGGTGACGGCGGAGAATGTCCAGGCGAGTAAAGGATTTGTTGCAAGGGCTACACTTGAAGGGTTTGACGCCGGTGTGCAGCTTCTCATGACGGCGCAGGCTGCTTCCGCGCTCAAAGGGTTGATGGCATGTGGAGCAACGTAGTGGCTTGGCTGATTTCAGGATGGTGGGCTTTACGCGAGGGCAGTAAACACCTTCGGTTATGACCAACGGGTATCCTAAGGTCACCTCAGGCTTCTCATCACATGCCGGGGCTGAGAAGTTGAAGTCCAGATCCTCTTTGGTGGGTGTGGTTGGTATGGGGTCAGACATTGGCGCATAGAAGAGTGGCTGCTGAAGCATCATCTCGGGGCTTGTATATTCATTGGAGTACATGGACATGTCGTACATGTACATTTGGCTCAAGTCGAAGCCTCCGAACATTGGCAGTGGATAGTAGTTCATCTGCTCGCTTTGGAAGCGTCACGCTGGTATTTAAGCTATGGATTCACCCTGTCACTGTAGATTCTTGTTCAGGGGGTCTCCTCCAAAACCCATTGCTCGGTTTTCTCCATCTGATTGATACGCAATATAAATTGCACTTCAACTGACAATGTTGACGCTCGCTCCAATCATGCATCTATCAATTCAAAGAGATCCGCCGCGAATTAAGCGTAACCCTGACCAATCAGCGAGGAGCTTCAATTAAGCCTTGCATTTCGCCACCAGATGCACTTGACTTGGATTCATGCTTGAGGCCAATTTCCTAAAGGGGCTTGATTAAAGCATCGGAATTACCTGCTCATAAATGCTCCCAATCCCCAGCAATGGATCCTGTTTCTGCACAGCCAAGGACTCCTGAAGGAGCCAAACGAACTCACCATCCATCACCTGTCGCCTCCGAACAGAACGCTGTTCCGAGTCGCCACCATGAAAATGGATTTAATCTTCATATTTACCGCCCCTTCTCCGGTAACCCTCGCGCCACCATTGGCCAAGTTCTGTCCACCCGCATCTTTATTCATTCGGAAATGAAATAACCCCCGCCTAAGGGTCTTTCCGATTCAACCTACAAATAAACGCCTAGTTTAATTTCAGACCCCCGTTCCGGTTGGGAACTCGGCCAAATCAAGAAATTTCCCTGGATTACCATTCCAACTGCTCCACAACAATTCCCATACAACAATCACGTGATCCGAGGATACGTAGCCAATCAAAAGCCCTCCCGATCACAATCGTCCCCGACGACGATACCCGAGGATCGACCAGCCCGGTTTGGAAGGCGAAAAACTCCTTCATTTATCAGACCAACTCAAAGCCATTTCCATTGCTCGGTTTGCTAAATATCTTACCCCAAGCCCTCCCCAGAATTAAACATCAACCTAATCTTACAAATATTTTAGATGCTTTGACAAACTTAAACTCTAAGCGTCTAAACAGATCCAATATGTTACAAGCCCAAGAAAATCAAGCATTTGGAAAAGCCACTCGATAACCATTACTTTACCCAGGCTATCACCAAACGCTTTCCCCGAAGCTGGTACCATAAGCTCGGCGCGGGAAAGACGTAAACTTCCATCATTTCTACAATCCCCCTTCACGGCAATTTCTACCATCCATATCAAAAGGTCCAGATAGCTGCTTATAAACCAACCCATCATCCAACCAGACAAGTCTATCAGCTAAGCAACATAACCTCTGAACAAAGTTTACTATCCCAGAGCGGCCAAAGATTGATTCTAGGGAGGAATCTACCCAACCAGCGATCATGGCTGCTATAGCTCAAACCATAGCTCTACGGATAGCTTCGCGAATCACGTGAACTGAAGACCTTCCCCTCGCAATCGATTTAAACGAACTTTCTCGTTCAATCGGCTAACAATAGCCCGATATAGCTTTTCAAAGTCCCCAGGCGTCCGTGTAACAATGGTACTTTGAAAGGGCTCACGTGAGGCTATACCGATATCTCATAAAAGGTACCTGATCCAGATTTCAAGGCACTATTGTTGAAGGCTCTGAGGCTGATTATCAAGATAAACGTCAACTGAGAGGAAGAACCTGCCAAGTATATACTTCTGAGAAGTATATGAAACGAAATAAAGAGGGGAAATCAATAAGCTAATGATCCTTTATATGTGAAAATAAAGTATCACATAGGATCATGACAAGCCAAATGCTCTCCCTGTGAATCATGGCAGCCATGGGACTTGTCCTAGTAGTGTTCCGCATATGATTCAAGATATCTTATCCTCGTACCAAATACGGGGGTGGCAATAGGCCACCAACTATTCAGTAGCCGAGTTATTTCTTGGGGAAACAGTTTCCCAAGAGGGAGAAATCAAGGATGTTTCAACATCTCCCCAGTGTGCTGAAAAGCAGAGCTTTAAAGTTTTCTTGGGAGTATATAGAAGGCATACCTGATATTTATCTAGTTTGACCTTGGATGAGTAGCCAAAAATCTCTTTGGGTATATCTATCTTTACATAGGCAGAGTCAGCCATGATGCATGAGCTTTAGCTTAGCACAAGACCTCCTTCCCTTGATGAGGCAAGTATTATTTGGTTTGACCTCCATGCCAATTCCTGGTCCTCTTAACCCTGGCCCCAATTCCTGCAAGTTGTGGTCAACAGCCCAAATTTTCCCACATGAAATTGTTAATGTCATTAGAGTAGAAAATCAGATGAAAGGGATAGTATGTCCTTATAAAACCAGAAACCAGCAAAGAACCACCACCAAACCCTTGAGAGAAATAGACAACTTAAATGCTGTTATTGACAAAAAAATGGGTCAAAGCTGGGGTCGCTCAAATAACCCTGGAAAATCTGGATCTGCCGTATTTTTATCCAAATAATTATGACAAAAAAATTACGTGTTATACGCTAATTGGAGACAACAGCGCTCAACCCGCTGGTTGCCGGGATTTTTTGAATTATGACATCATTGACTCAAATTCAAATGCTGGTCCTCCCACTGCTGAAAATATTCTTGCCAACCAATCAGATGTTGCAAAACCTCTCCACCCCTATCCTGAACTATCTTAAGACTTTTCCCATTTTCCTCTAGAAACTTGTTTCTAGATAGCTTACTTACACTCAAATAAAAAAGAAAGTTTTCAAAAAGATATGAGATTATCTGGGGCTGTTTGCCCCCATCTTCAAAAGATTAGCGCTTATCATCTTCAAGGTTGCCATCAATTCCATGGCTGTGCCCTGGCCTGGGGTGTATTCTGCCTCCTCACCTTTGATGTCTGACTTCTCCTTGAAAATGCTGTTCCTTGTTCCCGTGCTCATGTCAGCGTTCTGCTATACTGATTTTGGCTTGAAACTAATCAGCCCCTCCTACCCATTTGGCTTGGTACTTTAAAGCAGTTGACAATATATTGGATTTATCCTTGGCATCTATCTTTAAACAGTTCTCCTTGCAGTTTTTTCTTACATGTGTTAGATGGGGATCTTTTTTCTCAACTCTTTACTTCTCTTTGGTCTCTTGGTCTTTCCTGGTGTGGTGTATGTCTGAGTCATTGTCAGCAGGTTCTTTCTTAGGTAGAGGTAATTGATGTCCCAACTTAGTCCTTTCAATGGCGGGGTTGTGTCTATAGACGAGTTCATACAGGATTTTGTCTGTATTTTGATTGACTTGTGTTTGACATACCATTAGGGCTGTTGGAAGCATGTTGGCCCAGAGTTGTGGGTGGTTGGCAGATAACTTAATGAGGGCCTCTAAAAGAAAATTGTTCAGTCTTTCCACTCTTCCATTTGCTTGTGGGTGATAAGAGCTGGTAATTTTGTGCTTTGTTTCACTCTTAGCGAGATGGATGTTGGTGGTAATGGCCTTGAGTTCTGTCCCTTCATCTGGAATTAGGTGCTCAGGTTCTCCAAACTTGGCTTTGATCTCTTTGTCAATAAATTGTCTCAGACCATTCATTTGTGTTCTTTTGTGGCTTGTGCCATCTTGCTGCATAGTCAATGGCTGTGATGATGTATTTTTGTCTTTGTTGTCTCCAGGAATGGGTCCCACAATGTCCAGCTCCCACACCTTGAACGGTTGAACAATTGACACTGGTATCACTGGCTTGGGAATCCTTGGTGCAGGTGTACTTTTAACACGCTTCACGTTGTTCAAGCACCTCTTGGATGTTGTCCAGCATGTTGGGCAACCAATATTGTGTCTTAAGATACTTGTAAGGATTCCATACATTACACAAATATAAAATCAAACTCAAGAACTCTGGATAAATTTCAAGGACTGAAAACTGCATTTTTAAATGCAGATTTAAAAACTAAGTATTTTAACAGAACAATTAATTCAATTGTTTCAAAAACACATTCAAAATTGATAAACAAATGTGTTTTAAGCAAAAGAAAACACAAAAACAAAAACAAGCATAAAAACCAAGAACAATACATAAATTCTACTTCAAAATTGGAATTTAAGGCTTCAGACAACTATTATGACAACAATAACAATTCAGCATTTAATTTTGGCTCCAATAATTACAATACAGCCAATCAATCTAAAAATAAATGCAGAAACTGTCCAAACCAGATATTCAGGAACTCAGGAAGCCAATCAAACCCAGTGAACCACCCAAGCCAAAGAAATACTTCACATCCAGACCCAGATATCATCCCCAACCATAGTGAGGTACAATACTGCAATGCAATATTCCAATCTGCCTCTTCTTGCATTAAAGGCTGCAGCCTGCTCAGTCCTGCAAGGTAATCCTTCTCAAAATCACTCTTACAGTATCACCTGGTAACCACAATGTTCCCTTCCCCACTTGAGGTCAGTATTTAAACTGGCAAATTCTTCCCTTCCAAATTTCTCCAATAATTTCTCTTACTCCTATCAACCAATAAATCTATATTTTCAACCTCTAAACACTTGATTAGCAGATTCTAAAGGTTCTCTCTCTAACAGCATGAAGTTCATTTTTCTTGTATGGACTTTTTGTGTGTTATTCAGTTATGGGCAAGCCAATGTGAACTTTGAAACCCCCAAACCAACTCTGACTAACAAATCAGAAGACTCAATTTGGTATTGTTTTGGACCACGTCAACGCCATGCCCCTTACGTAGAAACAGCAAAAATTCCCACCTATTATCCACCCTAAGGCCCCCTGGTTGGTCTTGGGGTACATCAGTGTCTATTATCTCCTAAACAACTTCACTCCCTTCTTGGGAAGATTCCGCCTAATTGGTCACCTTCTACATATGTTAATGATAGGGATTCCAGTAGGGTCCACTCTAGACAAATTCAACTTGGGAGCTCTCCTTCATTCAATTGGAGAGAGAATTCCCAATGAGTGGATCACTGACAATACTTGTGTAAGTTATGGCTACATGTGTGGTCTAGATCTCTGTGGTAGAAAAGGGTTGTGTCAATCTTTTTTGTTGACAGTATGTAGGGTACATTATTGCTTCTTGATAATATGTGTTGTAGTGTACCATATATGTTTTTGGGCATATCTTTGTTCTTAAGGACTTTTTCTTGTATGTACATTGGTGTATCAGGTGAGAACCCCTCTTAGAAATTCACCATAATCAACATGGGCTAATTGGGGTCTCTGTTGCGTGAAGTAGGTGCTCACAATATAAACTTGATAGGGTATTGCAGTAAGAATTTCCTTGCCTGGTTTGTATTTGATTATCATTGGATACCTTTGCATGAGGCTCATTTATCCAGCTTGCCATCTAGATAGGTGTTGCTGTGTTTTAAAGAATACCAATGACTTGTGGTTGGTTAGAACTTTGAATATCTGTGCACCTTCAGATAGCACTGCCACTTCATTATGAAACAGACAATGGCTATCAGTCCCTTGTCATGTATTGGGTATCTTAGCTGACCTTTGGACAGCTTCCCTGATTTATATGTTACAGGGAAGAAATTATTTTCTGCAGTTTTTATCCAAATTACTCCTCCTATTACATAGTCAGAGGCATCTGTCTCCAGCTCATAGATTTTTTCACAGTTAGGGTACTTTAGGATGAGGTGGTGACCATTTTTTCCTTTATTTGTTGGAGATGCTGCTCTCTTAGTGGCGTTCACATAAATTTTATTGGTTTACCAGTGATCACAGACAGTGGGCAGTTAGGAATCCCTAATCAGGGATAAACTTCCTGACATACTCAACCATTCCCAAGAATGTTTGGAGTTCACTCTTGTTACGTGCGCTGGCATGTCTGTGATAGCCCTTACTTTCTCCAGGTAAGGCTCAATCCCATCTTTACTAATAGTGTGTCCTGGGAAGGGGAGTTTGGTTGAGAAGAATTCACACTTAGATGGTATGGCTACTAGCTGATTGTCTTGGAGGGTGTTGAGTACCATACAAACGTCCTTCCAGTGTTGTCCTTTGTTGGGGCTATAGATAATTACATCATCTAGATAGACTATGGCCTGCTTCCCAATGTGGTCTTTGAACACTTTGTTCATTAATGTCATAAGATTACTGGGAGCGTCAGTCATACCAAAAAATAAGAACTACATATTGAAATAGCCCATAATTGGTTCTTGATGCTGTCTTTAAAATGTCTTCAGATTTAACACAGATTTGATGGTATCCTGAAGTCAGGTCAATATAACTAAAGAATTGAGACCCCCCTAAGGAATTGAAGATGGCATCAATCAGAGGCAGGGAATACCTGTTCTTAATTAAGACTTCATAAAGTGTGTGATAGTCAGTAAGAAAGTATAACCCCCATCTTTTTTTAGCTACAAAGAAGATAGCTATACAAAAGGAAGACTTGGATGGGTTTAAGGGTCCATTTTCT
This sequence comes from Entomophthora muscae, assembly GCA_014839935.2. Classification (NCBI taxonomy): domain Eukaryota; kingdom Fungi; phylum Entomophthoromycota; class Entomophthoromycetes; order Entomophthorales; family Entomophthoraceae; genus Entomophthora; species Entomophthora muscae. Next base: position 283,294 of record QTSX02001509.1, on the reverse strand, counting down.
AATGCTTCATTTAGGTACTCCTTGAGTATATTGTCTTCTTATGATTTTGGGCAAAAGAAGTGTTGAGCTTTAGGGATAATTCCTTTTAGATCAATTTTGTGCTAAATGCCCCTTTCAGGTGGTAACCCTGTCAGTTTCTCTTGGAAGTTAGATAGTTTCTGGGGAAAAGATTTTGATGTATGGGGTACTGTTCTTGTGAGACTTCTGTTTTTTTGAAATGGATAAGCTTGTATGTACAGGTATTTCAGTCAATCTTACTGGTGTTCTTTTCTTTATATGCTTCCGTAGTTTTACAAATGCATGGTCTCTCATGAGTGTGTCAAGGTGTGCAGGGTAGATATTCTGGTGAAATTTTCCCTGCTATATAGTAAGAGGGTAGCTTTCTTGGTCAATGTGGGGTTTTGTCTTCCTCATCCAATCCAATAATAGTACCATATTGCAATTAGGTATTTTAATGATGGGCCCACCAAGGGTGGTTTGAAATACCCTATTTGGTCTCAGAAGCATTTAGCCTCTTTATTAACTGGTGCACTTCTGCTGTCTTCCATGATTGTCCCTTTTAAATTGCTTTTGCTTGTATGTAACTTAATGAGGATATAAAACTTCTTTCCAATAAGGGACTGATCTTCTCCAGTGTCAAATAGTTCTATGCTAGCTATCTGGGAAAATAGAAAGTATAAGAGATTAGTTTATTTCCAGTTCTTGCAGGAAATAGTTTAGAGTCACTGGAAGGCACTTGGATCATGAGGGTGAGAATCTTCATACTGGTCACTGTAAAAGTCTTTTAATGTGGGGACAGCTTGCCTAAGCACTTTCTTTACCTTTTTACTTTTCAGGAGTGGTGGCATTACTCATTTGGTTTTCTTAGTGTGATGATCCTTACAATGAGCTGTTTTTCAGGAAAGGTCTGAGTATTTAGATGAATAAATATTGGTTGCTAAGAAAGGTAAATTTAGGTTGGTTTATTGATATGTCTAGCCTTGGTTGTTGAAAGTTGTGATCTATGCCTTGGGATATTAGCAAAGCAGCCCCTTATTAGTTTATTGAAAGCATAGAAGTGATGCCCTGAGATAGCTATACCAAGGGTTATAGGCATCCTTAGACTAGCTATGATGATAATACAGCTGGGGGTTTCACTGAGATAGATGTGATGAGATAGCAGTGAAATCCTAATAACAACTGGTGGAATATACAGTTGGGTTACTTTACCTGGAATGGAGTTAAAGTTTCTATTTCTATCACTTTAAAGTAGCTTTAATGAGGTCTTAAGGTTGTTGAAAAACATAGATAGCTTAGAGCCATAATTAGGGTGGCTTTCCAGAGAAGCAGCTGCAAAACTTAATGATTTGAAGGTTTCTGGGAGGTGAAGCTGGCCAAATTGCGCCTGAAAGCTTAAGCTAACCACTTTGGTGAATAAAAACAGTAGTAGTGTATGAGTTATGCTTTCTTCTGATAGCCTATATGGAGGAATTGATGGTGGTCTGGTCTAGGTAAAACTTTCTTGGGAGATTTATTGCCTGAGTCTGAGTGGTTTTACTGATGAGGACCCTCAAAGAAAATCTAGGGTAAATGTCACCTGTAAGGGCTTGATAAGCTGTTTAATAGCTATGTGCAAGTCTAGGCTATGAGAAGAAGTTTAGATTGTTTAGGGAAAGATTTCAGCATTTTTCTGAGGAGAAGGATCAGAATAGGAACATAGAAAAACAGTTTGTGGAAGTTGACATAGGTGTTTCAATGTTTCTCCAAAATAGATTGTCAACAGCATAAGAAGCAGAACGGCACAGTAAAAAAGTGACAGGAAGCAACTCAAAGTTTTGATGAAGGGTTAGTTTGCAATAATAGAAGCATGACATAATGTTAAAACATTAATAGAAGGTGACAGTTTTTCCCCAAGGACAGGTTGCCAAGGTGATAAAGGCCAAGGGGTTTGAGGAAGCTGTGAGCTACAAGTTTGACTCCTAGGGGAAATCAAAGGGTAAATGTTGAGGATAACACAGAAAAGCAGTTCTCTTAGTAGTTTCCTATGGAAAACAGCTGAGTTTGGATGCGGTAAAATATTGAAAACAGGGAAACTGTTTGAGGCGTGAAGCACAAATAGTTAACATTTGGTAAAATGTTTGCTGCCTATTTGGGGTCTGGAAAAACTGTGGTGCTTAGCACTACAGATGTTTAAAGATAAAGAGCCTTGATGGGATTGATTGAGTTTGAAGCTTATTTTACTAGTGATATTTTGCTAATAGAATAACCTAAAGCTTGATAAATTTACTTAAAAAGAGTAGGAGAATGTAATGGGATAAGTTACAGTAAGTTTGGAGGCTTACTTTATTATAACAAAGTGAGAGACTAGATAGTTTAGCTTTTTAAAGAACAAGCCTAAAGGGGATTTAGCCTAAAACAAGGGGAAGCCATATAAGAGTGGTTGACTGAACAGGTGCAAGAGCCAGGATATAATTGAAAATTCTTAAGTTTGAACATGTTATGGGTTTCAAACTTGAAGACCTTCATTCCCAAAGAAGTGGAGCAAGAGCTAGTAGCCCTCAAAGTTTTATTTGGCCCCCAAAGTTTTCAAACAGTTGCATTTTTAGAAGGTTTTGAAAGGAACCTTATTTTTGTCAATAAAGACTTTCACAGCCTCTAGCTATTTTTGAGTGGAAAGAGTATGTATTCTTTCCTGCATATCTTTACCCCAACTCTGGAAAAGAGAAACAGTAAAAGTAGAAGTGCAGAAGGTTCTCCAGGAGCCAAAACAAGTGATTAATGGACCAGGATATCAAGAGGACTATGCTTACACCAAGAAGAAATGACTTACTAGGAAAGGACTCTGAAAACCTATTTCAGGCAATGTATACATTGCCAGAAAAAAAGTCATAAGAAGATGTTATAGTTCATGAAGAAGATGCTAAGATGTTGATAGAAAAGGTTTTGAAAGAGTTTTCAGGACTGCAGACCAGGTATAAGCCTCTAGAAGTAGAACTCAGTCACTTTAAGGATGACATACCAACCTCTTTAGTCCCTGTATTTGATACAGGACACCATATGACCTCTTTCTAAGAGCAAGAGCACCACAGCACCACTGCCAAGATTTTGGGATATTGAAACCCCTTTATTATTATGGTAATTAATCATAGTTTTTGATAGACAGATTACATGAGGACAATTCAGGCTATTAATAAGTGTTGGATAAAGCAGACTAGCCACAAGGTTTCTAATACAAGGAAGAGTATATGGAAGTAATTATTTTCCCAGAAGACATAGCATCATTGGAGGCAATCACTAAAAGATCCCACAAGGACTGTCATACTAGATTCTACTTCTTGAATGACTTGTACTACTAGCTGATAGCTCAGTAACAATACAAGAATAAATAGGGTGAATATTTTTTAACCTAAGAGGTTGTATAAATTATCTGCATCTTTTTAAAGGAAAGTCATTATATAAGTGTTTAATGCTCTTTCACCAGGATAAAATCTGGCATTTCTAGCTCTTACTTGACCAGTCCATCTGTTTTCCAGGTTTCCAGCATCAATTTCCAGGGCTAGGCATCTATGCTGTGGAAGCATGAGATTTACACTCTTCAGAGAATATCTTATTCCTTGGATCATTTCAAAAGAAGTGTGACAGTGGAACACTGTTGGTAATACTTGAACTTGTTGTAATTATAATCAGGTTATTATGTCAGCAGAAAAGTTGTTGTTTTGAAAAAAGTTGACCTTTTCAATTTAGTCAATACCTGATCTATTGCTAATAAATAGTAAAACAATTTTGGCTTATTGTATTAGAATATTATAAGACATGATTAGGCAGTGTCTTTGTTTAAGCTACCTTTTATCTAGCTAATAAGTAGTCAGCCTAGATATGAATCAAGTTTGGTTTATTGAAGCTATTATCAGAGTTTTTCAAATAGTATGAATCTATCAATTAGATCAACCCTTGATTTTATCTTGGCTCATGGGTGAGCTGCTGTCTAGGTGTTGGCTATCTAAGGTGTGAAAGGAAAGATGGACCAGTAAACCCATAGAACTTAGAATTTCTGTTATCCATTATAAAGTGATTTTACTAGTGTTGCAACTGAACCAGTTATAGTTCAGTATTTAGATTAAAAAATGCAACAATCCAATATAAAAGACAGTTATAGTAATAAGATAATGTTTATTTAGAGAATAAAATGGTTATATGCTATATTAAAAAGCCACAGACTCATCAGGGGGTGGCACTGTGGCGGCTTCAGTATAAAGTTTTGGACTGGGAATACCTTAGGCAAGGGATTGGTGCGTTAAATTGGCATTGCTCCTAATTGAGAGATAATGCCTGTAATTTGACATTGCTCGAAGAATCTTCTATATCATTAGTTATGTTATGCGGTGTTTCTTCAATTGCCTCTATGTATTGTGAGATACATTAGCAGATGGGGAAGCAATCTTGGTCACAACACTATCACCTCATATAAATTGTATTATGTAGTGACAATTGATCTTTTTAACTCAGCTGTAACATAAATATTAATTTTTGAGTATTACACGTAATTTTTTGCCATGAGATTAGAGTATATGTTTTTTCAGTTTCTTTACTTATCTGAATAAGCTACTTCATATTTTTAATCTGATATCAGTGTTATCTGTTCAGCTCTACTGAACAAGATGAATCTAACATTGTAACTTGCACTCTGGACTGTTTATTTATTTTTATTATTATTGGACCACAAGCCAGAATTATTCATTAAGGTAGATGATCCTTTTTTTAAGAACTGACAAGGCACATAAATATAAGCCAATGTGATGTTTCAAAATCAAAATAATTTATGCAGTCATGTTTAAAAATCACATTTTCATTTTTTTAACATGATATAGCAGTGACATAAAAAACCCAAAAATAAAATAGTGGATAAAGAACAGTTTGTTTGAAGTGAACTAAATTCACTTTTATATAGGGTTGTGGCGGCTGAAAAACGCAATGAAACCAGTTTTGGGAATAGTTGTGTTCAAGCTGTCCCAAATTTGAGAAAAGAATCCTCCTAGCTAGTGAAATCCAAATTTTTCATATTGGATTTAGAGTAAAAAATGGGTTCTTTCTCCAGTAATCTGGTGCTATCTGATTAGCACCTGGTGGGAAATTTCAGCCTGAAGTCAAGGAGTGGTCTAAAAGATTCAAGCTAAAAGATTGTTTAATTTTATTTAAAAAAATTAAGTGACAACTAAATTCATTTATGCAGAGCATAAATATGAAGTGAAGTCACATCCAATGGCAAAAGTAAAGCCTCCAAATCCAGATATGAGACAAATGGCTGCTTCATTATAAAGCAGCCATCATCTCAAACCCACTGTAACCCTAGTTTTTTAGATATCTGATAGTGTTAACCAATTTATTTGAATTCATTAAATCCGAGGCTAACACTGTCACAATGTTTCACATCCTGTTTTAGGGAAATTGTAAATTGATGCCAAAATTTCCAATAGGTTTGATCAAATCCTATTTAATTGGTTAAAGTCAAGTTGAATATTAAGTAGTGCAGTAAGGATCAGTAAGAGTACTCGTTTTCTTTTAAAATATTAGAGTTTGGATAAAGGGACATTTACCAAGGCAATTAGAGCTCTCTTTGGGCTACGGGTTGGTAGACTTCGTGCCTTTCCATTTTGACGAGTAATATGGAATAAAAGTATCGTTTGTGGCCCTGACTTCATTGATATGATAAAAATATTAATATAAACTGAACTTTTATAGTTGGCATACTTCAAGGATGTTTCGATTATTATTTAGGCCAAAGCTTAATCAATTTGAGGTTATATGAGAAATTGCATTCAAACGATGACAATGCGCAGCATGATATTACTGCGTATTTGGCTACCCCCATGACAGCAGATCCTCCATTTTTACCACATAGAATATAAATACTAAATTACGTCTCACTTTCTTGAATTGCTACAATTAAACTCATGAAGCCTTATCTAAACACATATTCGGGTTTATGTTGCAACAAATAATTCCACATGACGTATAAAAACACGCCATATAGATGTCATCACAACGTAGCTTATATTATATCGCAAGCCTTCATGATGATTATATTATGACAATATTGATTCTACTCCCTAAATGCCTCCTAAGCCTGCCCTAGCATGCTTATATATACCCACAAGGCTGCGAGTAATTCTTCAAGTTTTATAACATGTCGAAACCAGCTCCTCATGCCACCAAAGTTGTCTTCAAGAGTGAAGGCAAAGACAAGGAGCTATTCGCCTTCGTCCAAGATCCTGAATTATATAAGAAATGGAAGGGTGGAGGTAGGCCATCCTAAAAGACCAAGCTAACTTTTAAGATCATACTATCCCATTGGTAAACTTCGTTGACAGTAAGCAACCCATATAATTACTTCTTAATGTTCCAGGCTTTCAGATTTTTGACACCGATACTGGAAGTCACACAGGAGTTGCCAACACTTGTTCAAGAGCAACTTTAAGGTACTAAGTTATTTTATTTCTTAACCTCTTTAGCAACATTCTGAATACTGAAGATGTTGATGATGCTATCAAGCGCATTCTCCAAGAGGGTGAGCTGATCGGCCCTGGGAATTCTTCTGTTGAAAAATAAGAGATGTCTGATTTTACTGCATAAAATATTTTTTGCTCATTTATGTTTCTATTTTTAGTTTAATTTTTATAAACTTCTTTGGACATTGGATTTTATTTTTATTGATTTTTGAATAAAAACTTGTGATTTTACTACTTTATCTTTGATTCGAATAAAAAATTTGTTGCTCCTGTATCTACTAAGCTTGATATTGGATATGGCAATACCCTTTTTTAAGGCTAAGCCTCAATTTAAATATTTATTGTTAAACCTTGTTTATCTTTATATGTATTTTGCTTTAATTTGTTATTGTGTAAGATTGGATTTTATCCTTAAGCCTTGATTAAGTAGGTAGCTAAGTGCATTAATGAAAGGCTTTCAATTAATATTTAACTCGCCAAAATAAAGAACTTAGTTTTGAAAATAAAGAATCTTTAATTGATCAAAAGACAGTGCTAACTATTGTTGCAACCAAGTTTCCTCCTTGACTGCTAATATATCTTACAATACACAGGGGGCTCTCAATGAATTGCCCCAGGACGTATCTAATGACATGGGTCAATCTGATGGTAATGTCAAATTGTGGGCACTATCTCCTAATTAGGAGCACTGCAAATTCAATTTTGCTGATCCCTATGCAAGTTATTCCTCAGCTTTAACACCTTACATGAAACTCACTACTGTGCCACTTCATGTTGCCTTGTGGCTTTCCTCATATGATATATTAATCACAATATTCTATAATAAACTACATCTTTTTTCTATTCATTATTATTCTTTCTATTAGACTGTTGTCTTTTTCAATCAAAATACTGAACTCTCATTGGTTAAGTTGCAACAGTGGTAGCAGCAGTAGGTTCACAACCTACATAAGAGAAAAATTCCCCACAAGAAAGGACAGAGTACAGGCTGTATGGCTACTCCCCACCAAGAAACCTTCCTGCCAATCCCTGAGGGAGACATCCTTAAAGGATACGTTATCTACCAGGACCAGCTGGTACTTACAAGTGTGTACAATTGACTCTGCCTTGGTTAGTGCAATGCAAGTGTCACCCTGCCTCAATTGGATCTCTCACAAAGCATGTTAAGTCTCCAGCTTAGGTCTTTTGTGGGTGGCGTGGAAGGGGCTAACATTGTTAGCTGGCTCTATCCCACAGAAACCCACCTCTGTATCTGCCAAGTTCCTGAACCAATGTGGGTTACCACTTCATCTGGGCGCATTATGGGGCCTGCCATGGTATGGTTCATCAACTGGGCCAGTCAGGAGATAGATGTCACTTGGGTGTTGTTCAGGCATGCCGCAAAGTCCCGCTACAGTGAAGCCTTTTCATCTATTGTGGTGGGAACTCCCCTCCTGGCCATTAAACAGACTGGGTCTGTCCCTGAATACCTTGTAGCCTGGCAGCAAGCCCTTTCTGCCGCCCCAGAAGCTGTCACCAACGGAACACCATGTTGCTCACTCTCTTAGTCAATGGACTCAAGCCCCATATTTGCAAATGAGTTCCCGTAGGGAGTTGTATCTCTATTGACAACTGTTATAAGGCCATTGTGGAGTCTCACAACCAAGCTTCAATGGGGTTAGCAGGTCCAATAATGCACCCCCTCAGTCTTGCCCTGCACCTGGCAGTGCCCACAACCAAGTGGGTTGTTGTCAATTCCTCCAGCAGGAAAATGAAGCCAAGCGCCCCTGTGATGAGGAGCTTTAGTTAGCTCAGATTGAAGACCCAGAAAAAGCCTGGGGGTTGTAGATACAAGAGGTTCTGCAACCCCACTTGGCCCACACTCTCAAACCTTCCTTGCCAAAAACCCCTGTAACAATAATGTGCACAATGTCAAGACCCTAGATGTATTCCAAGTTCACAGTGACAACCCTGTCCTTCAAGCCAGTTGTTTTTTCAATAAAATCACCTGCTTGGCCTACCTCTTCTGTTTCTTTAGAACACCCCCAAACTTTTGGTAGACACTGGGGCCAATCACACCATGGTCAAATGAGAGCTTGTAGATTCTCAGCAACTGGATTGAGTGCCTAGTTGATTCAAAGAAGTACATGTAGCTGACTCCCACAGGGTAGCAATCACAAATGAGACGGTACCCTTCACTGTGAGGATGGTGAACATCCAGGTTAATGTAAAGTTTTGAGGCCCACCATTAGCCCTGGACAGGGATTTATTTCCCAGACCATCAAAAAAGGCAGGCAGTGTGCAGGCTAAGCCTCTTCAAAACCTGAAGGACTTGGCCCACACTGTGGACAAGCGTTTTGTACTGGCCTCCATGGCCAAAACCCCTTCCCTCTCTCTGGAGTCCCCTCCCACTGTGGAAGAGACTTTGATCCAGCTGGATTTTTTTGCTTTCCTGGTGTTGTACTGTTTTGAAACAATTGGCAGGCCAACAAGAAAACACAGGTCACATTATACAGGGTGTGGTTAACCTGCAGCTTGGAAAAGTTGGATATAAAATTCCACAATCAGCAGAATCCCAGTTAAGCAATTCCCCCAGTTTGGGAGTCCCTTGGCCCAAAATAATTGGTTCTGGGAGCATTTCAGTTGGGACGTCAGAGGCAGGAATTAGGGGTAATGTGCACCCTGAGTCTACGGAATGCACCAACCCAACCAGGTGACTATGGCAACTGCCAGAATTAACTCATTCCGCAAGTCAAATTACTATATGTCAATAATCAGAATTAAAAATACTTTAATGTCAATAGCATTGAAAAGTCAGAATTAAGTTTTAACTCATGCAGACTACTAAATGTTGACACTTTTTTAATAAGCAGAAACCTGTTTCCTGAACATTTTACTTAATAAAAATTAAGCTTCAAGATACTTTTTAGGGTAATGTGATAACATAGATTCAAAAAAGCTCATAAAAAATTATACATGGCAATTAAAAAAATCATAAAAATACACTTTTATTTTATTTTACTTTGAAATTAGCTATCTTTACTATAATAATTTTTTCCCCACTTATAAAAACAAAAACTAATCCAATACACAAAAAGATACCTCATAAAAAGTTACATATTATAGCAAAATATAACAATTAGAAACAGTAATATAAAGTTTTTTCTATATTGAAAACTACAAAAAACATATAATTTACTAGTAAAATATCAATATAGGCCATGTAATACAGTCTAAAGCATCAAACTATCAATAGAAAATCAATGATTTTATAAAAACAGTATCATAAATTATTAATGAGTTATTTAGAATAACTATTTATTTAAAAATATTATACTTAATATATAAGAACAATATAAAAAATTAGGCAATACTCAATAAATTTAATTGAAAGCTAGACTGTGATCACCTGGTTGCCATTAAGAACTGTGGCAATCTTCTTGATAAATTCCTCTATCTCTGAAAGCTTATACTTGGCCTTGACAACGTCCTTGATCTTCTCTTGATACAGTAGTTTTAAAAGCTATGGCAACAAGAAAAAATACTTCAGATTTAAACAAAATCCAACTCTCAGGTTAAAATATACACTCTGTTAACAGGATTTATTGGCGTTAATGGGCAAAATGGGTCAACACAGTAACAAAGGGATCACATGCAAAGCAAAATCATTCAAAATACAATCTGAAATACATTGATTCACAAACAAAATAGTGTGAGTTGACTTTCAGTGTACATATGTTTACTATTTGAATTGATGAAAAATATACCCAAGCGTGGTGTGTCAAAACTCAATCCAAAAACAAAACACAATAGCAACTCACTATGTAAACAAAATCACTCAATCAGTTTGTGCAATGGGTTGTAATCAAGAATGATACCAAGGTATCTAAAATAAGAGACAAGATCTGAAACAAATTTTTTAAAAATATTGTGTTGGGTGCTTAATTTGGCGTAAAATATGGGAAAATGGGTGGAAATTATTTTGGGTATTCTAAAATGGGTGTGGTAAAACCAAAAACAACTAATTAATAAATAAAAAATCTATAATTGGGATATTGGGTGAGAAAAAATATTAATTGAATATCCATAAACAGATAAAAGCAAAAATAAAAAATAGGGAGTAACTTAATTAAGTTTTATTTAATATTTTATTAAATTCTCAAAATGGAAGGAATACAGCAACAGACTACCATTGCACCTGTTGGGCGCTGCGGTTGCGGTTGCCCCCGCGGGTCAAAGAATAAAGTTAGTGCAACCCAAGTGCCTACTCAAGGAAGAGACAAGAGAGGAGAGTTCCATAGTGACGCTGCACTGACACAGCCGGTCCAAGGAGCACAAGCTGCTAGGGTGAGGAGCATAAACCCTTGGGTCCCAAAGCTGACACGGAAGCCCACTAAGGTTACCACTACCAAAACAGTTAGAGACAAGGAGGTAGAACTTACTTTGTATGTGTTCAATGTTGTGTACCAGCAAGAGTTGGTCCTGTCAGCCATGCTAGAGAAGATGAAGCCTGTACTTGATACTAGCTACAAGCCCTACGTCAGTGATGGCAATCAGGAGGAGAACAAGGAGCCCAAGTTCTACCAAACCAATGAGGGACAGTTAGTGCTAAAGAAAGTTGCTGTGTTTTACACCAAGGTGCCCATGCCCTGTGTTGTGCCCAACGCCAATGAGCCAATCCCCACCACTAAAAATCCCACTCACAAGTGCATTCCTGACATTAAGCACATCATCCTTCTCCAGCTCATGCGGGAATCTGGTGATTACAAGGCAGCTGTGGCTCTTGTTGGGGTGAATCCCAAGTACGCCTCAAAGACCTTCAACAAGTTCATTGATACTGGCTGAGTCCTTGCTGCAGAGAAATCCTTGTGTGTTTCCACCATGCTCACCAAGGAGCACAAATGGGAAATCCGCCAGTGGATCACTCAGGACTGCCATCTTGAACTGGCAAATATACAGGTCATGGTCAAGTCTGCTTTTGGGGTTGAGGCCTCAATTTCCCTTTACTACCATCTGCTCAAGGGGATGCGCTTTTCCTGGAAAAAGCTTGGGGTATCTCCCTACAACAGAAACAGCCCAGCCAATGTCAAGACCTGAAAAAATTATGCTGAGGCGTACACTGCACTCAAAGCCAAGGGGATAGTGAAATTCTATTATATCAACAAATCAGCATTTGCCTCGCCAATGCATAATGGGTATGGGTATGTCCCCAAAGGCTCCAATGACGGGATGGCTTGGTGTGCTGCAGTCCGCGCCACAGTATACTCAATGGTGGCTCTCCTCAGTCCAAAGGGGGTTGAGCTTTATCAAATGATATTGGGTTCTCACAACAGCTGTACCTTCTTATCATTCCTCTGATTGGTCCAGTGGCACCTGAGGCGCACAAGCCCGGGCTTCACCAATATGATTGTGTTGGACAATGTTGGTCTCCACAAGGTGGCTGACATTCTTGAGGAATTCCCAATGATTGACACAAGCATTGCAGTGGGCCCCCAGCAATTGGCCACGGCAAATTTGCGCCTTCTCTTCCTCCCTGACTATTTGCCCTTCCTAAATCCCATTGAGGAAGTCTTTGGGTGGCTCAAGCAAGTTGTCAAGCGAGGAACCCCAACAGAGACCGAGGACCTGTTGATTTGCTGCAGGCCGGGATCCATACCCTCCCAGCTGAGACCGTGACCAAATTCTATGGCCACGCTGATTTGTTCATCCCTGCGTGCCTAGCCAAACAGCCAATCAATTAAAGGCTTAGTGTGTCCAACCTTTTTTATATTTTCTAATTTACTATTCAAGATTTATTGATTATCATTTTATATTTAGATGGTTCCACGCCTGCAATCACATTCAGAATATCCATCAATAGATGTAAATAATTTATTTATTTTATTATATTATTTAATATGTCATCTGAGGTTATCCCAAGCGCTTGATACTGGATTACACAAATATATTTATATCACTTTTGCCAAATAAATATGGAATAGTCTTATAAAAATTAAACGTAAATTGTAAGGTTGAAATATATTTTATTACTGTATTTTTTATACTTTTATGAAACCCATTTCTGCAATATATTTTGCAAATCTTGTTTGCTAAAAAATTATTTGAAAAATTATTTATAATATAAAAATATAGTAGAGTATAAATATATTTATTGATATAGAGATAAAATTAAGTGCACCTATAATGGGTTTGGCGGTATGTACCCACCCCGCAATGGAGGTAGCACACAACCTCCACTGCCACACCGTGGACAGTGGATACACCCTTATTAAAGTATTTGCGCCTGCTGGTAAAAGGAAGGATGACAAGGTGGGAATGGAGGAGCAGCTTTTCTGGCGGGGCTGCAAACCCAAAAATGCCAGCCAGGACCAGGGCGTCCTGGATGACGTGATACACTGAGTCATACCCAGGGGGCCTTCTTCCCGTCCAGTGAGAGCCTGGCCTTGTTGACCCCAAGAAGGACCTGGTCTAGGTCCTCTACACTGGTGCTCATCCTGAAGAAGAAAAGATACCCAAGGTAAACAACAAGATGAAGCCTTTGTCCATAAAAGGCTTCTGTAAACTTGCACAATTTATTGTATACAGCTCTAATCTTCTTCTTGTGCTTGGTTTTGGCAAAGGTCAGCTCCATAGCTGCAGGGACCCCCGTCTTGTTGGCACTCCAGGACAGCCCAAAGTCTGCCAGGAGGATTTTTGTCTTCTTTACAGCTGTTGCGTCTGCAACAGCCAATTTTAACACTGTGCACCCAAAGTTCTCTAACAGGTAAGAGATGGTATGCTCCACTGGGAAGCAGAAGCAAGCAGCCGCATGAGCCTGGCCCATCTCTGGTATATTCTTGAATGGGAGCGTTGCCAGGACGTCCCAAACAAGCTCAATGGAGTTTACACATTAAACTCCACTGTGGTTAACCGGGTCCAGGCAGACCAGTTGGGCATCTTTGTAGGCAGTAACCGCCCACTCAGATGCCCCCTCACCATGCAAAAGCCCAGCCAATGCCTCCCTGGACATTGGGAATGTACCATGGATCCTGTCTTCAAGCTCCCAAAAGACAGGGGGGGCAGGAAAAGCTGTTTGGCCATATGAGTGGCGTAGTTGGAGTAGAAGGTGGGGGGGACAAAAAGAACCAGGACCTGGCGGATTTCACCATCAACATCTTCTAAAAAAGGTAAATATTTAAGAATTTTTATTAATTATAATTTTTTAGGTTACCTTCTTAAGTTTCTTCCTTGCCGGCGGCTTCAGCCAGCTTTGCCATTCTTGGCGCAAGCTTTGCGCCAGCAATTTGGTATCCTCTCCCCTTGCACGCTTGGCAGGTTTGAGGTGAGCATACATCTCTGTGTCATCAACCCAGACAAACGGCGCAGAAAGATTGTATGCCTTGAACTGGAGGCCCTCAACCACAGTTTTTTTAATATTTAGTAAGCGCTTGATTGTCTTCTCTGGGGTGTCAGCCATTTCTGACATTAGTGCCTTTGCGGACACCTTGTCAATTTTGTCCCCAGTGAGGACAGCAGACTTCACTTTGGCTTTGACCTTGTGGTCAATGTTCTTTATTTTGACAATTGCCAAGTTGAAGTCCTTCAGAAGCTTTTCCAATACTCTCATTGATTTTTTACTAACCTTTCCATATGTTTTTATAGCTTTCTCCCCAATAAATTCTGTATTATTTTGATACTATTGCCTCTTTGTTTATTCCTTTTTGTTTTCCCATTTACTACATTATCCCATCTTTTTACCCATTGTGTATATGTTTTACGCTCATCTCAATATGTGTTGTTTGCTTTGTGTTGGCATTGTTTCCTTGATTACCATATTATTTTTGGCGCTTGGCATAGCCCCTTGTGAAAATAGTAACAACAATTTGGTGATCAGCTAAATTTGCATTAGAAAATTATAGTATTAACTGTTTTTATATAAAGAGTTACTGATCCAAATTCAAAACCTTAATGATAAAATTTAAGCCAATCAGGAGCTGGGTGATAAAATGATTGATGTGGCATAAAGGGTCATTCAATAATTCTTTGATGCATATGCGCTAATTAATATGATTGGCTGGATGTTTTGCCATTGTATGCCATTGCTGCTGTGGCAAGTTGTTGATGGACTAGTGCTAACCCAGCAGCTGATTGGGCACTATTCCATCAACAACTTGCCACAGCGGCAATGGCATACAATGGCAAAACATCCAGCCAATCATATTAATTAGCGCACATGCATCAAAGAATTATTGAATGGCCCTTTATGTCACAACAATCATTTTATCACCCAGCTCCTGATTGGCTTAAATTTTATCATTAAGGTTTTGAATTTGGATCAGTAACTCTTTATATAAAAACAGTTAACACTATAATTTTCTAATTTAAATTCAGTTGATCACCAAATTGTTGTTAATATTTTCACAAGGGCAGTGTTTGGGTGCTAAAAATAACTGTGTTCAGGATCTAGATACACAACATAGTAAATATATGATTTTATAGAAATAAGCTGAACATAAAGAATATAGCTAACTATAAACAAAGAGAACACAAACAATTGAAATTCAAAATAAAGATAATATAAATAGAATTTTTTTTGGGACCAGGGGGTTTATTGAGGCGGGAAAGAGTGATGCCTAGTAGGCAGAATGGCGCAGGAAGGAAGACGTAGAGGCAGTGCTGGCCTGGGGGTCTGGGATTGGATGGGTTGGGTTTGCGGGTGGGGGGTGTTGATGGCAGGAGTAGAGGCAGGAGGATTGTGTGTGATGGCCACCATATACCGCTCATTTTACTCCTCATCAGTCATTGGCTGGATGGGCTGGTAGGTGGCTGTGGCACGGGGTGGGAGGCGCTTATCCTTGCGTGATTGGTTGCCCATGTTCACATGGAAAACCATTTGCGCAAACAAGTCAGACACCATTTGGTGACCAAAGAGAAAATTGTGATCAAGGACCCCAAGATAGAGCTTGTTGAAAGCCTGAGGGCAGCGCTCCTGGAGTGTATCTCCAATATAAAAGAACACAACATCTGCCAGATGGACGTTGGCGTGACCAGTTAGGTACACAGAGGCCTGGTGCCCGCGTTCCTGGAAGGCCTCAAGGGGAGTGGAGCTTCCCTCCATCTGGTGGCTCAAGAAAACCTGATGCTTTGAATTTGAGCCATCCCAGGAGTCAAGCAATCCACCAAGGATGTGGCCATATGAGTACCCATTGATGAAATCAGGGTTTGTCCAATAGTAGACAAAACCCTTGGCTGAAACAGCCAGAAATGCACCAATGAATGTCCCCTTCTTGACCTTCTTCCTTCCATTCTTGATGGCGGCTTTTCCTTGCTCACCAAAATTGTCAAATGCAATCAATAACTTGTAGTACAAGACAAACATGATGTCATCTGTTAGACTTGTCAAGCATCTGACCAGGGTTGATTTGATTGCAATGTCATATGGGGTATCCTCAGCGCCATCCCATTGGTTGCCGGCAAAATTTGTAAGAACCCTAATTGAAGCCACCTTTCTATGCATCCAGAGCTGCACAATGCACTCAGACACCCAAATGTCATGGTGCGCAAGTTGCTTCTGGACCTGGGTCAAGGGAAGCTTGGGGTCCCGCTGGAGGAGGTCAAGGATTATTGGGTATGCCTCATTGATCTGGGACTCTGTGGCCTTCTTTGGCTTCTTGGCTGTCCCAATCAGATTTCCCTTATTCATCAGGTTGTTGAGTTCCTGCATGACAGTAGCCTGGGTGAACTGTAATTGGCTGGCTATCTGATCACAGGACAGACCCTGCAGGTTGAGTGCCACAATTTCCTGAAGAATTTGGGCAGTGATTATTCTGCGTTTGGGGTGCTGGGCGGCAGGAGCTGAAGCCTGATTGGCTGAGGGGGGGCAGGTTGGGCAGTGGCAGGAAGTTGTTCCAGATCAAGGTTGCCATCCTGATTGGTTGGTTGACAGGCAGCTTGTGCAGGGGTGGTGTGAGAGCAAGGGCAGAGCTAGACGCTACGTGACTCTCAAACAAGTCAAAGCCATATGGGTCAGGGGACAGTAACAGGTCAGCTTCCTTGTTACCTGCCTCAAAGGCTTGGGTGTAAGCAAGTGCCTCCATGTTCTGAGCCTTGCCTCCATTGAATCTGGTCTGGCTGCTGCTGGCTTGGCTGCTGGCGCGGTTGAAGATGTTGCTTGTAAAAACCATTGTAAAAAACCTAGGATAAAATCACTAAAAGTAGAAATTCTAAAAATTAATAATTTTTTTTTGTAATCTTGAGCCCATATTTGGAAGGTTCTCAAAACCATTTCATACAAATCTGGAGCCATGAAAATGAATAAAATGCCTCTGTTCCTAAATTGAATAGCTGTTGATTGGCTGTTATACTTTTATTTTTCTATTTTAGGCTGCTCATACTACACATCTTGTGTGAGTCCATTTTGTTTTGTGCTTGTGTAATCTCGCTTCCAGATTGCTCAAGTTTTGTTTTGTTTTAGTTCTTCTGTTGGTGCCTCATATGAATCCTGATTGGATTATAATATACTCCGGAACAGCATCCATCCATTTCACTTGTTGCGTCAGTTCATTTTGTTTGTGGTTTGAACTACACAACTTGATGTTTGATTTAATTTTGTATAACAGGTTAGTGAACTTTTGTTTTTGGTTTGACAGTTCATTTATTAACCAAAAAATATTTTTATTAATTGAATCCTGAATCTTGCGCAACTTGGATTTGTTTAAATCTGAAGTATTTTTTCTTGTTGCCATAGCTTTTAAAACTACTGTACTGTTTCTCTTTGGTGGTTTTCTTCTTCTTGGATGGGCAGTTCTCAATATCTCTGATGGATGCAGCAGTCTTCCCCTGTTGGACTTTGAGGTGCTCATAGAAGGTGTTTTATCTGGGCTTGATTCCAAAGGAGGACTTGATATGCTTATGTCAGCCCTCCAAAGATGAATTAGTTTTCATCTCATCCTTAAGAACTTCCTGATAGCAGTTCCAGTTGGCTTTGGCTCTGGGCTTGCTCCAGCGCTTAGTGACCTTACGTCCAATCCACTGTGGTTTGTAATATTCAATGAAAGTGTAGAAGGCATCCTCGTGTTTCTTGGCATATGGACCCTGGCATAGGAGGTCAAAGGCTTGTCCAGTAGGCTCTGGCTTTACAAAGGCTAGTGCTACAAACTGCTGAATTAAGAACTTGCACTTTCCTGATGTATCTAGACAGAGGAGCTTGCTGAGCTCAGGTAGACCCTTTAGTTGCCTGTTGACAGCCTGTCAATAATGAAAAAAAACACCCCTGGACCTCTCCATCAAATGTTTTTACAAAAGCGTTACACTGGGCAGCTTCATATTTCATGATTATAGTTGAGGGGCCAAGTGCTTTATAATGAGCTTCTTGCTTTGCAGCAAGGGTGGCTTCATCCTTTTCATCATCTGGATTGGCTCTAGTGTTATGGCCAGGGGGACTCTTTTTATTACTGTTTAGGGCTTTGATGCCCTCCTGAAGGATTTTAAAGGCCGTTGTGTAGATCTCTTCTGTTGCCCCAGGAAGCAGAAAGTAGGCAAATGAGAGCACCTTTCCTTCAATAAGGGAATGTAAAACCCAAAGTTGGTAAAAAGGCTGGGCATACTGCAAAGGTACCGTCACATAACCAGGTCTCTGAATCTCTTAACTGCTCCAGGTTCTTTTGTGTACCATAGCATATAATTCTTTCCTTTGCTGTAGGCCTATCATCATGTAAAATTAATACCTCATTACCATTGAACATCTTTAACTCCTCTGTCAATAATAACTCTCCTTATACCATGGCAGATTTCTTATGGGGGAATATATCACAGCGTTTTTCACATATGTACTTCACTAACTGATTGCGGTCAGGGATGAGCTTCAGGTTCTCATTACTTAAGTGTATGGTGGCCTTAACTGCCAGATCAGAAGCCTTGACATCTTTGGAGACTGGGACTATTTGGTAGAGGTACCACTTTAGAAGCTTTTTGATAAGATTGATTGGAGCATTGCATGTGTGCTCTCCTTTTTCACTAGTGACTTTATCCTATCTTTCTGTATTAATCCTGGCAGTGCAGCTTCTATCTTCACACACATAATGCTTGCTTCTTCATCCTCTCTTTTGATTGTTGCAATTAAAAACATAGCCATCACAGACTAAACTTGCACCTCCTTTGACAGACATTAGAGGGGAAAACTGAGGGAACTTCTTTGGGAGCTTAAGCTCTCCTTTGACATTACATATATTGTGAACCTTTAGGGGATCCCATGGGCTAATTGGTTCTTGATGATATTCAGACAGGCAATCATCAGGATCTTCTTTATTGATACTTGATGAGGAGGATGGAGGTGCAGATTTGTTGGGCAGTGGAGGGGGATTATCTGGAGTTGGATTCTTGCACTTTCTGGACTGGGATGAGCTTGATTCCTTGGGGCTTGATTCTTTTGAGCTTGATTCATCTGGGCTTGATTGGGGTTCTGAACTCTTGGGTATTTTCTTTCTTCCTTGTTTGTTTAGTGAAACCTCATCTCCTTCTGATTGGTACCAGCTTAGAGAAGAGGAGGGGTCAGGGGAGGGCTCTTTGCTTTCAGGGTCTGGGGTCTTCTCCTTTGTCTTCTGTTTTGTTGAGAGCTCTTTGGCTGGTTTTTGTTGGGGTAGGGACTTTGGGCCTTTCCAGAGGCTTTGGGTACTTTCTTGGTTGACTTGGGGCTCTTTTGTGGCTTCTTGGAAGATTTGTTCTAAAATAATTAGAGTATAGTTCATAAAGTAAGAATAATCTGTTGAAAAATGAATAAAATTAAATACTAATCACTTGTTTTATTTTTTATTATTAATTAAATAGTTTATAGAAGTATGAAAAGTGCTTTTAGAGCTAGTTTATTAGTAAAGAATAAAAAATCATGTTTAAATAAAAAGTCACCATTCTGGTAGTCACAACAGTCAAAAATATTTAATTTAGTTTATCAGCATAAAAAAACGCTTTATTTTTGACGTCAACATACTGACAGTCAGCATTAAAGTGGAAAAACACTATGTAAATCACTTATAAAGCTTGGTTAATATTTTCCAGAGTTGATTTTTTAAGTCCAAAATTGATTATTTTTAAATTTAAAAATTTAAAAAATTGCATATGTAATTTAAGAAAACTAAATAATAGGGATCGTAGAGGGAAGTCCAAAGTACAGCCCTGAGTACTTTGGCCTGAATTACCATACCATTGTATGTGTGCTTTTTGTTAAGCAGCAGTGTTTTACTAATAAACAAGTGAAGGTGTTGACATTCAGGCAGTCAGTGTTCTTTTATAGTAACTCTCCTATTAAATCTTGCTTGAATTATGTCACTTTGTTTGCTTAGCCAAACCCCTTTGTTATAATATAGCAACACATTGATTTGACACAAAGTCAACATTATAATTACATATATAGTTTCTAGCTTTAACATATGCGTTTTGGCTTAAGTGGACTTCCAGAAATAAGGTATAGTTTATCCAGTGAGTTTAAAATAACAGTAAATATCTAAATAATACAAAGAATGCTCTGAAAGTTGGCATATGCCTTTGTTTAATGCTTATCTTATTATTTATTTAATAAAAACAGTAGTATGAAATATAAAAAATAGTTATTTTTAGAATATTGTGTATTTTATTAAGAAACTCATGTATTCTTATTTGGGGTTGACATCCAGATATTACTTACTGTAGTTAACCTTAATGTAAAAGTACAAAGAAACTTACATTTTCATAGTAAATTATATTAGTTTTTGGCTTAAAATTAAGCATTTGTTTAAATGGTGTCAAAATTATGTCTGTTCCTTTTTAATTTTGCAATTCTGACTTAATAATTCACTATGAAAAACTAGCTTAGTTTTGGAAAAGCCCAATTCCGGCAGATAAATACTAAAATAATGTTGACTTACTGAATGTCAACAATTTGTCATCATTCAGTAAGTCAACTTGCAAAATGAGTTAATTCTGGCGGCTGCCATGACTATACCTTACACTCAGACCGGCTGCTCCTATTCTCTTGACCACAGACCATGAAAAGATTAGGCCGCTACTTTTAACTGGCTCTCCGTTTGTTTGCTTTATTATAACCCCTCTTTAAAACTTCCGGTATTATCACCCCCCTATGCATATAATGGAAGCATGGGCCGTCAGGTCCTTTGCTTACCAATTCCAATTATTGAATAAAATTCTTGACTTTGCAAATCTATTTTTATTTTGAAGTTTTATTTAATAACAAAGGTTATTGTCCTGACTTTTGCCGCTGTCCTCCCTCCTGCTTTCATCAGGTCTGTCTGCCCGGGAGTTTTGGCTAAGCCCTCATCTGTAACCATGTTGTCCCTTTGTATAAGGTAGTCATGGTGACATTGGTACCTATCTTCCTATTGCTTTGGACCACTAGCCCAGGTATTTGGAGAAGACTTTCCCTGGTTGCTCAAACTTCTGTTCCTACTCCTGGTCTCCTTTCCAATACCTTCTGCCATTTAACTCAGGTCCTGCCATCCTAACTACACTTGTCTGGTTGCCTTGGTCAGGTCCTTACCCTGAGTGCTTTTCATCTTCTCCTGAATAGGAACTGATGAACCCCCTTCCTCTGAATTGTACAACCTCCACCCCACAACAGTCTCAGGTCACTCCCTCCCCTCCTTGCACCAAGTCCTCACAACAGATCCAGATATCCCTCCCACCCAGGATTGATCTATGTGGTTGCTCTCTGGGGCTTTGGTTATGGCCCTGGATGCCCATTTCCCCCCTTTTTCTCAGCCAGTTTCTTTGGGAGGCCCCTTTGAGCAGACATCCTAGTCTTGCACTGGATGGCATCCTGATGGTTGGTCCCACCAGGATGGGGGCCAGACTTTGTTAGTCTAGCCCCCCTCTCTTACAGTTAAGCTCTCTGGGCTGATCATGGCAGGGATCAGCCACAAAGTTCTTGGTGGCCTCAACTAGCTCCAACACAACTGCCCATATATTGACTGGGATACGTCTGTAATCACCCTCAACAGAAATGGGGTGGGTTTCCAGATTCATCCTGTCAAGCTGAACAAACTACTCCATAACATCATATTTTTCAGACTCACAGAGACCGGTACATACAACTTCAAGGGGGAAGCTGGATTTTAACCAGTGTTTGGTTGAAGTCATCTGCTCCAAGCCCACTGTGACCCCTCCTTTGACCACCACACCTCCACCAGCACTTGTAGCACTTCTCAGGGGAGTACAAGGACGTTTCAGTGAAACTTTAGACCAGTTGCCTCCTCCAAGAGAAATACAGCATGCTGTTTAATTGCAAGGATTGCTACCCAAGGTATGTCCCCTTTATTTTTTGACGCCTAAGGAAGACAAGACTCTCTGTCAACACCTTGTAGACACACTCAGTAAGGGCTTCATCCACCTCTCCCTCTCATCATATGGGGCTGCAGTCTTCTGTGTAGTTAAGAAAAACATGTCCCTTTGGTTGGTAACCAACTACTGTGCTCTAAACAGCAACTGTGGTAAGTTTGACTACCTGGTGATTAAATCCCTGGTACTCAACACTTTTTCAAGTACCAGGGAGTTGAGTGCCGCATATGTTATTCTATTAGTATTTTTGGCTTAACTGATTTTAAGCTAATTTCACTAGTAATATAGGGGTTTGGAACCAAAAACCAAATTTAAATTTACTTGAATTCAACTCTGGTTAATAAATTGGTTAGCTCAAAGACCAATTTAAGGGGAAATTTATAGGTAAATTTACTAATAGAAATGAAAAAACTTGTGTTCAACACTCTAAAACAAAAAGTGGTCAGTTCAACACCTTTTAAGCCAAATCCATATTTTATTATTAAAACACATATGTGCTTATATATAGTTTATTATTTACTATTATATTTTATTATTAGTCTCCATAGTTTTAAGATAGGCCCCCAAGCATCACTATACTGGATTTAGTGGTATAGACATCAATCACATACCCCACTTGGTTTACATTATGTTATTTCCGGGTTTGTGGATTAAGTGATGCCACATAAATCAAGCCTGATTTATTAAAAAGTTTATATGTAATTTATAAAAAACAGAAACTCAACTCCCCCTCTGTTTGACTCTATCCACTTTCCACACAATCAGTTTTGGATTTGACTAATCAAAGGCTCAGAATTAAGGCTAAACTAATAAGTGACGCACTATGAGCTCCACTTGACATCTATCCACTCAACACTTTAACTTTGGGAATAGTACAGAGAGCTTCTTAACATTATAACTAACACTATGGGAAATATATCACTCCCAGATCCTCACAACGTAACTTAATCACTAATAAACACCTTCCTACTCATTTACTTTTTTAACTTATGTTGTATTTTTTATTTATGAGAATATGAAACTGCCCTGCTTTTGGGTTAACTTTCAAACCTGTTTTAAATTTAAGCAAGTTTTATATGTAAAAAACATAGTAAATTTGATGTTTCTGCTCAACTCAGGCATACTTGACAGTGAGAATTCAGCTTTTATCAGCTGATCAATAGTGCCAAACTCAACACTTTGCTATGTTTTGATTTTTCAACTTACAATAAAAAAATTCCAAATAATTATTTTTTTTATTTTTTTTGCAATTATAATCTACTACTTTTTTTGCTGCTCTCCATATAATTTTCATATATTTTTTTTGGTTTTTAATTGTACTTTTACATTGATTTAGCACTAAGATGTTATGCTGAACCTAAAATCTTTTATGCTTCATCAAATATCACTTATTTTATATGTTTTAACCTTTATATCTATACTTTGAGTTTCTATTTTGCTTCTATTTACTTTGTTAATTTTTTTTCTTGATAAAAAAACTTTATTTGCATACTTTTCATTTAATTTTTACTTTTCTTTACCTCTTTGTATTTCATATCTTTCAGACTGCTTTATTTACAAAACTAACCTTTTCTTTAGACAAAATCATCTAAATCCAATAATCCTACCAAGCCCCAAATCTCAAAGGGCTCAAAAGAAACTGCCTCCACTCCCAAGAGTACCAAGAAGCCTGCAAATATGAAGTCTCTAACTCCATCTCCCCCCACCCCATCTCCTCCCACTCTTCCCCCCTCCCCCCTCATCTTCAACTTCCCCCCCAAGTCCTAAAATAAAAAGTGATGCCTCCCTCACTAATCACTCTTTTTACAAGTCAGAGGCCAATCTGAACCCATCAAGGAGCGCTGTACCAAGAAGGCAAAGGCTGTCAAGGAGCCCACCTCTTCTTCTGGTAAGAAAAAGGAGGCTTCCAAGCAGGCCTCAAAGAACCCTTCCCCTCCCCCTCCTGATGACTCTTCCCCCCTCCCTCATCTGACCCCCAAGATGAGCCTGAGGAGTTGTAAGGGACCCTCTTTATAGAGGAGAATACAGTTGGGGAATCAAACAAGGGTCCATTACTCTCTACAACAGGGGATAGCTCTTCAAGCTGTAGGGTAGGGGTTGGGCAAGGACCAGGGAAGCACAAGGTAGCTGGCCCCTGAGACAGGATATAAGGCAGGAACAAGGAGAGCCAGATGGTGACTACGGACCACAAATAAGGGATTCCAATCATCTGGACTAGGAGTACTATTAAAAACTCAAATGAATAATAGGGCAAGATTGCTTTATTGTAGAAATAAATGTTAATCAAACAATTAACTTGGGATTTGGATGGGAGTTTTTATAATAGGGGGGTGAAATTTGGAGTACAGACTTGATGAGTTTGAAACCCAGATGTAATGCCTCACATGCAGTGGCAGGAATCATGATGCAGACTAATTTTAGATGCATGATAGAACTGAGTTCCTTGCAGGTTTTACTTGCATCTGCATCACTGTGGGTAATAGGGATATTTAATTGACAATTAATTGAGTTGCAGTAACCTAGATCATCCAGATTTGGAAGTTGGAATAGGTCTTCAACTATTGGATAACTGTTTTCAGGGAAGTAATTACTGACAGGAGTACTCCAAGAAGTTTAAAGCTTCTGATCACATGGCTTGGGATCCACTGGCTATCCACAATATCTGCAATGTGGACAGAGAGTTCAAAGTCTCCAAGCGCTTCCCCCATTACTTTCCAATGATGTCTGTAAAGGGCGTCCCTGGTTACATTTCTGACAACTACATATTCAATTACAACAACCAAAAGCGGCAAAGTAAAGCAAGCACTTTGTCTATGAAGATAAGATTTGTGGGGCCTGGCTGATTACCAAGGGCTGGGAGCAGGTAACTGCCAAGAAAAGGGAGCACACTTGTGAGCCCCCAATCATCTAATCACTTGGATGCTGAAGTGGTACCTTTTTCAAGTAATCCCCACCTCCTTTCACCTCCAGGCATCTGATCTGACTATAAAGGCCCTGTAGAATTTAAAACCCAGCAATCTTAAGTTGGTACCAACACAGGAGCAGTTGGTTGAATTCATCAGCAATAAGCAGATTGCTGCCAATCTCCCTCCCCCAAGGCCTCGGGCATCTTATCAGAGCTTACGCTCACCCACAAGCTCAAGCAGCTTCCAAGTGGGGAGTGCTTCCTTCTTCATGACAATGGGCCTGGCACCAAAGACCGTATAATCTGCTACACAACTCAGAAGAACCTTCTGGAGTTGAAAAGGGCTTCAACCTGGCTAAATGATGGTACCTTTTCCACTTGCCCCTGTATGTTCAAAAAGCTCTGGATGCTTCATGCCCAGATTGACATCTGTGTGATTCCACTTGCTTTCTTCCTCCTCCCTGGGGCCACTGAGGTCATTTACACCTGTGTGTTCTCAATCCTTTGAAGCACACTTTCCCTCCTTTCCCCCAACAATGACAACAACAATTCCAATAAGACTCCCACCACACCCGCGCAAACCCTCCTACCTCTGACAAGGACTAGGCCACCCTGGACATGGAGGAAAAGGTAAGGCTCAGAGCTCTAGGGCCTCACATGTGCATAATAGACTTTGAGCCTGTTCAGTTCAATGCATTTGAGCATTTTTTCAGCAGGAAAGTGCAGGGGTGCCACTTCCACTTCCGCCAAGCAGTTGCTTGCAATGTGCAGGCCCATGCCAAGCTTATTAGGTTGAGCCAGAGGGACACTTTGGACACCTGCAAATTTGTGCTAGCACAATTCAGTGCCTTGGCTTTTTTAAATCCAGAGCACACTGTGCAGGGGTTCAAGACTCTCTCAAAGGATCCTTACATAGCAAAGCATCCATAGTTCAAGCCTTTACTTGATTACTTCAAGCCCCAGTGGATTGGGAAGGTTGTCACACAGAGGCAAGGCAAGTCAGAGCCAAGGCCAGTTGGAATGTATACCAGGCAGCAGTGAATGGTGAGCTCAAGACCACTTTGGCGCTAGAGGCTTATCACAAGCATCTCAAGGCCAACTTTGGGCTTCACCCAAAGTTTAACAAGCTCTTCTCTCTTCTGCAGCACAAGCAGGAGAAAACCATCTCCATGCTGTGTGAATTGGCCAACCGCGTCCCCCTCACCAAGCCTACTGTAAATTCAGAACCTAAAGGTAAAAATGTAGGATTGCCAAATTCCTTTGTGTGAACTCATCAGCTTAATGGAGTAATTTTCATCCCAGAACAACTTACTTTTTATATAAAAGGATGAAAAATATTCCAGTAAGTTGGTGAGTTCACATAAAAAAATTTAGCAATCCCGCATTTTTACCTTTAGATTCTGAATCTATAGTACAACCTGCTCCACCCTCTTCACCAAGGCCATCCAGGATGCAGCTAAACACAAATACAAGGACTCTGAGCATAAGCAGCAGCTTGAGCTTATAGCCACTGCCCTCCTGGAAGGGCCTAAAATGAAAAAGGGGAAGAAGGGTGAAGAGTAAACTTGCTTGCTCCTATGGTTTTGACTTTTAACTTTTTTGACTTTAATTTTTACTTTTTAGCTTTGATCAATTAGTTTTTAGTTTTAATTTTTCTATTTTTTGATTATTTTAGATAATACTTATTTTTATGTATATATGGTAAGTTTGAGATGAATAGTTATAGTTGAAAGTGAATGAAATATCTTATTTTTGTTTTTTTAATAAAACAAAAGATATTCACATTTGTACTTATATGAACTATATCAAATAAGTTTTAATATTTCTTCAAATTTTGCATAACTTCTATTGTTGTGTTTTTGTTTATTTTGTTGCATTGGAATTTTAATTTATATGTTAATCAAAAATATTTTTATAATGAAGAGTGTAAATTATATAGTAAAATGAGAAATAATTGCATTTTTCTCCCTATTATTAATAAATTTACTGTTTTTATTGCATTTTTGAGCTCTTTGGGGTCACTTTAGTGTGGCATAGCTGTATAGATTTATTTTTTATATTAAAAGTATTTAGAACATCAAGATTTTTTAATTAAAAAAGTGTCAATTTCCAGTTGTTGATCAGGAAAAAAGCTGAATTTTCACTTTACTATAGTGTCAAGCACCAGGGAGTTGATCACCAGGGAGTCAATTTTACCACAGTTGACCTCTAAACAAGGTGACAGTCAAGAACAAATATCCCTTACTGCTAATTGAAAACCTGTTTGAAAAACTTGCAGGCACAAAGGTCTTCAGTAAGTTTAATCTCACCACAGGTACACCCTTGTTGCATTGTACCACAGGACGAGGCAAAAACTGCCTTCTTCACACACTATGGGTTGTTTGAGTGTGGTGTCATGAACTTTGTAATGATCAACGCTCCCTACACCTTCACTATGTTGATGAACCAAGCCTTTGAAGATATAATTGAAAATGTGTTGTTGTGTACCTTGACAACATTATTGTCTTCAGTCAAGATCAGACCACACATTTTATACACCATTGTGCTGTCTTGACACCCTTTTTAAAAACCAGTTAAGAGCCAAGCCTTTCAAATGCAAATTCCTCTGGTCAGAGCTCTTGTTCCTTGGGCACATTATCTCTGCCCAAGGGACAAAGCCCAACCTTTCCAAGATTAAGGCAATCACAAGAATGCCACCCCCCACTGACATGGGTCAGGTGCGTACATTCTTGGGGTTGGTTGCCTACGTGTAAAAGTTCATCCCCAACTGTGGGAAACTAATTTCACCCCTCACTGAGCTCTTAAACACAAAACATAGCTTCCACTGGACACCTGCCAGAGACCAAGCCTTTGAGATGTTGAATCAGAAGCTCACAACTGTATCTGTACTTCAATTCCCCAATCAAAACCGCCAGTAAAAACTTGAGACTGATGTCTCTGAAAGGCCATAGGGGGTGTGCTAAGGGTAAAAACTGACAAAGGTATCTTCCTCCCCGTGGCCTAAAAATCCAGAAAGCTTACTGAATCAGAGCAACGCTATCCCATACATTCAAGAGTTGGCAACAGTTGTGTAATGTGTTGAGTAATGGTGCTGTTGCCTGGAGGGCGCCACCTTTCCATCCTGCATCCTGACAGACCACAAGTTGCTTCAGTACTTCAACACTCAGTCATACTTAACACAACGTTAAGCAGCCTGGGTCAAGCATCTGTCCCCCTATCAGTTGTTCATCAAATACAAGCCTGGTAAGGAGTTTGTTACAGCCAACATCTTCTCCAGACTGTATGTAATGTCCATCACAGGAGATGAAGGCTTAGACTCAGACTGACCCATGCTTTATCTACGTCCTGAAGCCACCTGTTACAAAGGTCTTAATTCCATGACTATTTCCAAGATGAAGGACAACAAGAGTCAGTTCACCACTGAAGCTGATAATGTCTGTTTCTGGGAAGAGACAGGTGAGAAGACGCCTTATATTCCCACCACACAGCAAGGAGATACCATACTACACTACCACCGCACCTTGGGTCACATCAGATAACATAATCTCTTTTAAATCATGAAGCATAAGGTTTGATGACCCCATATGTGCCAAGACATCTTATTCTCCTTGAAACATGTGTGTTGTGTGAAAAGAACATGTCTAAACCTGCACCTCCCTTATTGTTCTTACCTATCAAAGCCATGGAACCCTTTGAACAGTGGGCCCTCAACATTGTGGGAACCCTCCCCAAAGAAAGCCTTGGGAAGAAGTACATCATCACAGCCATTGATTACTTTACCTGTTGGTCAGTATTGTGAGCAACCACCAACCATACCTCCATCACCATTACCTGCTTCATTGACAAGGAAACTGAAGCCTGCTTTTGGAAGCCCAAACGCCTTATCACAGATGGTGGACCCAAACTTGTAGGACACATCATGAAAGTGCATTGCGCTAAGAATGCCCTACCACCCCCAGTCTAATGGGTGTGTGGAGTACATGAATGACTTGCTGGTCCAAATGATTGCCAAGCTCTCACAAGAGCACCCTAATACTGCGTGGACTGAACACCTACCTACTTCCCTACTCATTTTATGAACAAGAATTAGCAGGGGTACTGGGTTAAGTCCTAGCATCTTAGCCTTTGGAACCCCTGATGGCTTGGCTGGAATAGAATGAGGGAAATTACAATCCACAGTTTCCAGGAAACCTCCCTTGACAACTAAACCCTCCCTGAGCCAGTGGCGTGCCAAAGCCCAATACATTGAATACAAACAGATTGAGGGGGGACAAAGCACCTTGAGGCAAGATATGCTGTAGTTGACCCTGTCTATGCCCTCAACCCCAACTCTGCCAAATTAGAGCTCAACCACTTGGGACCATTTAAAATATCTGTGGTCTATGATAACCACACCTACCAACTTGAAGATGCCCAAGGAAACACCAAAAAGCTCCATCAGTATTGCTTGTGCCCCTGCTGCCTCATTCCCACACAAAGGTTATTTGTGCAGACCTTTCCAGACCTTCTGCAGGCTCCAATACTGGTGTCTGACAACAAGCAGGGGGCAAGGAGGGTGTTGAAACCAAGTTTCTCTCCTTGCCCACTAACATATATTACAATACACAGGGGGCACTCAATGAGTTGCCCCAGGACGTATCTAATGGCATGGATCAATCTGATGGTAATATTGAATTGTGGGCACTATTTTCTAATTAGGAGCGCTGCCAATTGGACTTAACTGATTCCTGCTCAAGTTATTCCTTGGCTTTGAACCTTACATGGAACCCACCACTTTGCCACCCCCTGTGGCCTTGTGGCTTTCCCCATATGGTATATTAATCACAATGTTCTAAAATAAACTACATCTTATTCTATTTATTCTTGTACTTTCTATTAGACTGTTGTCTTCCTCAATCTAAATACTAAACTCTCATTGGTTCATTTGCAACACTATACTTGGAATACAACTCAGTTTTTGTCTTAATTGAAAGTTATAATTTTCACTATTTCTGGGCTTGGTTATTTGTTTGGATTTTTAATTAGTTTACACTTCAAAATTTATTGGCTACTTTTTATTTTTTTTGTTTTTTCTAGCTTTTAGAATATTTATTTACATATTTCTGGTCTAAAAAATTTCTCTTCCTATAAATTTTACTCAGGTCTTGTAACATATACTGTAAATTCAGAACCTGAACAAAAAATGCGGGATTGTCAAATCCTTGGTCCAAATTTTGAATCACTTTTGCAAGATGGCCTTTTTTAATTAAATTGATTTTTTGTGTATTTATTTGAATTTTTAAAAATGCAGGAACTCATAGACACTTTGCAAAATTCAAGTTGAACTACATATTTCCAATGGACAAAATGAATTAACTGGAATCAATTTTGAAGTGTTCAAATCCATCAACCATTTTCATATTGTTTACTATGTTTTTTGAAATTGCAGGATTGTCAAATCCATGAACCAAATTTCAAATCACTTTTGAATGGCACCAGTAAACTCAGATATTAATTGTGGGAACTGGAATCCAAATTTAATGTACAGTAAGCACACTAGGAAACACCAACCCAAATCAAGAAGCTCCACCACATCTAAAATCAAACTAAAAATTCAATCTCAATAACCATGTTTAGACATAAAAAGTGAATAGTCTTTAAAATTATCCAAACCATGAAAGTATACAATATTATACACTTCAAATTACAGATATAAAAATTATGTTACCATTCATGGCTAAATCAAGAGAAATTAACTACTCAAAACTAAACCAAAATCTAAATAAATACATATTTCAGCTAAAATATATTTTATTTTATTTTTATGGACCACCAATAACATTCTCAACCAGCTCCTGCACCAGCCTGTGGGGCAGCCTGTCCACAAGGGCGTCCCAGAGGGTCCAAGAACAGACCCAGAACCCAACTTGAGGGGATTCATGCTGATACACAGGCCTCCCAAGGTGTCAGCGCCAGCCAAC
This sequence comes from Entomophthora muscae, assembly GCA_014839935.2. Lineage (NCBI taxonomy): Eukaryota > Fungi > Entomophthoromycota > Entomophthoromycetes > Entomophthorales > Entomophthoraceae > Entomophthora > Entomophthora muscae. The sequence goes on along the minus strand of QTSX02001509.1, from coordinate 252,662 downwards.
CACCTCCCGCATCCCAAGCCAGAAAAATCAGCTTAAATCCTAGACAGAAGTCACTCTCAAGGCCTGCCACAAAATTCTCCTATACCAGGGTCACCAGGAACACTGAGGTTACTTACACCTCCACTGTATACCCAGTTATCACCTGGCCCCGCACTCTTGATCCAAGAGTTACCTCTTCCTGCCCCCGCGTCTTTGACACCTCCTATGAGCCATTAGCCACCACTGTTGAGCCATATGCACCTATTGTGTATTCCACCATTGACGGTGCCACCACAAGCAAGCGTGATCCCACCTTCTACACAAAGGTCCACATTGCTTGTGTTGAGCCTGCCAGCCAGGATACCGCAGTACCTGTCAAGGGCCAGCGTTAGTTGACAGATAGTGAGCGTGAAGCTCTCCTCGACTGCTTTAACAGGGGAATGGCAGTTTTGGATATTGCTTCCCAATTTGGTTTCATAGCCAGATATATTGGCAACATCAACAAAAAGTACAGCAACACTGGGCAAATTGCCTAATCCACCAAGGCTAAGCGGCAGACCAGCCTACTTCAGCCCACCCATCTTGAGGCAATCAGGCAGTGGGTAACCAAGGATTGCCACCTAGACATGCTTGCTGTCCAATCAATGCTGGCCATGGAGTTTGGGCTTTCTGTCTCTAAAACCCTTTTTTACCAAGTAATGATCAATTTGGACTTTTCATGGAAGGTACTTGGAGTTTCTCCGTATAAAAAGAAACAGTGAGAAGACCATTGATGTGATGGAAATTGCGGAATAATAAGAAGCTAGCTCTAAGTGGTGGGGGTTCACCCACCAAATCCACATAGAGTTAATGATTAACCTCAATGCAGCTTCAAATACTGTTTTGTAAAATTTCCAAATTAGATACTAGGATTAAGTAAAATAATTAATCCTAACCAAAGTAGCCTAAGATAAATAGCCTGTGAAAGCATCAGAGAATCTTCAGAATAAAATTCAGGACATTGAGATGCAGCATGACTTTCATTTTCCAGGATAGGGGGAACCATTCCAAGATTGGCAGGCATTGAATTAACATTGAGAGGTGCCAAAAACAAAGTTCCAACTGCAGGGCCCCATCTTCCAGTAACAATCCAGCTTATAATAAGATTGTAGGGAATGTAGTGCAACAATTTAACTGTAGGATGCATTTAAAAAGTGAATTAGACCAAGGGATATTTGATTTTTATTGAGTAAATTTTTGGGAGGACTCAACTCTTAGAGTTAAAACAACAAGAATTATTCAATATATATCAAAAATTGACTAAGCAATACCATCTGGATCCTGGGCTCCTATTCCTTCCACATTGTCAAGTGAGTATCTAGTCCAGGTTACAAAGAACCCTTGTGTGACCAATTTCTGACAGCCATGCTGATTAATAAACTTGTATCTAGTAACCCTCAAATTACATCAATTTATCAACATCAGTTTGCAAGGAGGACTCAGTTTCAGCTGGCAGAATGGAGCAGCTGTAACCCTTTTTAATTGACCATTTGATTTAAATCCATTAATTGGGTCAATTTTTTAATGGTTTGTTGTCTTTTCAAGTCTTCCTACTTGGCCAGATAATTACCAGCGTGATGGAACCTACTGTGACAATTGAGGATTGACACATTTATGCCAAGACTTATCTGGCCCTAAAGAAGACTGGGAATTTCCTGTTCTTCTATATTGATGAATTGTTGTTTTTCTTCTCACTCAGGTCTTGGCATGGGTGGGTCAAGAAGGGGTCCAAGGATGGCGTAGCCCATTGTGCAGCTGTCTGTTCCCAGACCTATTCAATGTTTGCGCTTCTTGGTCCTCACGGGTTGGATCAATATCAGATGATCAAGGGTTTCCATAATAGCAGGACCTTTTTCAATTTTCTCTGAGCTGTCAAGGAGTACCTTCAGATAAATTACAGCAGCACAACCAACATTGTTGTGCTGATAATGTTGGGCTCCAAAAAGTGGATCTGGTTGTGTCCAAGTCCCCCCCCATTGACAAAAACAGCCACACCTCCAGCCACTGGCTTACTGATTATCCAATACTCCTCTTCCTTCCGCCCTACTCTCCATTTCTGAGCCCAATCAAGGAGGTGTTTGGTTGGATCAAGAATAAGGTAAAACAAGGCCTCCCTCAGGACACTGAGGATCTCTTCAACATTCTCAAGATCAGGCAATTTTCAATGCCACCCAATGTGGTGGCAGCTTTCTATGAGCACTTGAAATCCTTCCTCCCTAAAGCCCTGGCCTCCAAGCCAATCAGATAAATGGGTGCTCTGGGTTTTATTTGTTTTTATTTTTATTTAGTTTGTTTTTATTAGGACTCAAAAATTATTATTTATATATAATAATGTGACATTGATTGTAATGTAGACATATAAGAATATGCAGAAAAGGTAAGTAAAATTAATTATACTAGGTAAGATGGATATATTTTTATTATAATGCACTGAATATTATTATTGGCTTTTGTACTAACAAATAAATAAATTAAAAAAAAGATAGAAAAAAATAGTTTATTTAAATAATTGTGAATCCTTGATGGTACTTTGGCTTTTATAAGCCACAAATTGAACCTTGCAGGTCATCATCTGATCCTTGTTATTTCAGTGCCACTAAAGCCACACAACACGGAAACCAATGATTTTCATATGTTACTTACTAATTAGTACTTAGGACGCAGTACAAGTATATCAAATATGTTTATCAAATCATATTACAAGGGAACGGTAATTCAAGTTATAAACAATCATTTGTTTATAATATAAGTGGAGCAGGCTGTGTGATGCGGATAAATTCAATTCTTGTTGTTTGTTTATGTAATAAACAAACCCGTACTTGATGCGCTAGTAAATAAACAAATTTATAAATCATATTTTATTATTACACATGTTCACTTTATTAAACTGTCCCTTTATTATTATCAACCTAATTATATATTACTATTATACCTTAAAAATTAAAATTAAAATATTAAAAGTAAAATTATAATTATAAATCTTAAAATTTATCTATTAAAGTTTAAATATTCAAAATTTAACTATTTTTATTTAATTGTAATATATATAATATTGAAATATTATATATTAAAAATTTTAATATTTAAAATGTAATATTAAAACTTTAATATTAACTTTTAGATATTAAAATTTTACTATTAAAATTTTAATATTACATATTTCAGTGAAAATATTTAATATTAAAATAATTTTTTTTAAAAAAATAAAATTTAAGTTGCAAGGGAAAAATATTTATTAAGGGGATGCTAATTGCAAAGGGGAATGCAATTATTCTGGGGAATTATACCCCAAAATTAAATTTTTAGCTAGTGCGTCCAATTGGATCCACATACTCTTCTGTACGTGGTAGACAACCCTGGATGTGATTGCTAGAGGGGTGGCGCCCTGTACCCCGGTGGTTGTTGAACGTTTTATAAAAGGAAGCCATGTGAGCAAATAAATTAATAGGTTTTTTCATGGGACATGTAGTACCCATACAATGTTGCCAATGCAAAGGAGTCATACAGGATGTGCTCAACTGTCCTATACCCCTGTGGTGTCTTCTGGCGTTTGAGTGCTAAGCAGCATATATCAATTTGAATAGTACATCCTCCAACTTTTTGACGTTGGTTTTTAATATGCAGTGAAGGAGGATTCCCAGGTATACCGCAACATGAATTCTTTGTGAGGTATATTTCTCCAAGTCATGCACAGTTTTTTGAAGACATGAACTAATCTATTGATAAAGGGTGTTTGATTGAATTTGAAGAGGGTTCCCGAGGGCGTCCAACTTGTATCAGCCCCCATGCCTCCGCAAACAAAATAAATAAAGGTTTAAAATTATTCACAAGGACTGCATCCCCAACTTTATTTGACAATGCCTTGAATACTTCATTAAAAATTGCAGTTTTCAAATATTCAGTTCCAATTTTAAAGTCAGCTTTTATTAAATTCTTTTCATATTTGTTGATGTTTGTGAAGGGGAATCTTTGAATGCTTTTGTATATATATTCATCAAAGTGTAGTTTGATATCCCCATAAATTTCATTCATTTCTTTAAAGTTGATACTTGATCCTATTTCATATGCTTCCCTCAACCACAGTGAGCACCCCGCAGATGGTAAATATTCCCTATTTTTAGCTACAATACTTGAAAAATTATTCATATTATGTTGAATTATTTTATTTATCTGGTTTTTATTGATTTGTTTTACAGGGGCTACCAGTGACTGGTAACCCCCGTAAAACCAACTCGGTGTATAAGCTGCCACTTCCGCGACCTCATCCCCATTCCTGATGATGACTAAAATAAATATAAGTAAGACATAAAAAGACTTACTAATTTTTTCCTCTGTGGCCCCCTCATCCACAGGCTCCACTTTGGCAAACTTCATGAGCGTTGGCTGCTCTTTGTTAATTTTTCTTATTTTTCTTGCAACTTGTGCTTCCTCCTGATTTTCATTTGATAAAGTTTCTGTATTTTGTGAAGCGCTCCTGCTTCTTGCTTGTGTTTTGTTTTTGTCTGTTTCCATTTGATTATTTTCCTCTTCATTTGTGTTGATTTCCTTTGGAATTTCATTTCCTTCAGTTAGTTTGATCTTATTGTTTTCTTTGGCCCCCTGCCAGAACTCCCACAAATTGTAGGCTGTATTGTTGAACTTCAGACTTGATAGAATTGTTCCCTGGAGATTTAATAATGATTCTTTTTTCTTTTCATCTATAATATCTCCTATTTTGTTCATAGCATCTTCTTTTGACTGGATTAATGGCTGGCCCTTGTTACCCAGCTTTCCGGTCACTATTTCCCTGATATTTTTTCTATTTCAACAACCTTTTGCAAGTGTACTTCTAATTTGTTTATCAAGTTATAGATAGTTGACATTTTGTTTGAATCTCATCAAAAGACTGGTTTTTATAGTACTATCTTCAATGCATACATATTTTTCATCATCATTAATAAATTAAAGACAATAAACGTAAATATTGCATTAGAATATTGCAGTTAGGCGTCAACACTTGATATTTTGATATATGTGCATAACTCAATGCATGTTTTTTAATAAATGTCACTGTAAACTAGGCCTTTTTCATTGTAATTTCTCTAAATGGACTGTGTTTATATTAGAGAGCCATTAATGCTTAGTACAAATATTGATACATAGTGAATTTTACAGCCTGTATATTTACCTATTGGTAATAATTCTGCAAACTTTTTAGTTGGATTTTGAAAAGTAATAATTATATAATTTGTTAATAAATTACTGTTTGTTGTCAGTAATTGGCTGATTTTCTTTGCTGTGGCAATTGTGAATTTTCTGATATTTACACACTAGTATCCAATTGGTTGATTTCACATCCAATCACACAGGCAATAGGAAATCAAGCTGCCACTCCAAGACCGGATGTGGTTGGGGTGGCGGCTTGATTTCCTATTGACTGTGTGATTGGATGTGAAATCAACCAATTGGATACTAGTGTGTAAATATCAGAAAATGCACAATTGCAACAGCAAAGAAAATCAGTCAATTAATGACAATAAACAGTATTTTATTAACACATTAAATTATTATTACCTAGCAAAATCCAACTAAAAAGTTGACAGAATTATTACCAATAGGTAAATATACAGGCTGTAAAATTCACTATGTATCAATATTTGTACTAAGCATTAATGGCTCTCTAATATAAACACAGTCCATTTAGAGAAATTACAATGAAAAAGGCCTAGTTTACAGTGACATTTATTAAAAAACATGCATTGAGTTATGCACATAATATCAAAATAACAAGTGTTGACGTCTAACTGCAATATTCTAATGCAATATTTACGTTTATTGTCTTTAATTTATTAATGATGGTGATAAATATGTATGCTCATAATTTTAAGCTATTTGTAAATGTACAACATTGTATTAAATATGGGAAATGTTAATAATGTAAAAAGAAAATATTATTAATTATGAATTGAAAGAGAGATATCAATTTTAATAAGTTGTCACAAAGAAAAGATCTATTTACTAATCAAAGGACAGGAAGGGGAATGAATGGGCGGAATGAACATTGCCTTCATCTGCGCCTGTGAAAGGGGAAGCATCAGAGATAGTGGTGAGGGAATGAATGGTGGTTTGGGAGTCAGGGTTGGAAGGCGGGTGGCTTGATGGGGGGTTGGGGAGGCAGGGGTTGTTGACTGAGAAGGGGCAGCAAGAGCTGATTGCTTCAATTGCACAAATTCTTCTTCCATCACATATAATGGCTTGACAAAACAGATGGACTGGCGTAGGGGGAGGCAGGGGTCCTTTCTGGACTTATCACTATCACTTGCATAGAAGATGATGAGATCAATTAAGTCCTGGACGGACGCAGAAGGGAAAAACTCATACCCCTTATCAATGTGGGTGCATAGTTTGTTGTAGGTGGCAGGCTTTAAGAGCCTGAGGGCAGAACCAAAGCTGTAGAGACATACATCTGCAAGATGCATGTTGGCGTAGTTGATGGGGTAGGACCAACAAGTATGCCCCGCAGCCCTGATTTCTTGGGTTGCCCATTCTTGTTGCTCCATCTCTGCACTCAGTACAATTGTGTGCATGGAGTTTTGTGTGGCCCACTCCTCCAGCATGGCCTTGAGCTCCATCTGGTAGGCATACCCATCTGCGGTGTTCAATATTGCTGAGTAATAATTGACGCCCAATGGGGAAACTGTCAATAAAACCCCAACAAAACAATATAAGATTTGGCCGTGCTTGTACACGTCAGACTGGATACGCTTTTCTCAATAGCCTTGAATACTTGCAGATATCTTAGCATACAACAGAAAGATGATATCATTACGGGCCCTCATTGCTCTTCCTTTGATAAAATTAATAATAGTTGAATTGTAGGGGTCAGTATCCACCAAAATGGGGCCACTGAGAACTTGATTGGACAAGATTCTAGTAGTAACCACAACTCTGTGCATCCACAAATTCACCGTTCTTTTGTTGGTGAAGATGCCGTGGAGTCCCAACTGGAGACGTACCTGGACCAGGGGCATCCGCGGGTCACGTTCCATAATGGCCATCATAAGGGGATGGGCTGTGTCACCTTTGGGTCAAAGTACAGGCACCAGTTGGGGTCTTCTTGGTAGGGGGGGCCACAGTTGGCGTGGGCTTGCAGGGTTGCAGCCACAGTGGACTTTGCAAACCCCATTGCGGCTGCAATTTCCCCAAGGGACATAAGCTTCCCTTGCTTTTCAACCATTTTGAGAACAATCTCTGGAGTGATTCATTTTCTTCTGCGTCTTGCAGGCTGATTGGCTAGGGAGGGATGTGTCTATCTTGGGAACTGGTTAATGCCATCTGATTGGCTGTTTTGGGGTTCTGGGCTCTCTGGGTGACCCCATGGCTCAAATGGCTGGTTCCAGATGCCATTGTTGATACAGGATTTGGGTTGGCAGCTGCCTGTGCATTATGAGCAAACAGGGCCATGCTGGAAGTTGCAGGAGAAAGAACACACTCCTGGGTGGTGCTTGCAGAGAGGCCTGCGGGTTGGGAGTGGCCATAGACAGAGGCTTCACTGTTAAGAGACCCAGCATAGCCCTGCATGATTTTGTCAAGGCCAGGGAACAGCTTTTTTACTTGGTTGTTGTTGAAAGAAGACATAATATATTTTTATTAAAAAATTTTAACCTCAAAAAGAGACGTGTATATTTTAGTCAATTTTATTGTTAAGTATGTTAAGTTGGTGAATATTACGCTCAAAATTTTAGCCGTCCTAAAATGGAATAGGATGATTTTTGAGAATGCTTATGATTCCTAAAAGAATTAGCACAAATCCACTCTAGATCCTTTAGCATCCTTTTTAAGATGCCCATTAATCATATTTATTTCAAATTCCTTACAATTATGATTTGAAACTTGGTTCTTAGATTTTACAATCCTGCAATTTCAGATTCGTTAATTTTTACATGATGTCTATGATTTGTTTGAACTACAGGAAATCTCAAATTGTACATTAGAACCCTGTATTTCTGATTCATGTATCCCACATTTGTTTGTTGTGTTTTGTCTTTTGTTAGTTGAGTTATCTGCTCAAGAGATTTGAAATTTGCCAATTTACATAAACCAGAAAAAAGTTGAATTAAATGTTTGATTTTATTAAATATTTTAATTTTCACTCAGCTGAGTTGCCCGCAAAAGTGATTCAAAATTTGGACCAAGGATTTGACAATCCTGCATTTTTATGTTCAGGTTCTGAATTTATAGTACGTCAAAAACTTGTTCAATAGTTAACTTCAGTATTCCGGGAGAAACTTCCAGGTCTGCCACATGACTGAGGTATCTAACACAAAATTGACCTTAATGGAAGTGTACTAAAAGCACACCCCATTTATTGCTTGACGCCACAGAAAGATAATGCACTGAAAGCTTACCTGGACAAAGCCCTAGAGAAGGGACTCATTTGATCATCAAAGTCTTCTTTGGTGCAGTGTTCTTCTTTGTAGCCAAGAAGAATGGAGGGCTATTCCTTGTCACAGATTATAAAGTGCTCAACAAGGTCACAATTAAGAACAGATATCTCCTGCCCTAATTGATGACCTCTTTGAAGCTCTAGGGGGTCATAGTTCTTCAAAAAATTGATTTAACAGCAGGATATTATCAAATCTGTGTTAAACCAAAAGACATCCCAAAACAGCATTCAGAACCAAATACAGGTCATCTGAATGTATTGTCCTTAACTTAGGTATAAAAACTCCTCCAGTACCTTTGTGATCTTCATGAACAAAGTGTTCAAAGACCACATTGAAAAAAGAGCTATAATATATCTAGATGATATAATCATCTACCAGTCTCAACAAAGAACAACACTGGAAAGACATTTGTATGGTACTCAATACACTCCATGACAATCAACTAGTAGCAAACCTTTCAAGTGTGATTTATTCACAATCAATCTCTCATTTCTAGGACACATTATTAGTAAATATGGAATTAAACTGATCCAGAAAAGGTAAAGGCCATCACATACATTCCAGCACCACGTAACAAGAGTGAACTCTAAACATTCTTGGTAATGATGGTGTATATCAGGATTTTTACCCCCGATTAGGGAGACCTAACTGCCCACTGTCTGTGATCACTGGTAAACCAATAAAATTTATGTAAACGCCACTAAGAGAGCAGCATCTCCAACAACTAAATGAAAAAATGGCCATCACCTCATCCTAAAGTACCCTAACTGTGAAAAAATCTATGAGCTGGAGACAGATGCCTCTGACTATGTAATAGGAGGAGTAATTTGGATAAAAACTGCAGAAAATGATTTCTCCTCTGTAACATATAAATCAGGGAAGCTGTCCAAAGGTCAGCTAAGATACCCAATACATGACAAGGGACTGATAGCCATTGTCTGTTTCATAATGAAGTGGCAGTGATATCTGAAGGTGCACAGATGTTCAAAGTTCTAACCAACCACAAGTCATTGGTATTCTTTAAAACACAGCAACACCTATCTAGATGGCAAGCTGGATAAATGAGCCTCATGCAAAGGTATCCAATGATAATCAAATACAAACCAGGCAAGGAAATTCTTACTGCAATACCCTATCAAGTTTATATTGTGAGCACCTTCTTCACGCAACAGAGACCCCAATTAGCCCATGTTGATTATGGTGAATTTCTAAGAGGGGTTCTCACCTGATACATCAATGTACATACAAGAAAAAGTCCTTAAGAACAAAAATATGCCCAAAAACATATATGGTACACTACAACACATATTATCAAGAAGCAATACTATACCCTACATACTGTCAACAAAAAAGATTGACACAACCCTTTTCTACCACAGAGATCTGGACCACACATGTAGCCAGAACTTACACAAGTATTGTCAGTGATCCACTCATTGGGAAGTCTCTCTCCAATTGAATGAAGGAGAGCTCCCAAGCTGAATTTGTCTATAGTGGACTCTACTGGAATCCCTATCATTAACATATGTAGAAGGTGACCAAATAGGCAGAATCTTCCCAAGAAGGGAGTGAAGTTGTTTAGGAGATAATAGACACTGATGTACCCCAAGACCAACCAGGGGGCCTTAGGGTGGATAATAGGTGGGAATTTTTGCTGTTTCTATGTAAGGGGCATGGCGTTGACGTGGTCCAAAACAATACCAAATTGAGTCTTCTGATTTGTCAGTCAGAGTTGATTTGGGGGTTTCAAAGTTCACATTGGCTTGCCCATAACTGAATAACACACAAAAAGTCCATACAAGGAAAATGAACTTCATGCTGTTAGAGGGAGAACCTTTAGAATCTGCTAATCAAGTGTTTAGAGGTTGAAAATATAGATTTATTGGTTGATAGGAGTAAGAGAAATTATTGGAGAAATTTGGAAGGGAAGAATTTGCCAGTTTAAATACTGACCTCAAGTGGGGAAGGGAACATTGTGGTTACCAGGTGATACTGTAAGAGTGATTTTGAGAAGGATTGCCTTGCAGGACTGAGCAGGCTGCAGCCTTTAATGCAAGAAGAGGCAGATTGGAATGTTGCATTGCAGTATTGTACCTCACTATGGTTGGGGATGATATCTGGGTCTGGATGTGAAGTATTTCTTTGGCTTGGGTGGTTCACTGGGTTTGATTGGCTTTCTTAGTTTCTGAATATCTGGTTTGGACAGTTTCTGCATTTATTTTTATATTGATTGGCTGTATTGTAATTATTGGAGCCAAAATTAAATGCTGAATTGTTATTGTTGTCATAATAGTTGTCTGAAGCCTTAAATTCCAATTTTGAAGTAGAATTTATGTATTGTTCTTGGTTTTTATGCTTGTTTTTGTTTTTGTGTTTTCTTTTGCTTAAAACACATTTGTTTATCAATTTTGAATGTGTTTTTGAAACAATTGAATTAATTGTTCTGTTAAAATACTTAGTTTTTAAATCTGCATTTAAAAATGCAGTTTTCAGTCCTTGAAATTTATCCAGAGTTCTTGAGTTTGATTTTATATTTGTGTAATGTATGGAATCCTTACAAGTATCTTAAGACACAATATTGGTTGCCCAACATGCTGGACAACATCCAAGAGGTGCTTGAACAACGTGAAGCGTGTTAAAAGTACACCTGCACCAAGGATTCCCAAGCCAGTGATACCAGTGTCAATTGTTCAACCGTTCAAGGTGTGGGAGCTGGACATTGTGGGACCCATTCCTGGAGACAACAAAGACAAAAATACATCATCACAGCCATTGACTATGCAGCAAGATGGCACAAGCCACAAAAGAACACAAATGAATGGTCTGAGACAATTTATTGACAAAGAGATCAAAGCCAAGTTTGGAGAACCTGAGCTCCTAATTCCAGATGGAGGAACCAAGCTTAAATCTGTGAACACCAGCATCTACCTTACCAAAAATGGAATAAGATACATTGCAGCCAGCCCATATTGCCCACAAGCAAATAGACAAGTAGAATAACTAAACAGCTCACTAGCGGAAGCCCTAAGTAAATTATCTGCTAACAATCTAAAATCCTTGGTGGATATGCTGCAAACAGCACTTATGGTGTGCAGAACCCAAGTCATTTGCAATACAGGCAAAAGCCAATATGAGCTTGTCTATGGGAAAAAGCCTGCCATTGTTAGTACAACTTCAGGACCACAATTACCTCTGCCAAAAAAGGTGCCAAATGACAGTGATCTCAACGTACAGTGTGCTAGGAAAGACCAGGAAGACATGGAACAAAAAAGAGTTGAGAGAGAAGCAATCCCACTCCAGTAGGAACAATTCCAAGTTGAAGACAAGATTTGGGTTGTCAACCGCAATTTGCTGTCAGGAATATTCCTGACAACAACCTTTTACAAGACTGGTTTTGTGCACAATTGAGCCTAAAAGTGAAAACAAAAATTGCAGCAGTTCCCCCTGATTGGGGGAAACTGCCGCAAAACAGCAAGTTGTTGAAAAAAATTTAAAAATTCACTGATTTGGTTTTTATACCCCAGCTGCTTTCCTGGACGCGGCTGCTGCAAGCCACCACCTGCTCCCACCAGCTGGCTGGTGGGAGGCAGCGCACCCCCCCTCCACAGCAGGACCGTCCACCCCCGCCAGATTGGGAAACTGTCAAATTGGGAAACCAAAAAAGACAATTTCCCCAAACCCAAATCTAGGGGAAAGTGCTGCCCAAATTTAGAATCTATCATATTTGGATGGGGCTGACAAGCTTCCCTACAAAGCCACCAATGCAGTAATTGCAGAAGTGGAATTTGGGTGCATGACAGTGCTTAAAGAGACATCTAACCAATGTAAGTCAGAGAGTAGTACTTCATTACTTGCAACCCCCCTCTAATCTCACTCCCAAAAGAGAATTCCAGACAGCGCCAATGTTACAACCAAGTTTCCAGACTCACCTGCCAATGTATCTTACAATACACAGGGGGCACTTGACGAGTCTCCCCTTGACATATCTAACAACATGAACCAATCTGATGGCAATGTTGAACTGTGGGCACTTTCTCCTAATTAGGAGCGCTATCAATTTGACCTGAAGATCCCGCACAATGTATTCCTTGGCTCCAAACCTTACATGGAACATGCCATCATGCCACCGCCTTGTGGCCCGGCAGCTTTTCCCATATAGTATATTAATTGCAGTATTCTATAATAAACAACACCTTATTCTTATTATTCATGTCCTTTCTATTGGACTGTTGTCTTCCCCAATATAAATAATGAATTCTCATTGGTTCAGTTGCAACATCAAGTGTTTAGGGTTCCCTGTTCAATGTTCTCACTATTCATGCCCCACCAAGGCTGATAGTATATAATAAAGCTCAATCACTTGAGAATAGTTTGTGCTATCATTGAGCAAATTGTCCCGCAATTGTTATCACATAAATCAACCAAGACTTTTATCCTTTAGAAAGTTAAAGACACTAAACTTTGTCTGCCTTTCCCCAGGATTAGAGGATGAACCACCTTATCTTCTCAGCTGTTCTTACAGCCTGCCTAGGGATTAGGGGCCATCAACACTATCAGCTGCATGGGTCATTCAATAATCCAAATGATGAGTACTTTTACAAGGAGCCAGCATAGCTAAACTCCTCCAATTAGTATTCCTGGTCCACACTGGTTTCACCCCACTCCACTGAGTCTGTAGCTATATACACCCTTGTATACTACGTACTCACATATTTTGCCGGTAATTTTGGTTGTTATAACTGTCAAGGGTCTGGGTGTACAGGCATTCTGGCTACCGCCAACCTCCTTAACATCCAGCCATTGCCCAATTTAGTCCCCTTTCAATATACCGTTTGACATACTGAGAATGGTAACCAAGCAATATCACCTGACCGTCCAAGTATCCAGTGGCTCAAACCCATCTAGCACATGACAAACCCCTAGGTTTGATACAACTAAATTCCTGCCACAGCCAAGTCTATATAAGTCTAAAGTATTATCCAATAAAATATACTTCTCTTCTTTCTTAAATTCCACATTTGAAGCTTCCCCAAAAGGCGTTCCTTATCACTGGTAGCAGCTACAATTTTTTGACCACGCCCATGAGAGAGAAAATGACTAACCAAAACCCGCCCACCTTTGCTCACGTACTCAACCAGGCCACATCACAGGAGACCTGGAAAACGTACTTCCACGCCCACAACATCAACAAAGATATACCTAGTGGATGCACCATATTCAAAGGTCTGGTCATGCCCAAAGCATGCGCCAAGATTATTCAATACAGTCACTCTCTTCAACCACAAACAAACGCAATACCACCTATCACAGGTGAAGTTACCAACACAAAAATACATTGTTATTGACAAGTTCTTTGGTAAAAACAAAGAAAACGTCATCAAATGGCTAGACCACACAGCTGCTAAACTCCGCGCCAGCTGCATCCCCCATGAGAAATGGGTCCAGGAAGCCAGCAAGCGCCTGTACAAGGCCGCAGCTAACTGGTTTGCCACCTGGGTTGGCTCAAAAACTGACAACCAGCTTGACAACTGGGAAGAGTTCAAAGCAGACATCACCCACAATTTCTGTATCACCAAATCCCTCCAAGACATTGCAATACAGCTCAGTGATCTTCCTCAGAAGACCACTATTGCAGCTTACGCCAACAAATTCAAGAAAATAAGTTGCAAGATCCAAATCCCAGAACAAGCTGATAACGTACATACCAGAGCCTCATTCATCAACAGAATGAAACCCTCTGTTGCTGCCCTCATCTTCCCAGAGGCAAATACCTCCATGCCTGCACTCATTGCAGAAGCCAAGCGCGCCAAAAAACGCGCAAACATGGAATATGCTGCATGAAACGGCAATTGCTCCTCAAACAGCAATGGCAGAGAAAACTCCAATGGCAACAAACGCTAAAATACCAACCATAACAATGGCAAATCCAATCATAGCAATGACAATTGCAGCCAAAGCGCAAACTTCTCCCATCCCAAGAAATAGGACACTGCCAAAGTTAACAATGCTGAAGTAGCAACCCGCTATAAATCTGACCCCACATTCTCTGACCTCAAAGGTCTTGAAACAGAGGAACAGGGAAAAGAGGAGGGGAACAGTCTTAAGTGCCCCTGTCTCCCCCCAACTTGACAAGAAATTGTACCAAGGCACAAACTTTGCTACTTGCATTCCCCGTGTCCTGCAGTCCTCCATTTTTATGAACTTAAAAATTAAAGATTGCTCATAAGTTTTTGTCTACCCATGCACTTACAAATCACATGTACATAAAATTTTATTCAAATCTGGTGCACAACACACTATGGTTAACAAACCTTTTGTAACCAAGTACAAAATACCAGTTGTCAAATCCAACTTCAAAAACGCCAGAATGTCAGATAAATCAAAGGTTCTACTTGAAGGCAAAACAACTCCCTTCAGAATTGACCTCCAAGGCATAAAAACTTCCATCAAAGGACTTGTCATGAATAACATAAACTACAACATTATAGCAGGTATGGACTGGTTCACCCAAGTGAACCCCAGTGTATGTTGGAAAACAAAGACCATGACCATTAAACACAACAGAGTCAATTTTAACATCCTCAAAGAACCCAATGACCTCATTCTAAGAGACACAGTATTTGTCCAGGTCATAAACCAAGATGACTCAGATCATCTAACCAAAGATAGTACCATACACATAATGAGGTACACTGAGTTCAATAACATACAAACACAAAAGATCCAATGCCCAGAACTTGCGGTACTCCTAAATGAATACGCTCATGTATTCAAAGAAGAACTCACCAAGCTACCCCCAAACAGGAGGTCAAACATGGCATCAACTTATGCAAAGCCATGCCCAAACCTGCACCCATCTACAGACTCTCTCCCATGGAGACCCAAACCCTCAAAACACACATTGAGGATAATCTAGCAAAAGGCTTCATCCGCCTGTCTGAATCCCCATGGGGGGGCAGCAGTATTCTTTGTAAAGAAAAAGGAAGGCACTCTACATCTAGTAACTGACTATAGAGCTCTCAATGCAAGCACAGTAAAGAATAAATTCTTTTCCACTTATAGAGGATCTGTTTGCAAGACTCTCAGGTGCCAAATTTTTCTCCAAAATTGACCTCACCTCAGGTTACAACCAAGTTGAAGTAAAGGAAAAGGACATACTAAAGACTATGTTCCATACACAATTTTGATCATTTGAATGTAGAGTAATGAACTTTGGGATGACCAACGCTCCTGCAATGTTTGTCACCAAGATGAACCAAGTGCTAAGTTGCTCTCAAATACATTATGCTACCTTGATGATATCATCATATTCTCAAAAACAAAAGAGGAACACCTCACACATGTCCACAAGACACTTGATTGACTTGCAAAGCACAAACTTTATGCAAACCCAAATAAGTGCCAATTCATGGAAAATGAACTCCTGTTCTTGGGCCACATTGTCTCTGACGGTGGCATCAAATCAGATACAGACAAAATTAAAGACATAAACAACATGCAACGTCCCACCTCTGTTAAACAAGTTAAATGCTTTCTTGGAATGGTAGCTTACCTAAGGAAATACATCAAAGACTGTGAGAAACTCACTGCACCAATCAACAACTTAACCAAGGGTAATGCCAAAAAGAAATTCACCTGGACATCAGAATGCAACAAGAATTTCCAACTATTAAAACAAGCTTTGATTGAAGCACCAATCTTGCAATACCCTAATAACAACAGGTGCTACAAGCTCAAGTCAGATGCCAGTGACACTGCCATTGGCACAGTCCTACGCATCTGCCAGCCAGGGCAGCAAGACTTCCTGTCAGTATGTTACAAAAGCAGAAAACTAACCAACAATGAGCAGAGATACCCAATACACAATAAGGAATTGCTAGCAATATACCACACTTGCAAGAAATGGAGATGTTATCTGGAAGGACATTTAAACGTCCGAGTACTAACTGACCATAAATCCTTAATCTATTTCAAAACTCAGAACGCACTTGCACGGCGGCAAGCCAAATGGATGTCCTTGCTGGAACAGCTTAACCTGGACATCCAGTACAAAAAGGGGGCAGAGCTGGTCACGGCCAATGCTCTCTCTAGACTATGTCAGCCTAGAGAGGATCACCCTGATCACCTGGACCCTGACTGGCCAAACCTGTATAACACTGAGTATAAAACCAAAGGGAAAGACCCCTCAACACATCAACTGACCCATAATACATTAGTAAGAAACAAAAAGTACTTCCATGTATCAAATGGCACAGTATATCAAATTATCAACAACAAACATATCCCGTACATCCCACTTGCACAAAGAGTGGACACCATACTAAGACATCACCGCCTGCTAGGCCATACAAAGGCTAACAACCTATATCTCACACTAAAAGAGATAGTATGGTGGCCCAACCTCAAACAGGATATAGTTGATGTTCTGAAAAAGTGCACAGTGTGCAAAAAATACACAAGTACAAAGGCTCCTCAGCTAACGGTCAACCCAGTACCAGATACTGAACCATTTAAGGTTTGGGGGCTAGACGTAGTGGGGCCCTTCCCAGAAACAAAGACAAACCAATGTTTCTTAATTGTAGCTATTGACTTCACCACACACTGGCCCATCTACTGGGCAACAAAGGACCACAAAGCAGAAATCATCAACTGTTTCATTAACAAGGCAATCATAGCCAACTATGGCACTCCAGACAACATCATAACTGATGGAGCAACCAAGTTATCAGGTCATGTAGTTAATGACAACTTGAAATCCAAAAACATTAGACACTCTATAACCTCTCCATACAGGCCAACGGTGGAGTGGAACGCCTAAACAGCAGCCTTATCAGGACCCTAGAAAAATAATGGATGGCAAAGCCAAAGACACATGACCACTATACATAAAACATGCATTATTAGTATCCCAAGTCTGCACCAACCAAGGGACAGGCTATTCACTGTTTGAGCTAACCTAAGGGTACAAGCCGGAAATAATCACCCACAACAAACAGCCCTACATAAAGATCCCCCCGGGGAAACCTCCCACAGTAGAGCAAGCACCAAACCTACAACACATCTGCCTCAAAGCTAAAATAGCTGAAATGAAGAGGCTCAAGACACAAAAGTTAACCTTCACAGAGGAACCACTTCCCATCAACTTCCCTGTCTGGATTCTAGCTGACAACAGAAAGAAACTAGACTCAGTCACAGGGGACCAGGAAGAGTCATCAAATACAGACCAGAGCACAACACTTACCTAGTAAAATTCCAAAGTGCCAAGAACCCAATTATCAAGAAATACCACAGAACCTGTCTTTGCCTCAGTAAAGGAGAGCACTCAACCGGACTGGTTCCAACTAGCAAACAGCTCCAGGAGCATCAGGCAGCAGCTGTTAAGACAAAGCCCCCTCCCGATGCATCAAAGTAACCCCTTAAGGAGGGTTTCAAGGGTCTGGATGTACAGGCATTCTGACTACTGCCAACCTACTTAACATCCAGCCATCACCCAATTTAGTCCCCTTCCAATATACCGTTTGACATACCAAGAATGGTAACCAAGCAATATCACCTGACCGTCCAAGTATCCAGTGGCTCAAACCCATCTAGCACATGACCAACCCCTAGGTTTGATCCAACTAAATCCCTGCCACAGCCAAGTCTATATAAGTCTAAAGTATTATCCAATAAAATATACTTCTCTTCTTTCTTAAATTCCACATTTAAAGCTTCACCAGAAGGCGCTCCTTATCATAACGTTCACACAAAGGTCTTTCAATGGATGATGACAGTCTATTTTATTGTGACTGCGCTCACTGGGTTCCAAGCGGCAAACTTGGGACCTTAATTAGCTAGAATACTTTCCCAATTGTTGAGTCTTTAAATTTTCACAGGTTGTAACCAGGACTAAGAGAACCAGGAGTTTTTATTGAGGCCAAACCCAATATCATCTACCTTATCAAAGGAATTGGTGCCTGCACCAGTTTGAAACACATGCACCATGACCAACTCCGCCTATACAATGCAAGAACTGTCTAATGTAATTCACAACTACCTGTCCCTGATGCAAAACTGGATCAATACCAATCCTGAATCCCCAACACTCTCAAGAAAGTTTCTATGGCTCCACCTTCAAGCACCTTAGGAGAAGATGTTGCAACATCTACAATTGCTCTCTCTTGAAAAAGTAATTCTCTGAGTGATTTTCCAACTAACTACTAAGTTGGTGGCACTTTTATCAATTGTCTATCTAATACAAGAATAAACCCTTTTGAATTCTAAATGAAACAATTACTTGAATAAGCCTCATGACTACCATGACATACATGAACAGCATGTGGCTTCTCATGATACTATATAGTACTCTAAACTCATATCAATAAAGTATCATTCTCTTCTTAATTTCCTTCTTTATTTTGTTTATTATATTTCTTGAAAGTATATTAATGACATAACATATCCATTATAAATTAATATATATAAAAGTGTGTCTGCCTGTCTGAATGTAATATCACCTCAAGTGGGCTCAAGCCATAAGGGATTTGCTGGATTGATTTTTCTCTAAATTTAATTTTAAAAGTTGATGATCAAACCAAAAGCTCAATTTGGCTCATCCTTATATTCAATCCCTTACATGCAATCCCTTACATGCTTGTTAAAAGCATGAAGGTTAAATTTAGTGGAGTATGGTCTAAACTATGTTGAACTGAGAATATAGGTCACTCAAATCCAAATAAATTTGTATTTATTACTTCATTTTTAAAACAGTAGCTAACCTCATACAGCTATATTAAAGAAGTTTATTTGTATAGATTACCTGAGGCTATAATGGGTGTATTAAAATTAGAAAGAAAGTAGCAATTGTTTAATATCCTTTTGTATGATTGGATGTTTAAACTCTGCTGAGGATTGAATTAACTGATGAAACGAGAGCTTGATTAGTTTTAAAAATTCTGAATTGAAAAAGATACATAAATGTTAGTTTAAGTAAAGGATGGTTGGCTTGGATATTTTGAATTTATCTATTCCGAAGTGAAATAATAGAAAACTCTACTTAGATTTATATTTATATTTTTTACCTGGATATACAATTTGACTTAAGTAAATGAAAGTTGAAATAATTTAAAAAAAGCCTTTTTAAATAAGAATTTTAATTAAACAGATGATAAGTAATCCCTGCCTAAAATTACAATAAAATATATTGAATTGGTTATTAAATTCAACTTTATATCTGTCCTTGGACGGGACAACCACCTAGTACTAAATTACGTCTCACTTTCTTGAATTGCTACAATTAAACTCATGAGGCCTTATCTAAACACATATTCGGGTTTATGTTGCAACAAATAATTCCACATGACGTATAAAAACAGGCCATATAGATGTCATCACAACGTAGCTTATATTATATCGCAAGCCTTCATGATGATTATATTATGACAATATTGATTCTACCCCCTAAATGACTCCTAAGCCTGCCCTATCATACTTATATCCACAAGGCTTAGAGTAGTTCTTCAAGTTTTATAACATGTCGAAACCAGCTCCTCAGGCCACCAAAGTTGTCTTCAAAAGTGAAGGCAAAGACAAGGATCTATTCGTCTTTATCCAAGATCCTGAGTTATATAAGAAATGGAAGGCTGGAGGTAGGCCATCCTAAAAGACCAAGCTAACTTTTAAGATCATACTATCCCATTGGTAAATTTCGTTGACAGTAAGGAACCCATGCAAATTTTATTAATCTTCCAGGCTTTCAGATTTTTCGACACAAGTACTAGAAGTCACACAGGAGTTGCCAACACTTCTTCAAGAGCAACCATAAGGTACTAAATTTTTTATTTCTTAATCTCTTTAGCAACATTCTGAATACTGAAAAATGTTGATGATGCTATCAAGCGTATTCTTCAAGAGGGTGAGCTGATCGGTCCTGGGAATTCTTCTGTTGAAAAATAGGGGAGCTCTGATTCTACTGCATAAATATTTTTGATGACTTATTTTTTAGTTAATTTTTTAAACCTCTTTGGAAATTAGATTTTATTTTTCTATTGATTTTTGAATAAAAATTTGTGATTTTTCTACTTTATCTTTGGTTTGAATGAAGTATTTTATTGCTCTTATATCTACAAAGCTTAATATTGGATATGGCAATGCCCTTTTTTTAAGGCGAAGCCTCAATTTAAATATTTATTGTTAAGCCTTGTTTATCTTTATATGTATTTTGCTTTAATTTGTTATTGTGTAAGATTGGATTTTATCCTTAAGCCTTGATTAAGTAGGTAGCTAGGTGCATTAATGAAAGGCTTTCAATTAATATTTAACTCGCCGAAATTAAATATATTATTTCGAAAATAAATCGTCTTGTATTGATTAAAAGAGTGCTAACTATATTTGGAATACAACTCATAGTTTTTGTCTTAATTGAAAAAGTTATAATTTTCACTTTTTCTGGGTTTGGTTATTTGTTTGGATTTTTAAATAGGTTCAACTTCAAAATTTATTAGCTATTTTTTATTTTTTGTTCTTTTCAGCTCCTAGAAGATTTAGTTACATGTGTCTGTTCTAAAAAAATTTCTCTTCCTATGAGTTTTGCTTAGGTCTTGTAACATAAATCATTTTGTCAACATCTTTGACTACTCTCTCTCGGGAAAGTAATTCCCTGAGTGATTCCTAACCAACTACCAAGTCAGTGGCACTCCTATCGATTGCCCATCTAATATGGGGATCAAATCTTTCAAGTCCTAAACGGAACAATTAGTTGGACAAGCCCCATGACATGCATAGAAGCATGTGGGTTCCCATGATACTATATATACTCTAAACTCATATCAATAAAGTATCATTCTCTTTTTAAATTTTCCCTTAATCTCAATTTATATACTTCTAAGAAGTATATACTCGATAAGTGCTTTTGATTCCGCTCTTTTTTCTTGCGTCCCCCCACAATCTCTTTATACCAATAAAAAACATTACAATAAAATGCATCTATGCTTTTGAATTTAATAAAGATTTAATAAATTCGTCATTAAATATAACTATAAAATTTCATTTAACTTTAAGTATATAATATTGGAGTG
The DNA here is from genome assembly GCA_014839935.2 of Entomophthora muscae. NCBI lineage: Eukaryota > Fungi > Entomophthoromycota > Entomophthoromycetes > Entomophthorales > Entomophthoraceae > Entomophthora > Entomophthora muscae. Next base: position 231,163 of record QTSX02001509.1, on the reverse strand, counting down.
ATATTAATATTAATATTCCATATAGTATTTCAATATATCAACCCACTCCAGGTATTCTAACTGACATGCTTTGTCTCAGTACAACATGATTTATTCTTCATTTAGTATACTAACTATGTGCCAAAACACAAATTTATTAAAAAAGTAAATACTTTCAGGGTTTATATGTAAACAATGTATTTCAGAGTGTATATATGTGGTGAAGCAGGTTATTTATTTATTAGACTATTTTATTGTATTTTTATATGTTACAAATTAAATCTTTGCATAGCACTATAACCAAGTGAATTTAAAAAACTGCACATGCAAAAACCAGCCAATCAGAATTGGCATTAGTGTTCTATTGTCTTTGGTGATTGGATCAGACAAGACATGCCTCTGTTAATTTGCCCAGTTGACTTAGTAAAACAAGCCTGTTAAAAAAGATGTCTTTGTTTGTAAGTTGGCACACTGACTTGTGGTCAATCTAGCACCAGAAAAGCCAATGTTTGGGTGCTAGATTGACCACAAGTCAGTGTGCCAATTTGCAAACAAAGACATCTTTTTAGCAGGATTGTTTTATAAAGTTAACTGGGTAAATTAACAGAGGCATGTCTTGTCTGATCCAATCACCAAAGACAATAGAACGCTAATGCCAATTCTGATTGGCTGGTTTTTGCATGTGTAGTTTTTTAAATTCACTTGGTTGTAGCGCTTTAACAATATTTTAATTTGTAATAGAAAACAATAAAATTAATAAATATTAAAGCAGCTGAATTTAACTTGTGACATGATTAAATTCAATTATCACTGTAGTTAAATGTAAAATGTATTTTATCACAATAAAAATCCCTCAACTTATTACAATATATATTATATGATTAAAAAAATATTAGGGGGCAAGGTTTATTTGGAAAAATGTGAGAGTGGACAGGGCAAACTAGTTGGCGGACTGGTTTGTGGGGGAGAACTTGATTGGCTAGGGGGTGGGTTCTGGTTGACTGGGATGGTTGGCTAAGGGGTTTGGCAGCTGAAAGTCCTAGAAACGCATGATTGCCTTGAGTAACTGTCAGGGATCCAGTCTTAGGCGGCCAGCCTGTTGCTTTCAGGGGTGACTTGGGCCAGATTTTTTGCAGGTAAAGCCCACCACAAGAGGGGGGCTAACTTAAAAAGTTAGGAAAAGGACTTCTTCACCCAGGACCACAGGTTGGCAGCCAGAGTTATAGTGTCAATCACCCCTGTGAGGGTGATGTACACAATTCTGAACAGCTTGCCAGTGTGATTAGTTGGGAGGTCAGGTAAGGAGGCAGACATAGGCTTAGGGGTCACAGGCAGTTCCATGGGCAAGTTATAAGCAGGGAGATAGTTGAATTTCCCTCTGAACAACTTGGGGGTTGAAAATATCCACAGGCCTTGTTGGTTGTATCTAACTGCAGATTGTATGCAGGCCAACAGATCTAGTTTGAGTATTTTTTTCAGGGTGTAGCCATTATATTCAGGCTTCAAAGGGTATTTTGTGAAGTAAATGGGGCCAAAGAGAGCACCTGGAGGACAGAAATCTGCAAGTAGAGGGGCAGGAGGGCCAGGTTTCTTGTACTGATTTGATAGATAGCAAATACGAAATAAGGCAGTAGCTGTTTAAACCAAAATAACATAACCTTTATTCAAAAATGGCAATAAGTTTGGAGAGTGGGGTCTTTTGGTCTATATAACACCCCACTCCCAAACTTAATATTTTCTATAAGGGGTTCATCAGGGCATTGGGAAAGGCAGACCCGGGGTTCTGGGTGCTCTGGTTCAAAAAAGCAAAATGACACCTGAGCTGGGAGTTCTTTCATTGGTCAGAGATCTCAATTTGGCTACTTGATTATCTTGCTCTAGAGTTGTGATCATGGGGTTGGGCCGTGGGCCCGTGCTTTCTTCCAGGAATGGCTCTTGATTGGCCACCAGTGTAGACTTTAAGCTCATGAAGGTAATAATTGAAGTTTAATTTCCTCCATTAGGTGCCTTGTTTTCTCATCCATTTGGCGCACTGATTTCTTTGGTTTGGCTTGCTTTACTATTGGGACCATCATTCTTGGCTTCAGCTTGCAGGGGCTTGACCTCAGGAAAATGCGGCAGGTGGTCTCTCAGTCCATAGAGCCAGCGGCCTGCAGGGATTCAGGGTCAGGGTTTGAATCCCACTCTTGGGCCTGGGTTCCCAGGAGAAAATAATTGTCAATCCTGACAGTAACTTTGAGAAATTGATAGTAAATGACATTATACTCAGACTTGGGAAGAACATTGATTGGCTTGTACACCAGGAATTTGTGAGGGGGCAGCTGGTGGTCCTTTGATGATTGGCTGCTATTATGGGCGTTCAGGGCCATCTTTGCAAACGTGTTAGCAATCTTCTGACAGAAAAAGCACAATGTGGTCATGGGCTGCACTAACCACCTGGCTAAAGGTTGTGAGGTTGCACTCACAGATGGTGTCCCCAATGTTAAAGAACAACATATCACCTAGGTGAAGATCAGTATGCCCAGAAGAGAAATTTGAGACATTGTGGTTGCCTGCTTGAATTCTTTTGTAGGCCACTTCAGGCACTTCACTTGATGGCTCAGGAATATTTGGAATTTTGAGTTGACTGAGATCCAGATGGCAAGCAGGTTGGAGAGGAATTTTCTGTACCAGTATTCATTGGTGTAACTGAATGTGGTTTGGTAAAATAAAGTCCCTTTTAGGAAAGCTTCCAGGAATGCATAAATGATTGTGCCCTCTTTTTCCTTATTTTTACCCTCAGGGTGTTCTTTTTCCCTTGATACTGTAATCCTGGACATGTAATGCCAATTTATAGTAGGATATAAATATGATATTGTCCAAAATTGAGGACAGGCAGCAGGTGATTGTGGCACCAATCACAGGGTTGTAGGATGAATCAGAGCCATCATCTAACTCATTCACCAGCCAATTGGTTAGAACCCCAACACTGACAACAAGCCCATGCATCCAAAGCTGTGCAGTGTGGCAAGCAATGAAGATGCTGTGAAGCCTAAGTAGGCAACAGACCTTGTTCATTTGAAGATAGGGTTCCCACTAGAGAAGGGCAACCATGATAGGATAAGTATCCTTAATCTGGGATTTAATCTGCTTCTTTGACTTCTTGATCAGCTTTTCACCGCCTTTCTTCAAGAGGGCTCGGAATTTACATCTTATCACTTCCTCAATGAATTGTAGGCAGGTAGAAATTTTGGTAAATGTCACACCACTCTGTTTGAGGCTCATAATCTTCTCTATGACCTCATTGGTTACTAGGCGTTGTTTTTGGATCACTGGAAATAGCAAGACCCATATTGAACAGGGCTTGATTTGATTGGCCTGAATTCTCAAGCAATGGTTGGATTGAATTAAAGGAGGCCACAGTTGCCCAGTCTCCAGAATGTGGCACAGGCTTGGGTTGGTCCTGACCTTGGGTTCAGAATATTGGCTATCAGAAAAGCCACCCATGGATAGGCCTGATGACACATACAACTCAGCCTTCTCACAACTTGCATTAAACTGGGTATAGATGGGGGCCGTGGCAGTTACGCTCCCTTGATCCGCAGCCTGATCTTGGAGTTGCTCGTGATACTGCTCCTCAATGTAAAAGTTATCTTCACTAGTGAAACTCATTGTCAACAAAAAGAAGTAAAAATTCTATAAAAAAACAGAAAAGCAAAGTATTTTCAGGGTATTAATATTTATTTAAGTGTGTGCTCCTATTTTAGACATTTTATCAGACATAAATGACCAAATTTAGAAGCATATACATTGAAAATAATGCTGTAGTTTCCTGAATAGATCTTGATGGATTCATTATGAAAAGATACTGTTTTCATTTTGAGTCTCAAAAATAATCAAGATTGCCAAAAAGTGAGTTGTTTTGTCTTCAAAAATACCACTTTTGTGATTGAACCAATCTGTTCTCTGATTGTATCATTTTTGTTACATGATCACTATCTGTCATGAATAGAGACATCTTGACAGGCATTGTTTGCCCCAAGAAAACTAAACAAAAAGGAGCTGCCAACAAGAAGATGACAATGAAAATCTACACAGACTTGAATCAAGTTGTTGAAAGGAAGTGAGTGGTGGCCAAGCAGGTGCACCTCCAAACAGGACCTAAAAACCTGATGTTTAAGGCCCAAAAACCAAAAAAAAATCAGATAATTTGGTGTTTTTTGGCCCAAAAATCAATTTATGACATCACACAATTTTTGGTTGATCCTGGAGGCCTGGTGACAAAAATTCCCCCCTGCCATGTCAGCATTATTCCCAAACCCAATATCACTTGAAATTTATCAGAACTACTGCAGTAGTTCAATAAACATCATAACTTACCACTAGTTTTACAGTTTAAAATTTTACAGATTATACAGAATATGTAGCTTCTCCTTGCGTACATGTCTGTGTGATATCTTGCTGGCTGTAGCATCAATTTTTCTGTGTCTTCAGCCTCTGCTCTATTCTTCAACGCTTTAAATCTCAAAATTGAGGAAATTGTCAAACCAATTTTTGAGATTCTCTACTTCAAAATTCAGTGACCATTTCTCAATCTCTGATTTTCTTGTTGTATGTTTCAGTTTTCTTAGTCTGCACTTTACCAATGCCTTTTCTTGTAGATTTTTGCCTGTGCATTTCAACTTAAATTTTTTTACTCATTCTCAATTCTTTGAGAATTTGGTATTTTATCCTTCATTTTGTGAACACTTCATAATTTTGCAATAACTTCACCATTACACTATCACATTTGATGTAGGTTGCTTAAGAATGTGACTGGTTTGTGTTTTTTCAAATATAGTTTACTTTTGTTTGCTGTCTCATTTTTGGGTTTCATAAATAGTTTTTATTCTTATTGTGTGATTGACTATTTTTGTAATCTGGATCTATAAAAATGGAACTTTTATTGATTATATTGACCTTCAACTAGTTCCAGTTGAAATTTGTTACTGTAAATTCAGAACCTCAACGTAAAATGCAGGATTGTCAAATCCTTGGTCCAAATTTGAAATCACTTTTGCGGGATGGCCTTTTTTTAATTAAATTGAATTCTTTGAGTATTTATTTGAATATTTGAAAATGCAGGAACTCATAGACACTTTGCAAAATTCAAGTTGAACTACATATTTCCAATGGACAAAATGAATTAACTGGAATCAATTTTGAAGTGTTCAAATCCATCAACCATTTTCATATTGTTTACTATGTTTTTTGAAATTGCAGGATTGTCAAATCCATGAACCAAATTTCAAATCACTTTTGAATGTCACTAGTAAACTCAGATATTAATTGCGGGAACTGGAATCCAAATTTAATATACAGTAAGCATAGTGGGAAACATCAACCTAAATAAAGAAGCTCCACTCTGGATAAAATCAAATGAAAAAACCAATCTCAATAACCATGTTATGATATAAAAAGTGATTAAACTTTAAAATCATCCAAACCAGGAAAGTATACAATATTATACACTTCAAATTACAGATATAGAAAATCTGTTACTATTCAAGGCTAAATCAAGAGAAAATAACTGCTCACAACTAAACCAAAAATCTAAATAAATACATATTTCAGCTAATATATATTTTTTATTTTATTTTAATGGATCAAAAACACATTCCCAACCAGCTCCTGCACCAGCCTGTGGGGCAGCCTGTCCACAAGGGCGTCCCAGAGGGTTCAAGAACAGACCCAGAACACAAATTGAAGGGAATCATGCCAACACACAGGCCTCCCAAGATTTCATTGTCATCCAACCACCTCCCGCGCCACAAGCCAGAAAAATAAGCTTAAATCATAGAAAGAAGTCACTCTTAAGGCCTACCACAAAAGTCTCCTACACCAGGGTCAACAGGAGCACTGAGGTTACTTACACCTCCACCATTTGCCCAGTTGTCACCTGGCCCCGCACTCTTGATCCAAGAGTTGCCACTTCCTGCCCTCACATCTTTCACACCTCCAATGAGCCATTGGCCACCACCAACAAGCCATCTGTGCCTGTGTCTTATGCCACCATTGACAGTGCCAGCGCAACCAAGCATGATCCCACCTTTTACACAAAGGTCCCCATCCCCTGTGTCAAGCCTCCTAGCCAGGATGCTGCTGTACCTGCCAAGGGCCGGCATTGGTTGACAGTAGTGAGCGTAAAGCTCTCCTCAACTGTTTGAACGGGGGAATGGCAGTTCAGGATATTGCGTCCCAATTTGGTGTCATGGCCAGATACATTGCCAACATCAACACCAAGTATGGCAACACCAGGCAAATTGCCAAATCCACCAAGGCTAAGCGGAAGCCAAAACTCTTGCAGCCTGTGCATATTGACGCAATAAAACAGTGGGTTACCAAGGATTGCCACCTGGACTCACTTGCTGTCCAATCACTGCTTGCCACAGAGTTTGGGCTTTTATTGTTTCCAAAACCCTTGCTTACAAAACAATGGTTAATTTGGACTTCTCCTGGAAAGTACTGGGAGTTTTGCTGTACAACAGAAACAATGAGAAGACCATTGAGGATTGACACATTTATGCCAAGACATATCTGGCACTAAAGGAGACTGGGAATGTCCAGTTCTTCTATATCAACAAATTGTCATTTTCCTCCTCACTCAGGTCTAGGCATGAGTGGGTTGAGAAGGAGTCCAAGGACAGTGTAGCCCATTGTACAGCTGTCCGGTCCCAGACCTAGTATATGGTAGCAATTCTTGGTCCCTGCAGGTTGGATCAATATCACATGATCAAGGGTTCCCACAATAGCAGGACATTTCTTGATTTTCTCTGAACTGTCAAGGATATCTCTGGATAAACTACCACAGTAAAACCACCATTGTTGTGCTGGATAATATCAGGCTCCACAAAGTGAATCTGGTTGTGTCCAAGTTCCTGTCAATCAATAAAAATAGCCATTTGGCCAACCCCTGCCTGGCTGATTGCCCAATGAGACTCCTCTTCCTCCCCCTTATTCTCCATTTATGAACCCAATTGGGGAGGTGTTTGGTTGGATCAAGAATAAGGTGAAACAAGGCCTTCCTCAGGACACCAAGGATCTATACAATATTCTTGAGGTCAGTCAATTTTCAATGCCATCTGATGTGGTGGCAGCTTTTTACAAGCACTCAAAATCCTTCCTCCCCAAAGCCCTGGCCTCCAAGCCAATCAGATAAATGAGCGCTCTGGGTTTTATTTGTTTTAATTTTTAGTTATTTTGTTTTTAGTAGGACTCAACAATTATTATTTATATATAATGATGTGACGTTATTGTATTATAGACATATAAGAATACATAGAAAAGGTAAATAAAATTAATTATAAGGGTAAGAAGAATATATTTTTATTATAATGCACTGAATATTATATTGACTGTTGTGCTAACAAAAAATAAATTAAAAAAGATAGAAATAGATTAATTTTATTTAAACAATTGTGAATCCTTGTCAGTACTTTGGCTTTGTTAAGCCACAAATTGGACCTTGCAGGTCATCATCTGATCCTTATTATTTCAGTGCCACTATAGCCACACAAAACAGAAACCAATGATTTTTATGTATTGCTTACTAATTAGTACTTAGGATGTGGGTCAAGCATATAAAATATATTTATCAAATCATATTACAAGGGAAAGGTAATTTGAGCTTTAAACAATCACATGTTTAGAATATAAGTGGAGCAGGCCGCATGATGCAGATAAATTCCATTCTTGTTGCTTGTATATGTAATAAATGAACCTGTACTCAACGAGCTAGTAAATAAAAACATTTTTAACTTATTTTTATTATTTGATGTGGTTGCAACTATAACTAATGTCTTGTAATATATTAAGATATATTAATATTATAATTTACCTGAAATTTAAAATAAAATTAAAATATTAAAAGTAAAATTATAATTATAAATCTTAAAATTTATCTATTAAAGTTTAAATATTCAAAATTTAACTATTTTTATTTAATTGTGATATATATAATATTGAAATATTATATATTAAAAATTTTAATATTTAAAATGTAATATTAAAACTTTAATATTAACTTTTAGATATTAAAATTTTACTATTAAAATTTTAATATTACATATTTCAGTGAAAATATTTAATATTAAAATAATTTTTTTTAAAAAAATAAAATTTAAGTTGCAAGGGAAAAATATTTATTAAGGGGATGCTAATTGTAAAGGGGAATGCAATTATTCTGGGGAATTATACCCCAAAATTAAATTTTTGGCTAGTGCGTCCAATTGGATCCATATACTCTTCTGTACGTGGTGGACAACCCTGGATGTGATTGCTAGAGGGATGGCGCCCTGTACCCCAGTGGTTGTTGAACATTTTATAAAAGGAAGCCATGCGAGCAAATAAATTAATAGGTTTTTTCATGGGACATGTAGTACCCATATAATGTTACCAATGCAAAGGAGTCATACAGGACGTTCTCAACTGTCCTATACCCCCGTGGTGTCTTCTGGCGTTTGAGTGCTAAGCAGCATATATCAATTTGAATAGTACATCCTCCAACTTTTTGACGTTGGTTTTTAATATGCAGTGAAGGAGGATTCCCAGGTATACCGCAACATGAATTCTTTGTGAGGTATATTTCTCCAAGTCATGCACAGTTTTTTGAAGACATGAACTAATCTATTGATAAAGGGTGTTTGATTGAATTTGAAGAGGGTTCCTGAGGGCGTCCAACTTGTATCAGCCCCCATGCTTCCGCAAACAAAATAAATAAAGGTTTAAATGTGTTCACAAGGACTGCATCCCTGACTTTGTTTGACAATGCCTTGAATACTTCATTAAAAATTTCAGTTTTTAGATATTAAGCTCCTATTTGAAAGTTGGTTTTTCTTAAGTTTTTTCATATTTGTTGATGTTTGCAAATGGGAATTGTTGAATGCTTTCATAGATATATTCATCAAAGTTTAGCTTGACATCCCCGCAAATTTCATTCATTGCTTTGAAGTTGATATTTGATCCTAGTTCATATGCTTCCCTTAACCACGGCAAGCACCCCGCAGGTGGTAAATATTCCCTATCTTTAGCTTCAATATTTGAAAATTTATTCATATTCTGTTGAATTATTTTACTTATTTGGTTTTTATTTATTTGTTTTACAGGGGCTACCAGTGACTGGTAACCCCCGTAGAACCAACTTGGTGTAAAATCTGCCACTTCTGCGACCTTGTCCTCATTCCTAGTGATAACTAAAATAATTATAAGTAAAACATAAAAATATTTACTAATTGTTTCCCCTGCAGCCCCCTCAGCCACAGGCACCACCTCAGCAAACTTCATGAGCATTGGCTGCTCTTCATTAATTTTCCTAGGCTTAATTTTTCTTATCTTTCTTGCAAATTGTGTTTCTTCTTGGTTTTCATTTGATAAAATTTCTGTATTTCTTGAAGGGCTCCTGCTTCTTGACTGAGTTTCTTTTATCTGTTTCCATTTGGTTGTTTTCCTCTTCATTTGTGTTTATTTAATGTGGGATTTCATTTCCTTCAATTAGTTTGTTTTTTTGAGTATTCTTTCCATTGGTTTTTGCAAATCCCCACAAGTTGTAACTTCCACTTTTGAAATCTAACTGCTTAAGTATTTCTTTTTTCAGATTTAAAAACATTTCTTTGTGTTCTTTGTTGACCATTGTTCCCAGGCTATTTTTTGCAGTTTCATTTTGTTGGACCGAGGCTCTTCCCTCATTTCCCAGTTGATTTACCACAATTTCCCTTATGTTGTTTCAAGCTTGACAACCTTTTGGAGGGCTGACTCTAATTTGTTTATTATGTTATAGATAGTTGACATTTTGTTTGATTTCCATCAAAAAACTGGTTTTTATAGTACTATCTTCAACGCATACATATTTTTCATCATCATTAATAAATTAAAGGCAATAAATGTAAATATTGCATTAGAATATTGCAATTAGATTTCAACTCTTGATATTTTGATATTATGTGTATAACTCAATGCATTTTGTTTAATAAAATTCATTGTAAACTTGGCCTTTTCATTATGATTTAGTGAAATGGACTGTGTTTTTATTAGAGAGTAATTAACACTTAGTACAAATATTGATACATAGTGAATTTTACAGCCTGTATATTTACCTATTGGTAATAATTCTGTAAACTTTTTAAGTTGGATTTTGCAAGATAATAATAATGTAATGTGTTAATAAATTACTGTTTGTTGTCATTAATTGGCTGATTTTCTTTGCTATGGCAATTGTGCATTTTCTGATATTTAAGCACTAGTATCCAATTGGTTGGTTTCACATTAATCAGACAGGCAATAGGAAATCAAGCGCCACCCTGAGACTGGCTGTGGTTGGGGTAGCAGCTTGATTTCCTATTGCCTGTGTGATTAGATGTGAAACCAACCAATTGGATACTAGTGCTTAAATATCAGGAAATGCACAATTGCCATAGCAAAGAAAATCAGCCAATTAATGACAGCAAACAGTAATTTATTAACAAATTATATCATTATTACTTTTCAAAATCCAACTAAAAAGTTTGCAGAATTATTACCAATAGGTAAATATACAGGCTGTAAAATGCACTATGTATCAATATTTGTACTAAGTGTTAATGGCTCTCTAATATAAACACAGTCCATTTCATTAAATTAAAACGGAAAAGGCCAGGTTCACAATGGATTTTATTAAACAAAATACATTCAGTTATGCACATAATATCAAAATATCAAGAGTTGACGTCTAATTGCAATATTCTAATGCAATATTTACATTTATTGTCTTTAATTATTAATTATGATGAAAATATCCATGGAAATAATTAGATGGTACCACATCAAATGTACAACATTCTTTACATATGATAAATGTTGATAACGTAAAAAGAAAATATTATTAATTATGAATTGAAAGAGATATTAATTTTAATAAGTTGTCACAAAGAAAAGATTTATTTACTCATCAAAAGATGGGAATGGGCGGAATGAACATTGCCTTCATCTGCGCCTGTGAAAGGGGCGGCATCAGAGATAGTGGGGAGGGAATAGGTGGTGGCTTGGGAGTCAGGGTTGGAAGGCGGTTGGCTTGATGGGGGGTTGGGGAGGCAGGGTTTGTTGACTGGGAAGGGGTAGCAAGAGCAGTTTGCTTCAATTGCTCAAATTCTTCTTCTGTCACATATGCAAGCTTGACAAAACAGATGGACTGGCGTGGGGGAGACAGGGGTCCTTTCTGGACTTATCACTATCACTTTCATAGAAGATGATGAGGTCAAATAAGTCCTGGACGGACACAGAAGGGAAAAGCTCATAACCCTTATCAATTTGGGTGCATAGTTTGTTGTAGGTGGCAGGCTTTAAGCGCCTGAGGGTGGAACAAAAATTGAAGAGACATACATCTGCAAGATGCATGTTGGCATGGTTGGTGGGGTAGGACCAACAGGTATGCCCCGCAGCCCTTATTTCTTGGGTTTCCCATTCCCGCTGCTCCATCTCCGCACTCAGTACAACTGATTGCACAGCCTTTTGTGTGGCTCACTCCTTCAGCATGGCCTTGAGCTCTGTCTGGTGGGCATACCCATCTGCACTCTTCAATATTGTGGAGTAGTGAGTGACGCCCAATGGGGAAACTGCCAACAAAAACCTGACAAAACAATACAAGATTGGTCCGCGCTTGAATACGTCAGACTGGATGCGCTTTTCTCCAAAGTCTTGAATACTTGCAGAAATCTTAGCGTATGATAAGAAGATGATGTCATTACGGGCCCTCATTGCCCTCCCTTTAATAAAATTGATGATGGTCAAATTTTATGGGTCAGTATCCACCAAACTGGGACCACCAAGAACCTGATTGGATATGATTCTGGCGGCAACCACAACTCCATGCATCCAAAAATTCACTGTTCTTTTGTTGGTGAAGATTCTGTGGAGTCCCAGCTGGAGACATACCTGGACCAGGGGCATCTGCAGGTCACGTTCCATAATGGCCATCATAAGGGGATGAGCTGTGTCACCTTTGGTTAAAGTACAGGCACCAGTTGAGGTCTTCTTGGTAGGGGGCCATAGTTGGTGTGGGCTCACATGGTTGCAGCCACAGTGGACTTTGCAAAACCCATTGCAGCTGCAATTTCCCCAAGGGACATAAGCATCCCTTGCTTTTCAACCATTTCAAGAACAATCTCTGGAGTGATTAATTTTCCTCTGCGCCTTGCAGGCTGATTGGCTGGAGGCAGGGTGTGTCTGCCTTGAGAACCAGACAGTGCCATCTGATTGGCTATTTCTGGATTCTGGCTCCCATTGGTGGCCCCATGGCTCACTTGGTCAATTACAGATGCTAGTGTTGCTATATGATTTGGGTTAGCAGCTGCCTGTGTGTGATGGGCAAACAGGGCCATGCTTGAAGACGCAGGAGAAAGAACACATTCCTGGGTAGTGCTTGCAGAGGGGCCTGCGGGTTGGGAGTGGCCATAGAGGGAGGCTTCACTATTAGAAGACCCAGTGTAGCCCTGCATGATTCTGTCAAGGCCAGGGAACAGCTCATTGACTTGGTTGGTGTTGGAAGAAGACATAATAAAAATTTTATTATAATTTTAAACTCAAGTAGAGGAATGTATATTTTAGTAAATTTTATTGTTATATATGTTAAGTTGGTGAATATTACAATCAAATTTTAGCTGTCCTAAACTGAAATAGGGAAGTTTTTGAGAATGCCTATGATTCCTAAAAGAATTAGCACAAATCCACTCTAGATAATTTGACATCCTTTTTGAGACACCCATAAATTATATTTATTTCAAATTTCTTGCAATTATGATTTGAAACTTGTCTTTGGATTTGACAATCCCGCAATTTCAGATTTGTTAATTTTTACATGAAGTCTATGATTTGTTTGACATACAGAAAATCTCAAATTGTACATAACAATCCCGCATTTCTGATTCATGTATCCCGCATTTGTTTGCTGAGTTTTTTCTTTTGTTAGTTGAGTTATCTGCCAAGAGATTCAAAATCTGCCAATTTAAATAAATCAAAAAAAGTCATTTTAAATTGTTGATTTTATCAAATATTTTAATTCTCACTCAGCTGAGTTGCCCGCAAAAGTGATTCAAAATTTGGATCAAGGATTTGACAATCCTGCATTTTTACGTTCAGGCTCTGAATTTATAGTATGTGACATAACCAATTTTCTCTGATACAAGCCATTTTTGTTTTTCTCAACAGGTTGTAAAACTATTTTATATAAAAGGTGATGTTTTAAAGGCTGTATTACAGGGTAATAGTATTATCAAAGTGGCATTAATTTGGGTTGATTTATTATGTGGGCCTCAAATTAATACCATAATTTATTCCCAGCTAATAAGGGAAAGGCTCAGATTTGCCACAAAAATATATTAATTATTGGATTCCAGATGTTTTTTTCTAGATGGTGTCTTTTGTGATAGTGTATTTTAGAGATTTCACTATGTAATTTTATACTGGAAACCCTTATTTGGACTGCACCCTTTTTATTTTTGATTCATGATGGCATTTTTGTGATGCGTTTTTTAGATCCTGTATTAGAAGCCACTATGTAAAGATTAACTATTTAATAATTTTTATTAAGCTTTTTTAATTTCACTATAGTTGTTACAGTAGAAAACCAAATGGAAGGAATAGTGCACCCCTGCAAAACCAGAAACCAGCAAAGAACCAACACCAACCCCTTGAGAGAAATAGACAATTTAAATGCTGTCATTGACAAAAAATGGGTCAAAGCTTGGGTTGCTCAAATAGTCCTGGAAAATCTGGACTTGCCTTATTTTTATCTGAATAATTACAACAAAAAAACCACACATTATACATTATTTGGTGATGGCAGCGCTTGGCCTGGTGTTTGCTGGATTTTTTTTGAATTATGACATAATCAACTCAAATTCCAATGCAGGCCCCCAACTACTGAAAATATTTTGCCAACCAATCAGATGCCACAGAATCCCCTCCTCCCCCATCCTGAATTTCCTTAAGACTTTTCCCACTTCCCTCTAGAAACTTGTTTATATATAGCTTACTTACACTCAAATAAAAAAGAAAGTTTCAAAAAAATGTGAGATTATCTGGGGCTGTTTGCCCCTTTCTTCAAAAGATTGGTGCTTATAATCTTCAAGGTTGCTGTGGGGTTCCTGTCCACCAGTCCCCAAAGTGTGTCCTGGATTGTAGCCAGGGACCGGCTGGAAGGGATTGTTATTCTATAGTAAGGGAAAATGTATCTCAGAAATATGTATAGGGGTCAAAATGGGCTTTTATTAACTCTCAGAAGGAAGATCCCCTTAGAAACCTTCTGGTATATGGCCTGGGGGGGGTCAAGGAAACAATATGTATTAGCTAATACTTGGAGTCCTACAACAATATCTTGGACTCCTTGTACTTGGTCTTGGACTCCTGCACCTTAGTCTTGGACTTCTGCTCCTTAGACTTGGACTCCTGCACCTTAAACTTGGACTCAGGCGCCTTAGAATCAGACTTCTGCACTGCGCTTAGGACCCAGCCCCTTATTCTTGGGATCCTGCTCCGTTATCTTGGGCTTCAGCTCTCTGTATATCTTTAGTGGCCTTGGTATTCCACTTGTATCAGTCCAATCAAGCTTCTGCTGGTGATCAAAAGGCTTTCAAAAAACCTCTTGGCAGAAACCCAAAAGGCCCAGGAAAGACCTCCAAAAAGACCTGGAAAGACCTCAAAAAAGACCCAGTAACTTTCCAGCCAGCCACCTTCTTATAGTGTCCTTTTTCCAACTGTTCTGGCTTTAAAATGATTTTCTTCAGAAGCTTAAACCATTGCCACTCACTTGTTCCTATAATAACTTAATCTTATATACTTACTTTCTCAAAAGCTTAAAGTATTAATTCACTATTTCCTTGCTTATACTTCAAGCTTTTGGCTTCCAACCAATCATTTTCATCAGGAAACCTGCCAGAACTCAACCAATAATTGCATCATTCAAACTTCATTATTTCTGAAGTTCCACTGGGATCCAACTAGGAAAATAATTTCCACAGCTCAAACCACTCAAAGCAATAACTCTTTGCGTACCAAAGCGTTAACCAGTCCATTATTCCGGCACCAGTCTTCCCTGCATTCAACCTGAACCCATTTAAATAGTAGAATACTATTTAAACTGTTTTTTCTGGACCTCTTCAACGTTTTCCCCATATATTTACAAATCTTGTAAAATCCAAGGAAAACATCCCACCAAAACAACTTTGTATCCAGCTCCCATAGCAACATACCTTTGTCTATCCTAGGAACTTAATAAATAAATATCTTACCCACACTTCTATCCACATTTCTTCTTGATTTTACTACTAAATCAAGGCAAAACATTCTACATTTTCCCACTTTGACAAATCAATTCAGCAAAATCTTGGCTCATTTCTCCAGACCACCAGTTCTTCACCATCATCTTTGGGTTCTTCAGTCAGCTCTTCAACCACATCTTCCAGCTCTTCAGCTTAACCAGAAAACAGTCCATCTTAGTTCACAGAACAGCTCCTTTCTGGTCTTTAAACGGCCTATCAGTCCTCTGGCTACTCCTTTATCATGACTAGCTACTTCTGCATCATGATCTTTGAGCCCTTCCACTTATCCTCACTAGGAACCATCTTGGTTCCTTCTGCACAATGAACCATTTTGGTTCCAAACTTCAATAAGAACCAACAGTCATTCAACTAGCCTTCTCTGTGATCAAACAGTTCCTCTCACTAGTCTTCTCTGCTGATTCCATGAACCACCTTGATTCTTTATCTCAGTCTCTGTTATCAGAACCTGTAGACCCAGGCATGAGTCTACATTGAACTGGAGTCTGACTGGGCCCTCGCAAGTGGTATTCCACTTAGGCCATCCAACCATAGATCCTCACAGCCTATGACATTTTTTTACTCACCCAGGTGATTAAGTCTGGGCTTTCAGTTGCAGAGTAATCAGCTCTATTTCCCAGAGGCCTGATCACACCAAGTTCTGCAGCTTGCTTCCCCAAGCAAACCGCCTTGATGTCACCTCTGAGCAAATCTATGCCCTCCAATGCTCACTTTGGGTTCTCCCCAAAGATCCCATGGGGACATAAACGAGGACACCCTACCAGTCTGTTAGGTAGGATGCTTGCTCACAGACCTCCTATAAGCATATCAGGGTACATAGAGCACTAAGAGCTCTTCCCCTCTCTGGCAGCCCGCGTTACTTGCCAGGGGTCCAAAACCTTCTCCACCTCAAACAGACAAAGCTCCCTGCTAGCTATCTCATTCTTCACCCTTTTGCAGCCACGGTTCCCTGCTAGGTGAAGAACTCTAGCCCACAGAAGCCAATATCTTCTTCTGGGTGGAGGCAACATCTGCCTCTGGTAGTCCTATGTTACCTACCAGCCAGGCCTTACTTACCCTAGTAGTCCCATGTTACCTACTAGGCCTCTACCTGCAAAAACTAATCAAACTTTTTCTTGGCCAACATTAGCCCCGCCTGCAAACCACCAAACATGCAGACTGTCACAGTTGTCATCAATTCTGGTGGCTGCGCCCTGGCCTGTGGTGTATTCTGCCTCCTCACCTTTGATGTCTGACTTCCCCTTGCAAATGCTCTTTCTCATTTTGATCTTGGTTGCTGTTTTTTTGCTATACCACCTAAGGCGCAAAATTAATGAGTCCCTCCACCCAATTTGGTTTAGTGCTGCTCAAGTAGTTAATGATTTGTTCTTTATCCTCATTGTTTTTCTCTGAATAGTGCAGCACACCATTTAACTCTTACAATACTAAATCCAGACTGTATTACAAAAAGCTTTTGATATGGCGTTTTTGAGATGATTTTTTCAAGATATTTAATTTCACCAATATAGGCTATCATGCCCAGGAATATGGTAACTTGTTGTTTTCTTTGGGAGCAAGTATTTTCTTGATATAAACTAATTTTTCTGGGTCTTATTGGATTTCTTTTGCTGATATAATGTGTCATAAAAAGATATAGACTCTTCATTAATGATTGGTTGTCAGGAATGTCTCTTTTGTAAATCCTGACAACAATTTATTCCTTGGTTTAGGAAAATAAAGGTTTACTTCTTTGGGTTCTACTGGGTTTCCTAAAATTATTGGGTTAGTCAGTAGTAAATGTTCATTTTTACCTGATGAGAATTGCTCAAATTGGATTCCAGATCCAGGGTTTACAGCAATGGGATTTGAACCCAGGTCTTCTTCTGTCTGCCTTGACAGTCAGTTGCTTAAAAGAACAGTTAGGAATATTGCCAAGAACAGATCATTACCTTCCAAAAGCAATTCCAGCCAATCAGAAGTTACAATGATCCTTTTAATGGATCCTTTTAAGCATTCCAATGACGCTGACAGCGGTTTCAACCTTATTTTTGTGATGGCTTGCCCATTGGCCTCTGGTTCTGCTGCAAGTCCCTGCTCTCCTTCCCCAGTTTTAACTGAGGAATAGCTGGGCATCTCCTATTTTGCCTGTTCTTTTGGGTTATTAATTTAAATCAAAATATTGTTTGAACAACACTGAGGTCAGTATCATGGGTTCAGTAAGTCAAATAACTCTAGTTTTAATTCCAACTGCCCAGGATCTCCAAATTTCTCCAATTTCATCCACATGAGGATGATCTTCTTTATGCTACCATGCTATATAAAGCTGGTAAGCTATGATCTTTTTATTTTTTCAATCAATAAATTCTATATTCACCCAAGTAATGCATTTGCCTATTTTTAGTTTGACTTAAACCTTTCCTAATCCTAACCATGAGATTACCAAAGACTTCTCTTATGGAGTTTCTTGGGTATAAATGGGTCTTTTAGATGCTTCTGTTGTTGACTGTGTTTGCCAGCATTTTGATAGGTTTGTGTATAGATTCAGGCACTTCTCCCAAAACTCAGTATTTAGATAGCTCTTGGTGCAGAGTAATCCCTGGAGTATAGTATACTGCCACATCTTTGTCTCACAACCCACCTCATAAGGAAGAGCCTCAGAACTACAAGTCTGCTCATTCAATTTTCAAACCCCAGGTCTTCCTCCCATTGGCCTCTGCCTTCCTCTTGTGTTATCTAGGAGCATACTTCTTCCTTGGCTGTTTAAATCCGCATTTAGGCCGCTATCACCTAGTTGGGGAACTCTTCCATCTTGACATGATGTCCCTGCCTGTGGGTTCCTTAGTTACTGGTCTTAATCCCTCTGCTATCATTCACCACCTTGGGAGATTACTTCCAAGTGAGTGGGTACCTGGCATTGGTGTTTAGATGGCTTGACCTGGATTTATGGCACTTCATAGCGGCAAATACTAAATCTAGGCCCTTATGATATTTTTTGTTGGGGCTGTAGATGATAATTTCATACTATATACCAACTTGTGTTTGTCAATGTGGTCTGTAAATACTTCATTAATGAAAGTGACACAGATGAACAGCACATTGCAATTCCCAAATTTAAGACAACAAATATCTAGGATCCATTTATTGCAGAAATATTTATTATATTATCTTCTTATTTGATGTGGTTTATTATATCCAGAGGCAAGGTTAATCTTGGAGAAAGCTTGGTCACCTTCAAAGGCATAAATAAATGGGTAATTAGAGAGAGAGTGTACATATTGTTGATTATGACCTTGTCAATTGCTCAATAACCTGTTGTAAGACTTGGGATGTCATCCTTCTTGTCAAAAAAGAAAGTAGCCACTCTAGATAATAATCACAAAATCAGATTAAGCATTTTTCAAGGGTCTTCTTGAGATAAGCTCTTAGAGCACCATCCTTTTTTAGAGTTAGGTAATAGATGGATATAACTTTTGAGGTAGTACCATTGAGTTGAATGTAGTGTTGGATATTCTTAGGAGGTGAAAGTCCTGAGAGCTTCTCCTTAAATATTTTGGGGTGGCTTTCACAATATTTTAATCTCAGGCACTGGCTTAGGATTATATTGACTTGAAATGAACCACCTCATAGATGCAGATATTTTGCTGGGTTTTTTATGCTGGCTTGTTATTCTCATGCTTTTGTAATCCTGACAAACATGTGATCAAAGATTAACTTTCCCACTGTGTCTGAGTAGATCTGGTGGTTGATTTCTTCCTGCTTAATAATAAGGGTGGATGTATCACAGTTCATGTGAGTTTTTTTCTCTTCAATTAATCTAGGGCAAGAATGGTATCATATTTTGAAATATTTATCAGGAATCTATAATTGAGTAGCCAGATCATTATAATCTGGAAATATGCAGGCTAAAGTCCAGGTAGATAAAGCTCACTATAGAATGGGTGCTAAATTAAAGATGTACAACATAAATCTTCCAAACCAGAACCAGGGATCAGTAGCAGGATCTAAAATGTCAAGAAACTCCAAAAGAGTTATTTACACTACTTCACATAGCTTTTTGGTGTTATTCAAGGAAATATTGGTGGAAGACACAGGCATAGGCTTAGGCGTGGGAGAGGTCTGCATGACTAGTTGGTAGGCAGAAAGGAAGTTGTATTATCTTTGAATAGGCAGGGTTCAGTAATGTGACATATGCCTTTAAAATTAAATTGTGTCAACTCTTTGATGTGGGCCAGAAGATTGCTTGGCAGTAATAATTTGGTGGTATAGTCCTTGAATCTGGGGTTCAAGGGGTATTCAGTGAAATACACAGGCCCATAAGAAATACCTGGTGGATGAAAAACTGCAGGCAGAGTGGCTGGTGAGCCATAAAGAGCAGTGTGTAATTGTCAAAAGGCTAAGATAAAATACATGAACAATTGAAAGAACCAATAGTTTGTAACCTTTATTTCAGAATGAAGATAAATCCTGGTGCAGGATCTAGAGCTTCATATAGCACTCTCTTGTCAGAATTTAACTCCAATGGTTAGGAGTCTAAGAGTTAGGAAATGAGGCATTTGTGGGATGCCTGTGTTTTGGGGTGGTAAAATGGCACTGTCAGAGGGCAGGCTTTCAATGATTGATTAACATAGAAGGGATAAAAGACTCTTCTGCTCTGGAGCAGCATTATTGGGAATGGCCTGGTTGTTGATATTCTCTTCATGTTAGGAAGCTGATTGGTTGCTAGGGTGGATTCAAGGAACATAAGGACACTGACAGGGTCTTTCTCCTTCTCATTAGGCCAGTAAATACAGGGCTTTATTAAAGCCACATCTGTTACTGTATATTCAGAACCTAAACATAAAAATGTGGGATTGTCAAATCCTTGATCCAAATTTTGAATCACTTTTGCGGGCAACTCAGCTGAGTGAGAATTAAAATATTTGATAAAATCAACAATTTAAAATGACTTTTTTTGATTTATTTAAATTGGCAGATTTTGAATCTCTTGGCAGATAACTCAACTAACAAAAGAAAAAACTCAGCAAACAAATGCGGGATACATGAATCAGAAATGCGGGATTGTTATGTACAATTTGAGATTTTCTGTATGTCAAACAAATCATAGACTTCATGTAAAAATTAACAAATCTGAAATTGCGGGATTGTCAAATCCAAAGACAAGTTTCAAATCATAATTGCAAGAAATTTGAAATAAATATAATTTATGGGTGTCTCAAAAAGGATGTCAAATTATCTAGAGTGGATTTGTGCTAATTCTTTTAGGAATCATAGGCATTCTCAAAAACTTCCCTATTTCAGTTTAGGACAGCTAAAATTTGATTGTAATATTCACCAACTTAACATATATAACAATAAAATTTACTAAAATATACATTCCTCTACTTGAGTTTAAAATTATAATAAAATTTTTATTATGTCTTCTTCCAACACCAACCAAGTCAATGAGCTGTTCCCTGGCCTTGACAGAATCATGCAGGGCTACACTGGGTCTTCTAATAGTGAAGCCTCCCTCTATGGCCACTCCCAACCCGCAGGCCCCTCTGCAAGCACTACCCAGGAATGTGTTCTTTCTCCTGCGTCTTCAAGCATGGCCCTGTTTGCCCATCACACACAGGCAGCTGCTAACCCAAATCATATAGCAACACTAGCATCTGTAATTGACCAAGTGAGCCATGGGGCCACCAATGGGAGCCAGAATCCAGAAATAGCCAATCAGATGGCACTGTCTGGTTCTCAAGGCAGACACACCCTGCCTCCAGCCAATCAGCCTGCAAGGCGCAGAGGAAAATTAATCACTCCAGAGATTGTTCTTGAAATGGTTGAAAAGCAAGGGATGCTTATGTCCCTTGGGGAAATTGCAGCTGCAATGGGTTTTGCAAAGTCCACTGTGGCTGCAACCATGTGAGCCCACACCAACTATGGCCCCCTACCAAGAAGACCTCAACTGGTGCCTGTACTTTAACCAAAGGTGACACAGCTCATCCCCTTATGATGGCCATTATGGAACGTGACCTGCAGATGCCCCTGGTCCAGGTATGTCTCCAGCTGGGACTCCACAGAATCTTCACCAACAAAAGAACAGTGAATTTTTGGATGCATGGAGTTGTGGTTGCCGCCAGAATCATATCCAATCAGGTTCTTGGTGGTCCCAGTTTGGTGGATACTGACCCATAAAATTTGACCATCATCAATTTTATTAAAGGGAGGGCAATGAGGGCCCGTAATGACATCATCTTCTTATCATACGCTAAGATTTCTGCAAGTATTCAAGACTTTGGAGAAAAGCGCATCCAGTCTGACGTATTCAAGCGCGGACCAATCTTGTATTGTTTTGTCAGGTTTTTGTTGGCAGTTTCCCCATTGGGCGTCACTCACTACTCCACAATATTGAAGAGTGCAGATGGGTATGCCCACCAGACAGAGCTCAAGGCCATGCTGAAGGAGTGAGCCACACAAAAGGCTGTGCAATCAGTTGTACTGAGTGCGGAGATGGAGCAGCGGGAATGGGAAACCCAAGAAATAAGGGCTGCGGGGCATACCTGTTGGTCCTACCCCACCAACCATGCCAACATGCATCTTGCAGATGTATGTCTCTTCAATTTTTGTTCCACCCTCAGGCGCTTAAAGCCTGCCACCTACAACAAACTATGCACCCAAATTGATAAGGGTTATGAGCTTTTCCCTTCTGTGTCCGTCCAGGACTTATTTGACCTCATCATCTTCTATGAAAGTGATAGTGATAAGTCCAGAAAGGACCCCTGTCTCCCCCACGCCAGTCCATCTGTTTTGTCAAGCTTGCATATGTGACAGAAGAAGAATTTGAGCAATTGAAGCAAACTGCTCTTGCTACCCCTTCCCAGTCAACAAACCCTGCCTCCCCAACCCCCCATCAAGCCAACCGCCTTCCAACCCTGACTCCCAAGCCACCACCTATTCCCTCCCCACTATCTCTGATGCCGCCCCTTTCACAGGCGCAGATGAAGGCAATGTTCATTCCGCCCATTCCCATCTTTTGATGAGTAAATAAATCTTTTCTTTGTGACAACTTATTAAAATTAATATCTCTTTCAATTCATAATTAATAATATTTTCTTTTTACGTTATCAACATTTATCATATGTAAAGAATGTTGTACATTTGATGTGGTACCATCTAATTATTTCCATGGATATTTTCATCATAATTAATAATTAAAGACAATAAATGTAAATATTGCATTAGAATATTGCAATTAGACGTCAACTCTTGATATTTTGATATTATGTGCATAACTGAATGTATTTTGTTTAATAAAATCCATTGTGAACCTGGCCTTTTCCGTTTTAATTTAATGAAATGGACTGTGTTTATATTAGAGAGCCATTAACACTTAGTACAAATATTGATACATAGTGCATTTTACAGCCTGTATATTTACCTATTGGTAATAATTCTGCAAACTTTTTAGTTGGATTTTGAAAAGTAATAATGATATAATTTGTTAATAAATTACTGTTTGCTGTCATTAATTGGCTGATTTTCTTTGCTATGGCAATTGTGCATTTCCTGATATTTAAGCACTAGTATCCAATTGGTTGGTTTCACATCTAATCACACAGGCAATAGGAAATCAAGCTGCTACCCCAACCACAGCCAGTCTCAGGGTGGCGCTTGATTTCCTATTGCCTGTCTGATTAATGTGAAACCAACCAATTGGATACTAGTGCTTAAATATCAGAAAATGCACAATTGCCATAGCAAAGAAAATCAGCCAATTAATGACAACAAACAGTAATTTATTAACACATTACATTATTATTATCTTGCAAAATCCAACTTAAAAAGTTTACAGAATTATTACCAATAGGTAAATATACAGGCTGTAAAATTCACTATGTATCAATATTTGTACTAAGTGTTAATTACTCTCTAATAAAAACACAGTCCATTTCACTAAATCATAATGAAAAAGGCCAAGTTTACAATGAATTTTATTAAACAAAATGCATTGAGTTATACACATAATATCAAAATATCAAGAGTTGAAATCTAATTGCAATATTCTAATGCAATATTTACATTTATTGCCTTTAATTTATTAATGATGATGAAAAATATGTATGCGTTGAAGATAGTACTATAAAAACCAGTTTTTTGATGGAAATCAAACAAAATGTCAACTATCTATAACATAATAAACAAATTAGAGTCAGCCCTCCAAAAGGTTGTCAAGCTTGAAACAACATAAGGGAAATTGTGGTAAATCAACTGGGAAATGAGGGAAGAGCCTCGGTCCAACAAAATGAAACTGCAAAAAATAGCCTGGGAACAATGGTCAACAAAGAACACAAAGAAATGTTTTTAAATCTGAAAAAAGAAATACTTAAGCAGTTAGATTTCAAAAGTGGAAGTTACAACTTGTGGGGATTTGCAAAAACCAATGGAAAGAATACTCAAAAAAACAAACTAATTGAAGGAAATGAAATCCCACATTAAATAAACACAAATGAAGAGGAAAACAACCAAATGGAAACAGATAAAAGAAACTCAGTCAAGAAGCAGGAGCCCTTCAAGAAATACAGAAATTTTATCAAATGAAAACCAAGAAGAAACACAATTTGCAAGAAAGATAAGAAAAATTAAGCCTAGGAAAATTAATGAAGAGCAGCCAATGCTCATGAAGTTTGCTGAGGTGGTGCCTGTGGCTGAGGGGGCTGCAGGGGAAACAATTAGTAAATATTTTTATGTTTTACTTATAATTATTTTAGTTATCACTAGGAATGAGGACAAGGTCGCAGAAGTGGCAGATTTTACACCAAGTTGGTTCTACGGGGGTTACCAGTCACTGGTAGCCCCTGTAAAACAAATAAATAAAAACCAAATAAGTAAAATAATTCAACAGAATATGAATAAATTTTCAAATATTGAAGCTAAAGATAGGGAATATTTACCACCTGCGGGGTGCTTGCCGTGGTTAAGGGAAGCATATGAACTAGGATCAAATATCAACTTCAAAGCAATGAATGAAATTTGCGGGGATGTCAAGCTAAACTTTGATGAATATATCTATGAAAGCATTCAACAATTCCCATTTGCAAACATCAACAAATATGAAAAAACTTAAGAAAAACCAACTTTCAAATAGGAGCTTAATATCTAAAAACTGAAATTTTTAATGAAGTATTCAAGGCATTGTCAAACAAAGTCAGGGATGCAGTCCTTGTGAACACATTTAAACCTTTATTTATTTTGTTTGCGGAAGCATGGGGGCTGATACAAGTTGGACGCCCTCAGGAACCCTCTTCAAATTCAATCAAACACCCTTTATCAATAGATTAGTTCATGTCTTCAAAAAACTGTGCATGACTTGGAGAAATATACCTCACAAAGAATTCATGTTGCGGTATACCTGGGAATCCTCCTTCACTGCATATTAAAAACCAACGTCAAAAAGTTGGAGGATGTACTATTCAAATTGATATATGCTGCTTAGCACTCAAACGCCAGAAGACACCACGGGGGTATAGGACAGTTGAGAACGTCCTGTATGACTCCTTTGCATTGGTAACATTATATGGGTACTACATGTCCCATGAAAAAACCTATTAATTTATTTGCTCGCATGGCTTCCTTTTATAAAATGTTCAACAACCACTGGGGTACAGGGCGCCATCCCTCTAGCAATCACATCCAGGGTTGTCCACCACGTACAGAAGAGTATATGGATCCAATTGGACGCACTAGCCAAAAATTTAATTTTGGGGTATAATTCCCCAGAATAATTGCATTCCCCTTTACAATTAGCATCCCCTTAATAAATATTTTTCCCTTGCAACTTAAATTTTATTTTTTTAAAAAAAATTATTTTAATATTAAATATTTTCACTGAAATATGTAATATTAAAATTTTAATAGTAAAATTTTAATATCTAAAAGTTAATATTAAAGTTTTAATATTACATTTTAAATATTAAAATTTTTAATATATAATATTTCAATATTATATATATCACAATTAAATAAAAATAGTTAAATTTTGAATATTTAAACTTTAATAGATAAATTTTAAGATTTATAATTATAATTTTACTTTTAATATTTTAATTTTATTTTAAATTTCAGGTAAATTATAATATTAATATATCTTAATATATTACAAGACATTAGTTATAGTTGCAACCACATCAAATAATAAAAATAAGTTAAAAATGTTTTTATTTACTAGCTCGTTGAGTACAGGTTCATTTATTACATATACAAGCAACAAGAATGGAATTTATCTGCATCATGCGGCCTGCTCCACTTATATTCTAAACATGTGATTGTTTAAAGCTCAAATTACCTTTCCCTTGTAATATGATTTGATAAATATATTTTATATGCTTGACCCACATCCTAAGTACTAATTAGTAAGCAATACATAAAAATCATTGGTTTCTGTTTTGTGTGGCTATAGTGGCACTGAAATAATAAGGATCAGATGATGACCTGCAAGGTCCAATTTGTGGCTTAACAAAGCCAAAGTACTGACAAGGATTCACAATTGTTTAAATAAAATTAATCTATTTCTATCTTTTTTAATTTATTTTTTGTTAGCACAACAGTCAATATAATATTCAGTGCATTATAATAAAAATATATTCTTCTTACCCTTATAATTAATTTTATTTACCTTTTCTATGTATTCTTATATGTCTATAATACAATAACGTCACATCATTATATATAAATAATAATTGTTGAGTCCTACTAAAAACAAAATAACTAAAAATTAAAACAAATAAAACCCAGAGCGCTCATTTATCTGATTGGCTTGGAGGCCAGGGCTTTGGGGAGGAAGGATTTTGAGTGCTTGTAAAAAGCTGCCACCACATCAGATGGCATTGAAAATTGACTGACCTCAAGAATATTGTATAGATCCTTGGTGTCCTGAGGAAGGCCTTGTTTCACCTTATTCTTGATCCAACCAAACACCTCCCCAATTGGGTTCATAAATGGAGAATAAGGGGGAGGAAGAGGAGTCTCATTGGGCAATCAGCCAGGCAGGGGTTGGCCAAATGGCTATTTTTATTGATTGACAGGAACTTGGACACAACCAGATTCACTTTGTGGAGCCTGATATTATCCAGCACAACAATGGTGGTTTTACTGTGGTAGTTGATCCAGAGATATCCTTGACAGTTCAGAGAAAATCAAGAAATGTCCTGCTATTGTGGGAACCCTTGATCATGTGATATTGATCCAACCTGCAGGGACCAAGAATTGCTACCATATACTAGGTCTGGGACCGGACAGCTGTACAATGGGCTACACTGTCCTTGGACTCCTTCTCAACCCACTCATGCCTAGACCTGAGTGAGGAGGAAAATGACAATTTGTTGATATAGAAGAACTGGACATTCCCAGTCTCCTTTAGTGCCAGATATGTCTTGGCATAAATGTGTCAATCCTCAATGGTCTTCTCATTGTTTCTGTTGTACGGCAAAACTCCCAGTACTTTCCAGGAGAAGTCCAAATTAACCATTGTTTTGTAAGCAAGGGTTTTGGAAACAATAAAAGCCCAAACTCTGTGGCAAGCAGTGATTGGACAGCAAGTGAGTCCAGGTGGCAATCCTTGGTAACCCACTGTTTTATTGCGTCAATATGCACAGGCTGCAAGAGTTTTGGCTTCCGCTTAGCCTTGGTGGATTTGGCAATTTGCCTGGTGTTGCCATACTTGGTGTTGATGTTGGCAATGTATCTGGCCATGACACCAAATTGGGACGCAATATCCTGAACTGCCATTCCCCCGTTCAAACAGTTGAGGAGAGCTTTACGCTCACTACTGTCAACCAATGCCGGCCCTTGGCAGGTACAGCAGCATCCTGGCTAGGAGGCTTGACACAGGGGATGGGGACCTTTGTGTAAAAGGTGGGATCATGCTTGGTTGCGCTGGCACTGTCAATGGTGGCATAAGACACAGGCACAGATGGCTTGTTGGTGGTGGCCAATGGCTCATTGGAGGTGTGAAAGATGTGAGGGCAGGAAGTGGCAACTCTTGGATCAAGAGTGCGGGGCCAGGTGACAACTGGGCAAATGGTGGAGGTGTAAGTAACCTCAGTGCTCCTGTTGACCCTGGTGTAGGAGACTTTTGTGGCAGGCCTTAAGAGTGACTTCTTTCTATGATTTAAGCTTATTTTTCTGGCTTGTGGCGCGGGAGGTGGTTGGATGACAATGAAATCTTGGGAGGCCTGTGTGTTGGCATGATTCCCTTCAATTTGTGTTCTGGGTCTGTTCTTGAACCCTCTGGGACGCCCTTGTGGACAGGCTGCCCCACAGGCTGGTGCAGGAGCTGGTTGGGAATGTGTTTTTGATCCATTAAAATAAAATAAAAAATATATATTAGCTGAAATATGTATTTATTTAGATTTTTGGTTTAGTTGTGAGCAGTTATTTTCTCTTGATTTAGCCTTGAATAGTAACAGATTTTCTATATCTGTAATTTGAAGTGTATAATATTGTATACTTTCCTGGTTTGGATGATTTTAAAGTTTAATCACTTTTTATATCATAACATGGTTATTGAGATTGGTTTTTTCATTTGATTTTATCCAGAGTGGAGCTTCTTTATTTAGGTTGATGTTTCCCACTATGCTTACTGTATATTAAATTTGGATTCCAGTTCCCGCAATTAATATCTGAGTTTACTAGTGACATTCAAAAGTGATTTGAAATTTGGTTCTTGGATTTGACAATCCCGCAATTTCAAAAAGCATAGTAAACTTAATGAAAATGGCTGATGGATTTGAACACTTCAAATCTGATACCAGTTAATTCATTTTGTCCATTGGAAATATGCAGTTCAACTTGAACTTTGCAAAGTGTCTATGATTTCCTGCATTTTCAAATATTCAAATAAATACTCAAAGAATTCAATTTAATTAAAAAAGGTTATCCTGCAAAAGTGATTTGAAATTTGGACCAAGGATTTGACAATCCCGCATTTTTATGTTTAGGTTCTGAATTTACAGTACATTTGCATGAGTGTTTCACAACTACAATCATCTTTGGATCAAATCTGGCATGATTGAATCCTCAAAAAACATGGACAGGAAGTTTTCAGGGCTGGTAACATGTGTATCAGGATTGAAAATTTGTTACCCCTCAAAACCCAGGCCCAAGGGCAGGACTCAAACCCTGAACCCAAATTCCTGCAGGCTGCTGGCCCCATGGACCAAGAGCCTGCCCGCCCGTGTTTTTCTGATATCAAGCCCCTGCAAGTTGAAGCCCCTGCTAAGTCCCAAAGCCTGAATACCAGTACAGGTTCCACTATGATGGTGCCTGAGGAGGAGCTTCTCAAATTGCCTAATAGAGGCAGAGAGAGTGCCCCTGTGAATTTCATGAGTTTGAAGTCCTCTCAAGTAACCAATTAAACTCAACTGCCAAGGAAAAAACCGGGCTTTGGGCCCAACCCCATGACCACAGCCAAAAATCAAGTGATCAATTTGGACAATCTGACCAATAAGATAACATCCAGCGAGGTGCCATTTTACCGATCCTGCACCTGGGCCTCCTGGCCACCTGCCCACATTTCCTTGATATTTTGATGAAGCCCTTAAGGAGAATACTAAGTTTGGAGGCAGGATGCTATATATTCCTATAGATTCTGCGCTCAAACCTTATTGCCATTTTTGAATAAAGGTTATGTTAATTTGGCTCACACAGCTATTCCCTATTTTGTATTTGCTCTCTACAAATTCAGTTTGAGATCTCCTGGCCCACCTTCCCCACCACCCACTGTTTTCTGTCCTCCTGGTGTACCCTTTGGACCCATTCATTTTACCAACTACCCTCTGAAGTCTGAATACAAGGACTACACCCCAGAAAAGATACTTGAACTCAATCCCCTGGCCTGCATACAATCCACAGTTAGATACAACTGACAAGGCCTGTGGATATTTTCAACACCCAAGTTGTTCAGAGGGAAATTCAGCTATCTCCCTGCTTACAACCTGTCCATGGAGCTGCCTGTGACCCCAAAACCCATGCCTGCTTCCGCACCTGACTTCCCAACCAATCATCCTGGCAAGCTGTTTGGGAGTGTGTACATCATTCTCACAGGGGCAATTGACACTATAGTCCCAGCTGCCAGCCCGTGGTCTTGGGTAGGGAAGTTGGCCTCTTGCCTTTTAAAGTTAGCTCCCCTCTTATGGTGGTCATTGCCCACAAAAAACCCAGCCCAAGTTACCATTGAAAACAACAGGCCGGTTGCCCAAAACTGGATCCCTCATTATGGCAATCCTTATTAAACTTGGTACCCTGAGCCCCAAGATGTTGTTATTTCTTGGGGCATCTTGTATGCTTTTGCAATTGATAATCACTTATTACACCTATAAGATGACCACAAGACTGATTTCTTCCATGTGGAAGAGTACAAACCTGAATGACCCAAAGAGAACCAACGCCAATACCGCTGACGCCAACAAAGCTCTGTTCTCCCAAGTGCAAAACGTGATTGCAAAATAGTCTCTCACAAAGGTGGTGATACCTCAGATGGGGAAGCTCACGTCTGAAGAAGCTAGACGTGCAATGCTGGTACTCAGCCTGCATTTCTTTACCAACATCCCCTCTTATACCAGTGACACCAAGAAGATCCTTGGGGTTGCTTCAATGCTATCAGAGGACGCCTTGGACTGGTTTGGCAAGGCCACAGCTGAGGACGTAGAATTCTGCTTAAACTACGCCAAGTTTGAGGCTGAGTTAATGGCCACGGGTGAAGATTGCAACACTAGATACTACACCCTGAACTCCTTGCTAGAAATTTGACAAGGTCCCTGACCCATCCAAGCGTATATTGAAAAATTTCTCAAACTTAAAACCCGTACCCATTTCAAGGACAAACTGGCAGCCATTATCTTCTGAAAGGGCTTCAACCTAGCAATGAAGGACCTGTTGAAGCATCAACTGCCCACCCTCAGCCTAGACAAGCTAATTTCCCTGTGCAAGGGTCTTAGTTTGAACCAAGAGTACGCTGGCCCCTCCCAGACCCTCCAACCCCAAACACCAACCCCAACAGAACAGGGATGGCCCCTGAAGAGCTCCAACAACACTACTGCAAAGGACTCTGCTTCCACTGCCACAAAGCAGGCCACTTGACCAGAGCCTGCCCTAAGAAGAACACTTCCCCAATCTCACTGGCACAAATAAACACTTCTTCCCAGTCTTACAAATTCATCCAAGTGACCATAAAAGTAGCAGGGAACAAGTGCAAGATTGAAGCCTTTATTGATACAGGGTGGACAAAATTTTTATTGACGCCAGCCTAGCAGAAGAATTAGGCTTGACAGCCTCAGAATGCAGTTACAAGTAATCATGGGAAACAGCTCCTTAGACACTGGCTATGAGTGTGAACAAGAACTCCCGTTGACCATTGGACACAATGTATACCCATCATCCCTGATCCTCTTGCCAGGACTACCCCACCCCCTTATACTGGGCAACTCCTGGTCCGGCAAACATGGCCTGATCCTGAACTACCGCAAAGCAAACTGCCACATTAGGCCAACCAGAATCCTGTGACACTGTTCCTTTTTGCATGAGCCATGACTAACCCCCTACCAACAAACTCTTGGCTATGAAGATAGAACCTAGCGTTGGAATACTGCCCACCCCCTACAGAGATGGAACCATGTTTTTAGTGAAGAAGAAGCCAAAAAAATACCCAGCCATTTAATCTACAACCACGTCATAGACCTACTACCAGGGACTCAACTGCACCACGGTCCCATCTACAGCTGTAACAACCGCAAGCAAGTGGCCTTGAAAGCATACCTTGAGGATATGACAAAAAAAGGGTTCATCTGGTTGTCAAAGACCCCCTGCTTGTTGCCCATGCTGTTCATAGGAAAAAAAGATGGTGGGATGTGTCCATGCATGAATTATCAAAAACTGAACAACATTACGGTGAACAACTGCTATTCTATCCCCAATGCCAACAACCTCTGTGATGTACTGACTGAAGCTCAGGTGTACTAAAAAATTGACCCCCAAGATGTGTTCAACCAAATCCAAATCAAGGATGGAGACAAGTACAAGACGGCCTTCAAAACCCAATATGGGCTGTATAAGTACCTTGTGATGCCCTTTGGCCTCTGCAACGCCCCCAGCACCTTCCAAAGGATGATCAACACTATCCCAGGGGAATACCTTGACCGTTTTTGTGTGGCATATCTGGATGACATTCTCATCTACAGCAAGTCTCACAAGGAACACCTGCGCCACCTGGACCTTATACTGGAGAAACTCTCCCAAGCCAACTTACACTCTAAGCTTAAGAAGTGTGAATTCTTTCAGTATGAAGTTGAATTCCTGGGATACATAGTGAAGACAGGCGGCTTTGCCATGGCACAAGACAAAGTAGAAGCAATAACATCTTGGCTGGTGCCCAAAAGCAGAAAAGATATGAGAAGTTTCTTGGGCCTGGCAAATTATTGCAGGGATTTCATCCAAAGATTTTCTCACATTACCCTCCCCCTGACTTGCCTTTGCTCTGACAAGGTCACCTTTGCCCAGACTCTGAAATGTACCACCACCTTTGAAACCTTGAAACTTGCCTTCACCTCCACCCCTGTCCTGGCCATGCCTGATCCCTCCAAACCTTTTGTTCTGGAAACCGACGCGTCAGACTTTGCAGTGAGTGGGGTACTTCTTCAGGAAGGAGGGGATATTATGCTACATCCTGTAGCATATTTCTCCAAGAAGATGCTACCTGCAGAAGGAAACTACCCAATATATGAAAAGGAGATGCTAGCCATAATGAGGACCCTGAAACATTGGCACTGATACTTATGTGGTGCTGAATATCCAGTAAAGGTCCTGACAGACCACAAGAACTTGGTCTACTTCTTCAAACCACGCCAGCTTAACCAACAACAAGAAAGATGGGCCTTAGAACTGGCTGAATACACTCTGACCATAGACTACAAGTCAGAAAAGGTGAATGTGGTACCCAATGCCCTAAGTAGAAGAACTGACCTGGTGCCTACCCACCTAGAAACCCGCGACCACAACACCCAAGTCCTCTTGGACACAGCAGCCTATGCATTCACCTGGGATTGATGAAAATCAGAGCCAGCAAACCAGAAGTAATAAGGGCCCAAGCACTATACAAGTTCACCAAGACCTTGATCTCTGACCTCTCCAAATCCTTGGATAGCACCCACTACCAAAAAGGCTACTCATTGAAGGGAACCACACTAATGCTCCATAACAGGATCTTTGTACTAGAAGGGGACATCAGAACCAAAGTCTTGAGAGACTACCACAATTCTGAGATGGCTGGACACCTGGGTAGGCTCAAGACCCTCTGAAGCATCAGAAGAAACTTTGCTTGGCCAAAAATGGATCAAGACGTAAACACATACCTGAAGAGGTGTGAGACCTGTGGGCAGACCAAAACTTGCAGAAACAAACCTGAAGGACTTCTAAGACCCTTGGATATACCCCATAGACCTTGGAGATCTTTCTCTGTGGACTACATTGTGGAACTACTATCATCCCTCTTGTACAATACAATCCTGGTCATGGTAGACCGCTTCACCAAGATTGCATACTTTGTACCAGCCACCACCAAATGCACGGCAGCAGAAACAGCCCAACACTTCCACAACTACATCCTCACGCAACACAGAACACCTGAGGAAATCATCACAGATAGAGGACCCCAATTCACGTCAAACTACTGGACGCAGGTGATGAAAGACTTAAGAATCAAGCAATGTGTATCTACCTCCTACCACCCACAGACAGAAGGCCAAACTGAGCAAGTGAACTAGATCCTTGAACAATACCTTTGATGCTATGCCAACGCTGATCAGGACAATTGGGCCAAAATTTCTCCCCATGACCCAGTTTGACTACAACAGTAAGGACCACGCCTCTACAGGCATGTCTCTGTTCAAAGCCAACTATGGGTTTGACCCTACCTGGGACCCCCATATTGGCAAAAAGGAATCAAATACCACTGGGCGCTCCTGGATTGAAAAGATTCACAACACACAAAAAACATGCTTGACAAACCTGAACTGTGCAGTGCAAACATACAAAGCCTTTGTTGACTGCAAAAAAATCTCAGGCCAACCCTTACAGATTGGAGACAAAGTATACTTAGACTCCTGGAACGTACCCCTGCACATGCCCTGCAAGAAATTAGCTCACAGAAGAAGCGGCCCCCACAAAATCACCAAACTAGTTGATGAGGTTGCCTTCAAACTAGACCTGCCCCCCTCCTGGAAGATTCATGATGTGTTTCACTGTCCCTGTTGTTCAAAAAAGATGGGAATTTGCCTCTCCACC
Source organism: Entomophthora muscae (assembly GCA_014839935.2). NCBI lineage: Eukaryota > Fungi > Entomophthoromycota > Entomophthoromycetes > Entomophthorales > Entomophthoraceae > Entomophthora > Entomophthora muscae. The sequence continues at coordinate 197,570 of QTSX02001509.1, read as the reverse complement.
AACAGATTAAGACAGCCCCCCACCCATCCAAATAGGCTGCACTGAGGAATATGAAGTTGAATACATACACAGCAACCAAACTCACTACCAAAACCCCCAGTATTACGTCAAGTGGAAAGAATACCCACTAGAAGAAAGTACTTGGGAGCCGCTGAGCAACCTGACTAATGCCCAAGAAGCCGTTCAAATCTACCTGAACAAGAAGAATCAGAAGGGAGGGCCCTCAGGGGAAGAAGGAGATGGTGTCAGTATTGACAATTCTTCCTCTCTAGAAAACCAGGCCCGGGAGCAGGAATTGAACCCTGAACCTGGATTCCTTTGGGCCGCCGGGCCTGTGGACTGCAGGACTGCCTGCCCGCGTTTTTCTGGGATCAAGCCCTCACAAGCTGATACCAAGCGTATTGACCCATGCAGTAAAAAGAGACAAACCAAAGAAATCATCCCGCCAAATGTAGGATTAATCACAGCTCCTAAAGGAGGCACTGACTTGGCAACTATTAGCTTCATAAACTTGAAGTCTAAACCAGCAACCAATCAAGAGCCAACCCAGGGAAGAGGCACACACCTGCAACCTGGTCCCATGACCTTGACACTAAAGCAAGATAATCAGGCAGCCAAATCAAGATTCCTGACCAATGAAAGAACTCCCGGGTCAAGTGCCATTTTTCTGCCTTTGGACCCAAGCACTGTGACAGAAATCACTGGATAATATGAAGCTGTTTCTAAATGATGGGGAATTACCACCCAAATCCACATAGAATTGATTATTAACCACCAACGCGGCTTCATATATTTTTTTGTGAAATTTCCAATTGTAACTCCAGGATTAAGTAGAACCAGTAGTCCTAACCAGAGTAAACCAAGATAAATGACCTGGGAAAGCATCAATGCATCCTTAGCGTAGAATTCTGGGCATTGAGAAGGGACACAATTTTCAGTTTCAAGAATGGGGGGAGGAGCTACAAAATTGGCTGGCATGAAATTGACATTTGGAGGCGCCAACAACAAAATTCCAGATGCTGGGCCCCATCTTCCTGAAATGATTTGGTTCAGAATCAGATTGTACAGGATATACTGTAACAGCCTAATCACAGGATACATTTTTAAAATTTAAAATTTAGAACTTGGGATAATTGATTTTTATTGAGTAAATTTAGGAGGACTCAACTCTTAGACTTGAAACAGGGAAAAATATTCAATATATATCAGAAAAAAAGTGACTAAGAAATGCCACCTGAGTCTTGACCTCCTATTCCTTCTATATTGCTAAGTAAGTATCTGGTCCAGGTTGCAAAGAACCCGTTTGACTAGTCTCTGATGACCATACTGATTAACAAGCTCATATTGGGTGACCCTCATATTACGTTGATTTATCAACGTCAGTTTGAAAGGGGGAGCTAGTTTCAGCTGGCAGACTGGAGCAGCTGTGACCCATTTTCAATCAAACGTTTGGTTTAAATCTGTTAACTTGGTCAATTTTGATACAGGTTTTCCGGCCTTCCAAGCCTTCTTACTTGGACAGACAATACCTGGCATTATGGAATCTACCATGACATTACCCTCCGCTTTAGCCCTGGGCACAATACCACCATCTGGGAGATGAGATAAGGAGAAATTCTTATGGGCAGGTGGGAGTTTCATTGCAGCTAAGGCAAGTTCAGGGTGACCAATAGCAGTGGGATTGCGCTTGTAGAACTCACAGATCAGATCTGAGGAATTTGAACAATTGTAGTGGGGAACCCATAAGTTTTCAGAATCAGGATAACCTTTCCAAGACACTAAATATTCCAAACAGCGGCAGTTCTTGCAGGAAGCCAGAATACAATTTAACTCATACTCAGGCTCACCTTCCACAAGAATGGGTTGGGAAGAGGGATTCTCTGTTCCTTTGAAGGAAGTAAGAAGACATTCATGGACGGTACAGAAAATCTTGAAAGCAGGAGGTAAATTTAGCCAATAGGCAGAGGGACCAATCTGATGTTCTACCTTGAAGGGACCAACTCACTTGGGACCTAATTTATAACAGGGAACCTTAAGTTTCATATTGAAAGCATCAACCATGACTATATCACCTGGCCTGTAAGTTGGCCCCTCCTGGCGCTTACAATCTGTGTATTTGCTGTAAGTTGTCACGGCAGCGGCAAGAGTAACTTGGAGCTCCTGATGAACCTGCTTCAATGCAGCAGCTTAATCAGGTGCAGCTTCCACATTGCTAACCAAACAAGGGCCCATGTTAGAAGAAGGATTGTAACCCACATTGGCATAAAATGGCGATACTTGAGTTGACATGTGTGGGGCATTATTATATGTGAACTCTGCCATGGGTAGATTATCACACCAGTCATCTTGTCACGCATAAGTGTAGCAGATTAGGTAGAACTCCAAACTATGGTTTACCCTCTCTGTTTGTCCATCAGATTGGGGTTGATAGGCTGTGGAAAAGCATAATTTGATTCCAAAAATTCCAGTAAAGGCTTCCCAGAACTGAGCAATAAATTGAGGACCACGGTCACTTACAATCTCCATTGGGATGCCATGTAAGGAAAAGATTCTATTTACAAACAACCTAGCTGTTTCCACCAAAGTAGTTGTGGTTGAGCAAGGTACAAAGTGTGCCATCTTTGTAAAATAATCAACTACCACCATGATTGCGTTAAACCCATTGAAATTGGGAAGCTCACCAATGAAATCCACCAACTAGACGTCCAGGGTCCTGCAGCAGGCTGTAGTGGAACCAATAACCCAGTTGTACTGTTCCAACTGGCCTTGGATCAAACACATACCAGCCAATCTCAAACAAAGGCTGCTACCTGCACAGTTAAACCTTTCTAGGAAAACTGGCAGTGGATTAGTTCCACTGTTTTGCTTTTCCCTGGGTGACCAGCTGTTGGACAGGTATGATTAGCCTCCATGATTTCATCCCAAATAGTGCCATCAGGAACCCACAAGCAACCTTTATGATATAGGACTGAACCAATCTTATGATAACCCTGAGGCTGACCCACTGGGTTTGCGCATGCTAGCTCTAATAGCCTATCATAGCCTTTGGACAAAGGTTGCAGAAACTTGACCTTGGAATACAAGTCCAGGTCTGCGCCCTCCACTAAGGACATGGTAGCCAACAAAGCTGGTGCAGGCGGTGCAAAAGGCACCACAGCCTTGTCTGGAATCATAATATGTGTGTTAAACTTGGCATCCATACTAACATCTGGGAGATGGAAGGGTTCTTGCTTAGTGCATTGGCCAGTGATTGTCAGATCCCTTAATAAACTTGTAGCAGAACTTGTATCTTGACAGGTCACCATGCCATCTGGATTGATGACCCAACAAAACCCTGGGTTGTTGATAGTATAGAAGAGCTTTTTGGTCAGTTCTTACTAAAAATGGATGACGTGCCAACATGAGATGGTGATGCCAATGCTTTAACAATTCCACAACAGCCAACAATTCCTTGTCGTAAATCATGTAGTTGCATTCTCAAGCCTCCATCTTCCGGGAGAAATACCCTACAGCTCTCTTGATCCCATCACTAGCCGTCTGCAACAGCACACCAGCCACAGCGTAATTTAGATGCATTGATGTAAATCACAAAAGGAATCTCAGGATCAACATGTCTTAGCACTGGGGAGGACAACAAAAGAGCCTTGACTGCTGATAAGGCACTTGCGCACTCAGGCGTCCAGACTAAAGTTGTCTTTCCACTAGCCAAATATAAAGGGGCGGCCACCTCAGACAAGTGGGGGGTGAATTTCTTCAAGAACGTACATGTACCCAAGAAAATACAAAGTTAGGATATTGTCACAGGCGTAGCATACTCTTGAACTGCAGCTTCCTTGTCAGGGGCAATGGTGTGGCCATCCTCAAAGATAACATTACCCAGAAAAGTAACCTTACATTTAAAGAATTTACACTTACTCCTTTTGATGATCAAGTTTGCTTGGAGAATGCGCTCTACAACTGCCAACAAGTGAGCCTTATGAGACTCCTCATCCAGAGAAAACACCAAGATATCATCCATATATGCAATGGCGCAAAACACCTAGGAGATCCCCCAGGGCTGAATCAATTAACTGCTGAAAGCAAGCCAGGGCATTCTTCAGTCCAAAAGGCATTACACAGAACTGGAAGATACCCTTCTTTGTTCTGAATGCTGTTAACCATTCCATTTCTTCTGAAATCCTGATTTGATTGAAAGCATTCAACAGATCTTGTTTCAAGAATACCTTGGCCTTCTCAACACACCTAGAGATCTGTGCTTTGAGGGGTAAAGGATAAGGATAAGGATCCAGAATTGTAATTTTATTCAAATTCCTGTAGTCAACACAAGGAAAAAGGGACCCATTAGACTTCTGAACAAACAATAACAGGGAGCAGATCAACAAAGCCTTCTTAAAAGTGTAACCTTTTGCCAACATGTCACAAGTCCACTCTTCCAAACATGGTTCTTCCTTCAAGATTAAAGGGTAAATAGGAGACACAATTCTAATAAGATCAACAGTAACCTTAAAGTCAAAGTCAAACTGAGTGTGCTTGGGAAGGACCTTGCCTCTGGTGGCATCAAATACCGCGGACCAGGGTTGTAAGCATACTGGTAAATCCAAACTTACGGGGACAGGGACAGGAAATGATTGTATGGTCTGTGATGATTGCTCCAATCTAGACATATCCAACAGTGGAATACAAATAGTTATACCCAAAGAATGTTCCACCTGCAGCTCATTTTTCTCCAGTAAGGTTGATACATTATGATCTCTCCACCAACTCACTCCCAAAATGATAGGATACATCAGGGTAGAGCAAACAGAAAACCTTGCAGTAAAGGACTGACCTGCAACTACAAAAGTAACTGGCTTCTTCATCTGGAAAGAGGGAAAAGTTTGACAGTTCCCACCCCTAACAAGCATTCCCAGGTGGTACTTGAGTTGTAGCAAGTCAGCAGTCTCCACACTCATGAAATTTTTGGAAGCACCTGTATCCAAAAAAATGCTGGCTGATAGATAGTCTGACCATTATCAATGCTACCATAGAACAAGAAGTACCCAAAATAGATTTATTTGTAGCAAAGGTAGCAATCTTGGCAGGGTCTTGTTTTTCATTGGTGGTACAGATGGCAGCTAATGAGGCAGGATGCTCCTGGAAGTAACACTCAATCATTTCTTGGACAGCAGCCAGAAGAACGAGGTTATCACAATCAATAGGCACAAGAGGTAACTCTTTGGACGTAATCACAGAAGATTTTGCAGGTACAACGTGTTGAAGCATTGCCAAGGAACTATCAGGACCAGACATCATGGGGACCTCCTTCACATCACCAGGTTTGTTCACCACCGCCAATTGTAGCTGAGACAAGATAGGGGGAGAACAATCCTGGCTTTGGTTGGAAGGAACTATTGCGGGACCGGAACCAGGAAACCAGGAGCGCGCAGCAGGCTTATCTTCAATTACCAACATACCTTGTTTGGAAGTAGACAGATTTGAGACCAGAGAAAGAATTTGGCTTACCAGGGCCTCTGTTGTGGTTAACAGGGAATCCCAAACTTCCAAATCTTGGGCAGTCTGTTCAACTGCTAACCACAACACTGAGAGTTTATTCACCTCAGGAACATTGATTGTACAGCAGTAGGTAAGAAACTGAGGAAGGAATACCAAAAGCGGAGTTGTACCCTGATAGAAGGCGTACAGCTTACAATATACTTTGAGCTCCTCAATAGATATACACAAATTTTTTAACAAAAGGTATAAAGATGCACTCTCAGTTAAAACATATGGATTGCGCTCCACTGCGGACAACAACCATTCATGGGCATCTTCAGAAATCTTTTTCATCATGTGGTAAACTTGAGATTTGTGACTAAGGCTAGAGCCAGAATAAAATGATAATTCTGACAAAACTTCACACAAAATTTCATCAGTGGGTGGAGCAGGAAAATAATCTGGATGCCAAAATAACATGACTCAACAGAAATAGGAAACAGAGGATCCAGTCTCTACAACTGCAACCGGAGATGGAAACCACAAATTAAAGAAAAGCCTAACTGAAAACTCAGAAATGAACTGATGCAAATGAACATAGTAAATGCAGATATCTCAACTGAGCAGGAGAAAAGAAACATAAATTCATGGCAAACTGCTTCCAAAAACTCAGACGTGGAAGAGTTGAGTGATGTGACAGAAATCACAGGATAATATGAAGTTGTTTCTAAATGATGGGGAATTACCACCCAAATTCACATAGAATTGATTATTAACCACCAACGCGGCTTCAGATATTTTTTTGTGAAATTTCCAATTGTAAATCCAGGATTAAGTAGAACCAGTAGTCCTAACCAGAGTAAACCAAGATAAATGACCTGGGAAAGCATCAATGCATCTTCAGCGTAGAATTCTGGGCATTGAGAAGGGACACAATTTTCAGTTTCAAGAATGGGGGAGGAGCTACAAAATTGACTGGAATGAAATTGACATTTGAAGGCGCCAACAACAAAGTTCTAGGTGCTGGGCCCCATCTTCCTGAAATAATTTGGTTCAGAATCAGATTGTATGGGATATACCATAACAGCCCAATCACAGGATGCATTTTTAAAATTTAAAATTTAGAACTTGAGATAATTGATTTTTATTGAGTAAATTTAGGAGGACTCAACTCTTAGAGTTGAAACAGGGAAAAATATTCAATATATATCAGAAAAAGTGACTAAGAAATGCCACCTGAGTCTTGACCTCCTATTCCTTCTATATTGCTAAGTAAGTATCTGGTCCAGGTTGCAAAGAACCCTTGCATGACTAGTCTCTGACAACCATACTGATTAACAAGCTCATATCAAATGACCCTCATATTACGTCAATTTATCAATGTCAGTTTGAAAGGGGGAGCTGGTTTCATCTGGAAGACTTGAGCAGCTGTGACCCATTTTTGATCAACTGTTTGGTTTAAATCCGTTAACTTGGTCAATTTTGATACAGGTTTTCCGGCCTTCTGAGCCTTCTTACTTGGACGGACAATACCTGGTATTATGGAATCTACCATGGCAAGCACCCAGTTCCCCTGGCCCTGTCCTTCCCAATGCCCTGATAAACCCCCCATGTAAAATGCTAAGTTTGGAGGGGGGTACTATATAGACCCAAGGACCCTGCACTCCAAACTCATTGCCATTTTTGAATAAAGGTTATGTTAATTTGGCTCATACAGCTATTGCCCTATTTTGTATTTGCTCTCTACAAATTCAGTTTGAGATCTCCTGGCCCATCTTCCCCACCACCCACTGTTTTCTGTCCTCCTGGTTTACCCTTTGGACCCATTCCTTTTACTGACTACCCTCTGAAGTCTGAATACAAGGACTACACCCCAGAAAAGATACTCAAACTCAATCCCCTGGCCCGCATACAATCCGCAGTTAGATACAACTGACAAGGCCTGTAGATATTTTCAACACCCAAGTTGTTCAGAGGGAAATTCAAATATCTCCCTGCTTATGGCCTGTCCATGGAACTGCCTGTGACCCCAAAACCCATGCCTGCTTCCGCACCTGACTTCCCAACCGATCATCCTGGCAAGCTGTTTGGGATTGTGTACATCATTCTCACAGGGGCAATTGACACTATAGTCCCAGCTGCCAGCCCGTGGTCTTGGGTAGGGAAGTTGGCCTCTTACCTTATAAAGTTAGCTCCCCTCTTGTGGTGGACATTGCCGCAAAAAGCCTGGCCCAAGTTACCCCTGAAAACAACGGGCCAGCTGCCCAAGACTGGATCCCTGACAGTGTGGTCCATCTTGGAAAGGGTTTGATTTCAATCCTAACTCTTGAGTTTTGGAAGAAGAAAAAATGGCATTCTTGATAATGTTGATTTCAGAAATCTTCTTGGAAGTATTCCTGTCAATAATAATTGTGTGGCATCAAATTTAGATGACCATTGCAAACCTTGTCCATTTGAAGCTCCTACAAATGAAGAATTAGTTGGTAGTATATGCTCAATATTACCTATGGTTGATAGTCTGGTTGAATTTAAATATTTGTTAAATCCAGGGATGGGGATTGAGCCTGCCGCTTCTCTGGACTTAGTCAGTCATCTAGAAAGTGATGTTAGTATTAAATTTGAGCTCAATCAATTGTTATCTTCAAAGTTAGGCTGTGACCAATCAAATGAAGCCAAATCAACTTTGAACAGTTCTATACACTCTCTTGGTGACGTTGACAAGGTTACAGACTCTTGTGATTCAAATTCTGTTCTGTTGTCTGCTATTCCTGCAGTAAAACACAACTCCTGGTCCCTGTCTTCTGTGTGGAGTAATATGATGAATCCCCAAGCCTTGCCTGACAGTTGGGAGGATAAGTTTAGAAAATTGTAAAAAATCTGTTGAGATGATTTTAATTATGAGAAAAGCAATTTATTTTCCCCATTTTGAAGTTCCTATCTGCCCAATTTTTCCAGAAACATCCCCAAATTTCCTGATCTCCTTTACTTATTCACTAAATTATCTTCTTGCTACCATGCTATAAAAGGCTTTTAAGCTATATGTTATTATTTAACAATCAATAAAGTCTTTATTCACCCAATTGAATTACTGTTTATTTTAGTTTGACTTAAACCCTTCAATTCAAACTATGAGATTGCCCAAGACTTCCATTTTAGAGTCCCTTGTATATAAATGGCTTTTCTGGATGATCTTGTTACAGGCTGTTAAAGCCAGCATTTTGCTGGGTACACGAGCTGACTCTGGTTACTCCTAATTCCCATTACCTAGAGAAGTCCTAGCTTCAATTAATTCCAGGAGTCTGGTACACTGCAACCCTGTTGTCTCACAATCCTCCCCAAAAGGAAGAGCCTCAGACTTATCAGTCCTTCAAGAAGCCTGCTGATCCCCAGGTCTTCTGTCTGCTGGCTTCTGCCTTCTCCTTAGTTATTTGAGAGTGTACTTCTTCTTGGGCTGCTTCAATCCACTGTTGGGTTGCTAATGCTTGTTTTGAGAGCTATTTAACCTCAGATTGGTGTCTCTGCCTGTAGGATCTCTAGTTACTGGTCTAAATCCCTCTGCAATCATTCACCATATATTAAGATTACTTCCAAGTGGATGGGTGCCTGACAGTTTATGATTGGTCCTTTTATGATGGGCTTGAGGGACTTAAGTCTCATGGTTAGTGGGGCTGATTTTTGAGTAGCTTTTATTTATGATGTGTCAGCTATAATATGATTTTTAAATCACAAAAGTTTGGTAGCCAGTTTAAATTTGTCAACAAATATTTGATTAGTCAGAGTTCTGTTAGCGTCCAAGTCTAGGAGGAAGATCCTGTTTAATTTCAAAAGCAGAAAAGATAGGGAATCAATTTAATTAATTGATTGGCAGCCACATAAAGGATGGGTTTATTCAAGGGTACCTGTATAATTATAAAATTGTCTACATCCTCTTATTTATGCTTGCTGTATTGTAAGTCTGACTGAGGTTGGAAAAAAACTAGCTCACTTGATTCTCTCCCCAGACTTTTTTCTCAGCCTGGTTTTTCTTGCTGGTTTTAATTGTCCTGAAATAGGTACAGTTGCCCTGATCACTAGACAATCTAGGTTGGATGGTTCTATGTTACCCATTAGATATAACTGCAGGGGGTAGGCACTGATTAAAGTTCTCACCCTGGTTCTAATTTTCTTTAGAGGCTGGACATTCACACTTATATCATTATGCTTTTTCTAGGACATTTGATGTTTTCTCTGCTCTTTCTGCTTCATAGTATAGGCTTTAGATATCAGTGCAGTTCTTTTGGTCTACATTTTCAGGACTGAGAATTTAATATTTAACTGATATTTCTTATTTTGTTGATATCTATACAGTAATTTTCAAACCTGTTAAGATAAATGAAAATTCTCAGTCTAAAAACAAATCCAACTCAGTCTAAAAAATGAATTGAAAATCAAGAAATTTATATTAAATTAAAATAGATTTGAATCCACTTTTATTTTGCTTTTAGACTGAGTTGGATTTGTTTTTAGACTGAGAATTCTTGTTTATCTCAACAGGTTTGAAAATTACTGTACCAAGACTTCTTTTTGATTGTTTGTTTTTTCTTTGCCATCTTTGGCCACCTATATTTCTGCAAATACTGAATTTTTTTGCATAAACTAGTTTCCGCCAGAAGCCCCCAATTTCAGCTTCTATAATCTTACTCTTTATAATATAATTTAGATTTGAAATTATGAGTTAATCTCATTTAACCATAATTCCTTTAAAATCTCCTTTTCATAGAGTTGGGTATAAAAGCCCTCACAGCTCTATTATTTCAAGGAATTTATGCTCCATCCGCTTAGGTCTATCAATAAAAATATTGTCTTAATCCTAGCTGTATTTTTCTTGTTGTCAAAACAGCAGGGTCAACCTCCAGCAAATTCTGCATGAGAGACCTTATGTCACCCAGCTTTAATTTTCGGAAGCTTGAGATCAAATGTGGAAGTTGACTTTAACTACCAAACTAGGAGACATGAACCAATACCAATTTCAATCCAGTGGCTACTTTATTTAGTACTTTATGTTGCAACCAAGTTTCCAGACTTTCCTGCCAACCTATCTTACAATACACAGGGGGCGCTCAATGAGTTGCCCCTAGACGTATCTAACAACATGAACCAATCTGATGGCAATGTCAAATTTTGGACACCTTCTCCATATTAGGAGCACTACCAATTTGACTTGCTGATTCCTGCACAAGTTATTCCTTGGTCTTAAATCTTACATGGATCCTGCCACTGTGCCACCCCCTGGTGGTCTTGTGGCTCTCCCATATGGTATATTAGTCAGAATACCAATTAATAAACCTTATCTTATTCTTCTCATTCTTGTCCTTTCTATTAGACTTTTGTCTTCCCCAATCCAAATACTGAATCCTCATTGGTTCAGTTGCAACAGTGGTAGCAGCGGTAGGTTGACAACCTACCTAAAGAGAAAATTCCCCCAAGAAAGGACAGAGTACGGGCTGTATGACTACTCCCCACCAAGAAACCTTCCTGCCAATCTCCAAGGGGGACATCTCCAACAGGTACATCATCTATCAAGATCAACTGATACTTACAAGTGTGTACAACTGACTCTGCCTTGGGCAGCGCAACGCTAGTGTCACTCTGCCCCAGTTGGACTTCTCCCAACGCATGATCAATATCCACTGGAATTCTTTGCAGGAGGTGTCAAAGAATCTGACAACGTCAGTTGGCTCCACTCTACCAAAACTTACCTCCATATCTGTCAAGTACCTGAGCCCATGTGAGTTGCCACTGCTTTGGGCCGCCTTACGGGGCTTGCGGCAGTCTGGTTCACCAACTGGGCCAGCCAAGAAATAGAAATTACCTGGGCATTTTTAAGGGATGCTGCAAAGTCCTGCTACAGTGAAATCTTTTCACCCATTGTAGCAGGAACTCCCCTCCTGGCTATTAAACAGAATGGGTCTGTCCCTGAATATCTTGCCACCACCCCAGAAGCTGTGACCAACAGAAATGCCATGCTCCTCACCTTGATTGTTAATGAGCCTAAACCCCATATCTGTAAGTGGGTTCCCAAAGGTAAATGCACCTTCATTGATGACTGCTATAAGCCATTGTGAAGGCCAATAATCAGGCTTCAATGGGCTCTGCTATTCTAATGACGCACCACCCCAAACTTATTCTGTACCTGGCAGTGCTCACAACCAAGTAGGTTGCCGCCAGCCACGCCAACAGGAAAAATAGTGTTAAGTGCCCCCCGCAAGGGGGAACTCTAACTAGCCCAGATTTAAGACCAGGGAAAAGTCTGGGGGTTGTAGTTACAAGAGGTTCTACAACACCACTTTACCCTCACTCTCAATTCCTTCTTGTGAAGAACCCCTGCAACTACAATGTTTGTTAAGTTGAGGACCTTGACATCTTCCAAGTACATAGCAACAACCCCATACTCCAAGCAAGCCACTCTTCAAATACAGTAGCTTGCTTGGCCTATCCCTTCTGTTTCTGTGGGAACACCCAAAAACCATTGGTAGACACTGGGGCTAATCACACCATGGTTGACCAGGCATTTGACAATGCTCAACAATTAGACCAAGTACCAAGCAGGTTCAAGGCAGTACAGGTGGCTGAATCCCGTAGAGTTTCAATTACCCATGAGACAGTACCCTTCTCTGTGAGAATGGGGAACATTCAGGTTAAGCTCTATGGGCTAATCATGGCAGGGCTCAGCCACTATAAAAAGGTTTTTTTTAAAATAGCAGGGCTCAGCCACGACGTAATTGCTGGCCTCAACTAGCTTTGGCACAACCATCCCTACATTGACTGGGATACCTCTATCATCACTCTCAATAGAAATGGGGTGGGCTTCCAGATCTATCCTGTTGAAATGAGCAAGCTACTCTACAATACTGTGTTTTTTATAATAACAGAGACAGGCTTGTACAACTTCAAGGGGGGACTAGACTTCAATCAATGCTCAGTCAAAGTTATCTGTGCAGAATCACCTGTGGCCCCTCCCTTGACCATGCCACCTCCACCAGCACTTGCCGCTCTCCTTGAGGAGTATAAGAACTTTTCAGCAAAACACTAGAACAACTACCCCCTCCTGGGAGATCAAGCATGCTGTACAGCTACAAGGGTTGCTTCCCAAGGTGTGTTCCTCTATTGCTTGACACCAAAGGAAGATGAAACCCTCTTCCAGCACCTTGTAGACGCACTTAATAAGGGCTTTATCTGTCCCTTGCTTTTGCCATATGGGGCTGCTGTCTTCTTTGTAGCCAATAAGGATGGGTCCCTTTTCTTGGCCACAGACTACTACACCTTAAATGAGGTAACTGTTAAGAATAAATACACCCTACTGTTGATTGACAACCTATTTGACACACTTGTGGGCGCAAAGGTCTTTAGCAAGATTGATCTCACTGTGGGGTACAACCAGGTCCACATTTCACCAGGGGATGAGGCAAAAACTGCCTTCTGCACACACTACGGGCTGTTCAAGTGCCAGGTCAAGAACTTTGGAATGACCAACGCTTCTTCCACCTTTGCCATGTTAATAAGCAAAGCATTTGAGGAATTGATTGGGATGTGTGTTGTTGTGCACCTTGACAACATTATTGTTTTCATTCAAGATCAAACCACACACCTCCAACATCTCTGTGCTGTCCTTGACACCCTTTGGAAAACCCAGTTGGAGACTAAACCCTCTAAATGTGAGTTTCTCAGGTTAGAGCTCTTATTCCTTGGGCACACCATCTCTTCCCAAGGGATAAAGCCAGACCCCGCCAAGATCAAGGCAATCACAAGCATGCCACCCCCAATAATGTGAGCCAGGTGTGTATCTTCTTAGGCATGGTTGCCTATGTGCACAATTTCATCCCAAATTGCGGAGAACTAATTGTGCCTCTCACTGAGCTCCTCAACACCAAACAGCATTTCCAATGGACTCCTGTCATATAAGCCTTTGAGAAGTTGAAGCAAAGACTTACAACTGCACCTGTATTGCAATTCCCAAATTGGAACCGCTAATACAAACTCAAGAATGACACCTCTGACAGGGTCATAGGGGAAGTGTTACAGGTAGAAACTGACAAGGGTGTCTTCCTTCCTGTAGCATACAAATCCAGGAAGCTCACTGATTCAGAATAATGCAACCCAATTCATGACAAGGAATTAGCAGCAATTGTTCACTGCGTTGAGAAGTGGTGCTGTTACCTGGAAGGGGCCACCTTCCCACCCCATGTCCTGACAGACCACAAGTTGCTCCAATACTTCAATACACAGTCCCACTTGACACACCATCAGGCAGGCTGGGTCAAGCGTCTGTCACCCTACCAGTTGTGCATCAAATACAAGCCTGGTAAGAAACTTGTTATAACCAACGCCCTCTCCAGACTGTATGTAGCATCCATCACCAGGACAATGGTTTGGACCCAGATTGGCCAACACTTTATCTCCGCCCTGAGGCAACCCAATATGAAGGCCTTAATTTGGCAACCATCTCCAAGCTAAAGGACAGTGAAAGTCAGTTCACCACCAATGCTGGCAACATCTGCCGCCGGGAAGAGACAGGTGAAAAGACGTCTTATATTCCCACCACATAACAAAGTGACACCATACTACACTATCACCACACCTTGGTTCATATCAGAGGATGTAACCTCTTTGAAATCATGAAACATAAGGTTTGGTGGCCGTGTATGCACCAAGACATCTTGGACCTCCTCAAGACTTGTGTGTTGTACAAAAAGAACACGTCTAAGCCTGTATCCCCAAGTATGTCCTATCCATTAAGGCCATGGAACCCTTTGAACAGTGGGCCCTCAACATTATTGGACCTCTCCCCAAAGACAGAATTGGGAAGAAGTACATCATCACAGCCATTGATTACTTCACCTGTTGGCCAGTAGCATGGGCAACCACTAACCACACTGCCACCACCATCACCTGCTTCATTAGTGAGGAGATTGTGGCCCTATTTGGACGACCCAAACACATCATTATAGATGGTGGCCCTGAGCTTATTGGGCATGTCATGAAAGCATACTGCGCCAATCATGCCCTTCATCAAATAGTCACAATCCCATACCACTTGCAAGCTAATGAACGTGTGGAACAATTGAATGGTTTGCTGGTCCAACTGATTTCCAAACTCTTGCAGGAACATCTTAATACCGTGTGTACTGAACATATGCCCACTGCTCTACTCATCTTAAAAGCAAGAATCAACAGAGGCACCAGGTTCAGCCCCAGCAGCCTGGCCTTTGGGACGCCTGGCAGCTTGGAAGGAGTAGAACAGGGGAAACTACAATTTACAGTATCCACAAGACCTCCCTTGTTGCCTACCCCTTCTCTGAGCCAGTGGCGCACCCAAGCCCAAGAAATTGAGCACAAACGGATTGAGGGAAGGACATAAACACCTCAAGGCCAGATATTCTGTAGAAGACCCCGTCTACACCCTCAACCCCAATTCTGCTAAATTATAATCCAACCACTTAGGGCCCTTCAAGATAGCCACAGTCTATGACAATCACACCTACCAACTTGAAGATGCCCAAGGAAGCACTAAAAAGCTCCATCATGATTGCTTGGTTCCCTTCTGCGTCATCCCCACACAAAGGTTGTTTGTGCAGACCTTCCCAGACCTTCTGCAGGCTCCAATCCTGGTGTCTGACAACAAGAAGGGGGAAATTAGGGTGTTGAAATTAAGTTTCCCTCCTTTCCCACTAACATATCTTACAATACACAGGGGCACTCAATGAGTTGCCCCAGGATGTATCTAACAACATGAACCAATCTGATGGCAATGTCAAATTGTGGGCACTTTCTCCTAATTAGGAGTACTATCAATTGGACCTGCTGATCCTGCTCAAGTTATTCCTCAGCTTTGAACCTTATATGGAACATGCCACCCCCTTGTGGCCCGGTGGCTTTCCCCATAAAGTGTATCAATCACAGTATTCCATAATAAACAATACCTTATTCTTATCATTAATGTTCTTTCTATTAGACTGCTGTCTTCCCCAATTCAAATACTGAATCCTCATTAGTTCAGTTGCAACATTTACTCATTACCAAGATCAAGCCACCCCCTTGCTCAATTCAAATGACTGATTGTCATAATCTTGTTTCTTTTAAAATGATTAAATTCAACTATATAATCCCACATATCCCAATAAAGGCATAGTCTAGTTTCAACTATCTTCTCCCTTGTAACTCTGCCAATACAGCACATTTACAATGTTATCCTTGAAAAATAGTAATTTAATGGTGATTAGTAATCTCAGGCTTTGATATAACTGCAGCTGTTATTGAAAAATTCTGAAGTCTTACATACATGCCTCACAACATGTGTGTGACAGTCCACATGTTTGGTGGTTTTCAGGCAGGCTAATGTTGGCCAAGAAAAATTTGGTTGTTTGTTGCAGGCAGAGCCCTAGTAGGGAATGATGGCTACTAGGGATGATAAGGCCTAGCTAGTAGGTGTAAAGACTACTAGAGGCATATGTTGCTTCCATCCAGCAGAAGATATTGGCTGCTGTGGGTTAGATTTCTTCACCTAGCAGGAAACTGTGGCTGAAAAAGGGTGAAGAATGAGATAGCTAGCAGAGAACTATGTCTGTTTAAGGTGGAAAAGGTTTTAGACTCCTGGCGGGTAGCGCGGGCTGCCAGGGAGGAGAAGAGCTTTGGGGGCTCTATGTACCCTGATACACTTACAGGAGGTCTGCGAGCAAACATTCTACCTAACAGACTGGTAGGGTGACCTAGTTTATGTCCCCATGGGAGCTTTGGGGAGAACCCAAAGTGAGCATTGGAGGACATAGATTTGCTCAGAGGTGTCATCAAGACGGTTTTCTTGGGGAAGCAAGCTGCAGAACTTAGTGTGATCAGGCCTCTGGGAAGTAGAGCTGATTACTCTGCAACTGAAAGCCCATATTTAATCACCCAGGTTAGTAAAAACAATGCATAGACATTGATCTATGGTTGAATGGCCTAAGTGGGTTGCCACTTGCAAGGGCCCAGTCAAACGCCAGCTCAATGTAGACTCATGCCTGGGTCTACAGGTTCTGGTAACAGGGACTGAAATAAAAAACCAAGGTGGTTCACGGAATCAGCAGAGAAGACTATTAAGAAGGACTGTTTGATCACAGTGAAGACTAGTTGAGGGACTATTGGTTCATATTGAAGTTTGGAACCAAAATGGTTCATTGTGCAGGTGGAACCAAGATGGTTCCTAGTGAAGATAAGTGGAAGGGCTCAAAGATCATGATGTATAAGTAGCTGGTCATGGTAAAGGAGTAGCCAGAGGACTGATAAGCCGTTTAAAGACTAGAAAAGAGCTTTTCTTTGAATTAAGATGGACTGTTTGCTGGTTAAGCTGAAGAGCTGGAAGATGTGGTTGAAGAGCTGGCTGAAGAACCCAAAGAGGATGGTGAAGAACTAGTGGTCCGGAGAAATGAGCCAAGATTTTGCTGAATTGATTTACCAAGGTGATAAAATGTGGAATGTTTTGCCTTTTTTAGTATTAAACTCAAGAAGAAATGTGGATAGAAGTGTGGGTAAGATATTTATTTATTAAGTTCCTAGGATAGATGAAGGTATATTGCTATGGGAGCTGGATACAAAGTTGTTTTGGTGGGATGTTTTCCTTGGATTTTACAAGATTTGTAAATATATGGGGAAAACGTTGAAGAGGTCCAGAAAAAACAGCTTAAATAGTATTATACTATTTAAATGGGTTTAGGTTGAATTTAGGGAAGACTGGTGCTAGAATAATGGACTGGTTAACGCTTTGGTGCGCGAAGAGTTGTTGCTTTAAGCAGTTTGAGCTGTGGAAATTATTTTCCTAGTTGGATCCCAGTGGAACTTCAGAAATCTTCTATTTCTGCGCTCTGGATTCAATGGTTGAGTTCTGGCAGGTTTCATGATGAAAATGATTGGCTGGAAGCCAAAAGCTTAAAGTATAGGCAAGGAAATAGTGAATTAATACTTTAAGCTTTTGAGAAAGTAAGTATGTAAGCTTAAGTTGTTATAGGTAAAAGTGAGTGGCAATGGTTTAAGCTTCTGAAGAAAACCATTTTAAAGCCAGAACCATTGGGAAAAGGACACTATAAGAAGATGGCTGGCTGGAAAGTATCTGGGTCTTTTTTGAAGTCTTTCCAGGTCTTTTTGGAGGTCTTTCCCGGGCCTTTTGGGTTTCTGCCAAGAGGTTTTTTGAAAGCCTTTTGATCACCAGCAGAAGCTTGATTGGACTGATACAAGTGGAATACCAAGGCCACTAAAGATATACAGAGAGCTGAAGCCCAAGATAACAGAGCAGGATCCCAAGAATAAGGAGCTGGGTCCTAAGCGCAGTGCAGAAGTCTGATTCTAAGGCGCCTGAGTCCAAGTTTAAGGTGCAGGAGTCCAAGTCTAAGGAGCAGAAGTCCAAGACTAAGGTGCAGGAGTCCAAGACCAAGTACAAGGAGTCCAAGATATTGTTGTAGGACTCCAAGTATTAGCAAATCCATATTGTTTCCTTGACCCCCCCAGGCCATATACCAGAAGGCTTCTAAGGGGATCCTCCTTCCTTAGAGTGAATAATAGCCCATTTTGACCCCTATACATATTTCTGAGATATATTTTCCCTTACTATAGAATAACAATCCCTTCCAGCCGGTCCCTGGCTACAATCCAGGACACACTTTGAGGACTGGTGGACAGGAACCCCACAATGTGGTTTCCACACATCATAATAATTGGGGTGCATTAAGGGGGTTTCAAAAATCATGTCAGATGAAGTGCAAGGAATCCTCTCAGCAATATTCTTGCCAAAATCAGGTAGTGGTCTTGGTAAAAGAGTGTTTTTCTACTTCTTTTACT
This sequence comes from Entomophthora muscae, assembly GCA_014839935.2. Lineage (NCBI taxonomy): Eukaryota > Fungi > Entomophthoromycota > Entomophthoromycetes > Entomophthorales > Entomophthoraceae > Entomophthora > Entomophthora muscae. The sequence continues at coordinate 179,255 of QTSX02001509.1, read as the reverse complement.
TTATATAATTCTCTTGAAAACGAAGAACTAATATGTACAGTAGTTTTAAAAGCTATGGCAACAACCAAAAATACCTCAGATTTAAACAAAATGATTTCAGATTTAAACAAAATCCAAGTTGCGCAAGATTCAGGATTCAATTAATTTAATTATTTTTGGTTAATAAATAGACTGTCAAACAAAAAACAAAATTTCACTAGCCCATCATACAGAATTATATCAAACATCAAGCGGTGTAGTTCAAACCACAAACAAAATGAACTGACGCAACAAGTGAAATGAATGGATGCTGTTCTGGAGTATATTATAATCCAATCAGGATTCATATGAGGCACCAACAGAAGAACTAAAATGAAACAAAACTTGAGCAATCTAGAAGCAAGATTCCATAAGCACAAAACAAAATGAACTCACACAAGATGTGTAGTGTTAGAAGCCTAAAATAGAAATATAACAGTTTAACAGCCAATCAACAGCTATTCATTTTAGGAACAGAGGCATTTTATCCATTTTCATGGATCCAGATTTTTATGAAAAGGTTTTGAGAACCTTCTAAATATGGACTCAAGATTAAAATAAGAATAAATCTTTAAAATTTAAAATTTCTACTTTTAGTGATTTTATCCTAGGTTTTTTACAATGGTTTTTACAAGCAATATCTTTGACGGCGCCAGCAGCCAAGCCAGACCAGCTTCAATGAAGGTGAGGCTCAGAACGTGAAGGCACCTGTTTACACCCAAGCCTTTGAGTGGGTAACAAGGAAGCTGACCTGTACCTGACCACTGACCCCTATGGCTTTGATTTGTTCAGTAGTCACATAGTGTCTAGCTCTGCCCCTGCTCCCATACCCACCCCTGCACAAGCTGCCCACCAACCAACCAATCAGGATGGCAACCTTGATTCAGAACAGCTTCCTGCCACCAGCCAACCTACCCCCTATAGCCAATCAGTCTTCAGCTCCCCGGCCAGCGCCCTAGGCAACTATTCATCACCACCCAAATTCTTCAGGAAATTGTGGCACTGAATCTACAGGGTCTGTCCTGAGAACAGATTGCCACCCAGTTTCAATTTACCCAAGCTACTGTCATGCAGGAATTCAACAACCTGATGAACAGGGGGAATCTTATTGGGATGGCAAAGAAGCCCAAGAAGGCCCCCAAGTCACAAATATCTGAGGCATACCCAATCATGCTTGACCTCCTCCAGAGGGATCCCAAGCTTCCCTTGACCCAGGTCCAGAAGCAGCTTGCTCACCATAACATATGGGTCTCTGAGTGCATGGTGCAGCTCTGGATGTATGGGAAGGTGGCTTCTTTACGGGTTCTTACCAATTTTGCCGGCAACCAATGGGATGGCATTGAGGATTTCCCATATGACACTGCCATCAAATCAACCCTGGTCTGATTCATGACTAGTCTAACTGATGATTTCATGTTCATCTCCTATTACAAGCTATCAATAGCTTTTGATGATTTTGGTGAGCAAGGAAAAGCCGCCGCCAAGAATAGAAGGAAGAAGGTCAAGAAGGGGACATTCATTGGTGTATTTCTGGCTGTTTCAGCCAAGGGTTTTGTCTAATATCAGAAAACCCCATATTTCATCAATGGCTACTCATACAGCCACATCCTTGGTGGATTACTTGACTCCTGGGATGGCTTGAATTCCAAGAACCAGGTTTTCTTGAGCCACCAGATGGAGGGTAGCTCCACCACCCTCAAGGCTATCCAGGGACGCGGGCACCAGGCCTCAGTCTACCCTGCCAGCCATGCAGAAGCCCATCTGGCTGATGTTGTCTTCTTCAACATGGGATCCACATTACAGGAGCGCCGCCCTCAGGCTTTCAACAACCTCTATCTTGGGGTCCTTGACCACAATTTTCTCTTTGGCTGCCAGATGGTGGCTGACTTGTTTGCGCAAATGGTTTTCCATGTGAACATGGGCAACCAATCACGTAAGGATAAGTGCCTTCCACCTTGGGCCACTGCCACTTACCAGCCCATCCAGCCAATGACCAATGAGTAATACAACAAGCGTTATATGGCAGCCATCACGCAAAATCCTCCTGACTCCACCCCTGCCACCAACACCCCTAACCCGCAAGCCCAACCCACATAATTCCAGACCCCCAGGCCAGCACTGCCTCTATGTCTTCCTTCCTGCGTTATTCTTCCTCCTAGGCATCACTCTCCCCTTCCCCAATAAACCCCTGTCATCAAACATTTTCTATTTATATTATATTTTTTTGAATTTCAATTGTTCATGTTCTCTTTGTTTATAGTTGGTTTTATTTTTTATGTTCAGCTTATTTCTATAAAATCATATATTTACTATGTTGTGTATCTAGATCCAGAACACAGTTATTTTTAGCACTTTGCACAGCCTCTTGTGAAAATATTAACAACAATTTGGTGATCAGCTAAATTTGAATTAGAAAATTATAGTGTTAACTGTTTTTAGATAAAGTTGTTACTGATCCAAATTCAAAACCTTAATGATAAACTTTAAGACAATCAGGAGCCAAGTGATAAAGTGATTGTTGTGAAATAAAGGGTCATTCAATAATTCTTTGATGCATGTGCACTAATTAATAATTGATTGACTTGATGTTTTGCCATTGTAAGCCATTGCCGCTGTGGCAAGTTGTTGATGGACTAGTGCCAAATCAGCTGCTGGGTTAGCACTAGTCCATCAATAACTTGCCACAGCGGTAATGGCATACAATGTTAAAACATCCAGACAATCATATTTTTAGTGCACATGCATCAAAGAATTATTAAATGACCCTTTATGTCACAACAATCACTTTATCACTTGGCTCCTGATTGGCTTAAAGCTTATCATTAAGGTTTTGAATTTGGATCAGTAACAACTTTATCTAAAAACAATTAACACTATAATTTTCTAATTCAAATTTAGCTGATCACCAAATTGTTGTTACTATTTTCACAAGGGGCTATGTCAATTGCCAAAAATAATATGGTAATCAAGGAAACAATGCCAACACAAAGCAAACAACACATATTGAGATGAGTGTAAAACATATAAACAATGGGTAAAAATATGGGATAATGTAGTAAATGAGAAAACAAAAAGGAATAAACAAAGAGGCAACAGTATCAAAATAATACTGAATTTATTGGGGCAAAAGCTATAAAAACATATGGAAAGGTTAGTAAAAAATCAATGAGAGAATTGGAAAAGCTTCTGAAGGATCTTGACTTGGTGATAACCAAAATAAAGGACATTGACTGCAAGGTCAAAGCCAAAGTGAAGTCTGCCGTCCTCACTGGGGACAAATTGACAAGGTGTCTGCAAAGGCACTAATGTCAAAAATGCCTGACACCCCAGAGAAGACCATTGAGCATATTCTCAACATCCAGAAGACAGTGGTGGAGGGCCTGAAATTTAAGGTATATAATCTTTCTGCGCCGTCTGTCTGGGTTGATGACCTGGAGATGTATGAACATCTCAAACCTGCCAAGCGTGCCAGGGCAAAGGATACCAAATTGCCTGTGCAATTGATTGAGCCAAGAATGGCCAAGCTGGCCAAGGCTGTGGGCAAGGAAGAAACACAAGAAGGTAGCCTAAAAAACAAAATTAATAAATTTTCAAAAAACTTGCCTTTTTTCTTGGAAAATGTAGATGGCAAACTCCACCAAGTCCTGGTCCCCTTTGTCCCAGCCACCTTTTATGCTAATTATGCCACTCACGTGGCCAAGCACTTATATCTGTCCCCCCCTGTTGTGCGAGAGCTGGAGGACTGTATCCACGGGTCCTTTCCAATGTCACAGGAGGCATTGGCGGAACTTACGCATGCCAAGGGGGCATCCAAGTGGGCAGTTACTGCCTACAAGGATGCCCAACTGGTCCGCCTGGACCTGGTATCCCTTAGTGGAGTTTACTGTGTAAACTCCATTGAGCTTGTTTGGGACGTCCTGGCAATGCTCCCATTTGAGAATGTACCAGAGATGGGCCGGGCTCATGCGGCTGCTTGCTTCTGCTTCCCAGTGGTGCACACCCTGTCTTACCTATTGGAGAACTTTGGGCGTGCTGTGGGCAAATTGGCTGTTGCAGACGCAACAGTTGTAAAGAAGACCAAGATCCTCCTGGCGGGCTTTGGGTTAGCCTGGAGTGCCAACAAGATGGGGCTCCCTGAAGCCATGGAGCTGACCTTTGCAAAGACCAGGCACAACAAGAAGATCAGCGCAGTCTATAATAAACTGTGTGAGTTCACAGAAGCCTTTGTTGGGCAAAGACTTCATCTGGTTGTTTACCTGGGGTTCCTATTTTACTTTGGGATGGGCGCGTCTGTAGAGGACCTGGACAGGGTCCTTCTGGGAATCAAAGAGGCCCAGCTTGCACTCAACGGGAAGAAAGTCCCCCCTGGATACAACTCAGTTGATCATGTGATCCAGGACGCCCTGGTCCTGGCTGGGATATATGGGTTTGTAGCCCCACCTGAAAAGCTGCTGCTTCACTCCCACCTGACCCTACTGCCTTTCACCAGAAGGAGGGAGTATTTCAATAAGGGTGTATCCACTGTTCACGGTATGGCAGTGGAGGTTTTGCGCCACCTCCATTGCGGGGTGGGTACATACTGAAAAACCCACTACAGGTGCATACAATAAAAATATGATTCCAATAAATTTTATTACAATTTATAGTATTCTAATTATAATAAATTTTTATAATTTTTATTTCAGCAAACCAATTTTGTAAAATATATTGCAGAAACAGTTTTCATAAAAGCATAAAATTATATGTTAATAAAATAAATTCTAACTTGTACATTTTATGCTTAATTTTTTTAAAACTATTTTTATATTTATTTGACCAAAGTGATTTAAATCTATTTGCATAATCCAGTATTGAGCGTTTGGGATTACCCCAGATGACATAATAAAATAATATATAATAAAATAAATAAATTACTACATCTATTGATGGATCTTCTGAATGTGATTGCAGGCGTGGAAGCATCTAAATATAAAATGATAATTAATATATCTTGAATAGTAAATAAGAGAATATAAAAAAATTGAACACTCTAAGCCTTTAATTGATTGGCTGTTTGGCTAGGCACGCAGGGATAAAAAATCAGCGTGGCCATAGAATTTGGCCACGGTCTCAGCTGGGAGGGTGTGGATCCTGGCCTGCAGCAAATTAAAGAGGTCCTCAGTCCCAGTTGGGGTTCCTTGCTTGACAACTTGCTTGAACCACCCAAAGACTTCCTCAATGGGATTTAGGAAGGGCAAATAAGCTGAGAGGAAGAGAAGGCATAAATTTGCTGTGGCCAATTGCTGGGGGCCCACTTCAATGCTTGTGTTGATCATTGGAAATTCCTCAAGAATATCAGCCACCTTGTGGAGACCAACGTTGTCCAACACAATCACATTGGTGAAGCCCGGGCTTGTGAGCCTCAGGTGCTCCTGGACCAATCAGAGAAATGACAAGAAGGTACGGCTGTTGTGAGAACCCAATATCATTTGATAAAGCTCAACCCCCTTTGTAACAAGGAGAGCCACCATTGGGTAGGCTGTGGCGCAGACTGCAGCACACCAAGCCATCCCGTCATTGGAGCCTTTGGGGACATAGCCATTCTCATTGTGCATTGACAAGGCAAATGCCAATTTGTCAATATAAAAAAATTTGACTGTCCCCTTGGCTTTGAGGGAAGTGTACGCCTCTGCATAGTTTTTCCAGATGTCAATATTAGCTTGTCTGTTTCTGTTGTATGGGGATACCCTGAGCTTTTTCCAGGAAAAGCGCATTCCCTTGACCAAATGATAATAGAAGGAAATTGAGGCTTTGATCCCAAAAGTAGATTTAATCATGGCCTGTATATTTACCAGTTCAAGATGGCAATCCTGGGTTATCCACTGGCAGATTGCCCATTTGTGCTCCTTGGTGAGCATGGGTGACACGCATAAGGATTTCTCTGCGGCAAGGACACAACCAGTATTGATGAACTTTTGGAAGGTCTTACTGGCGTATTTGGGATCCACTCCAACAATGGCCGCGGCCGCCTTGTAATCACTTAATTCCCACATTAGCTTAAGCAGGATGATGTGTTTGATGTCAGGGATGCGCTTCTGGGCAGGCTTTTTAGCGGTGGGGATTGACTTGTTGGCATTGGGCACAACACAGGGCATAGGTACCTTGGTATAGAAGGCTGCAACCTTTTTTAACACCAGCTGTTCCTCATCAGTTTGATAGAGCTGGAAATCCTTGTCATCCTCTTTATTGCCATCACTGACGTAGGGCTTGTAGCTAGTATCAAGTACAGGCTTCACCTTCTCCAGCATGGCTGACGGGACCAACTCTTGCCAGTACACAACGTCAAACACATACAAAGTAAGTTCTACCTCCTTGTTTCTAACTTTCTTTATAGTGGTGACCTTGGTGGGCTTCTGGGTCAGCTTGGGGACCCAAGGGTTGATGCTCTGCACCCTAGCAACTTGTGCTCCTTGAACCGGCTATGTCAGTGCAGTGTCACTATGGAACTCTCCTCTCTTGTCTCTTCCTTGAGTAGGCACTTGGGTTGCACTAAGTCTATTTTTTGACCCGCGGGGGCAACCGCAACTGCGGCGCACAACAGGTGCAATGGTAGTCTGTTGCTGTGTTCCTTCCATTTTGAGAATTTAATAAAATATTAAATAAAACTAAATTAAGTTACTCCCTATTTTTAATTTTTGCTTTTATCTGTTTATGGATATTCAATTAATATTTTTCCCCACCCAATATCCCAATTATAGATCATTTATTTCTTAGTTAGTTGTTCTTGGTTTTACAACACCCATTTTAGAATACTCAAAAATCCATCCATTTTCCTAGATTTTACTGCTAAATTCAAACACCCAACACAATATTTTTAAAATTTACTTTTCAGATTGTGTGTCTTATTTTAGATACCTTGATATCATACATGATTACAATCTATTCCACACATTGCGTGAGTGATTTTGTTTACGTAGTGAGTTGCTATTGTGTCTCATTTTTGGTTTGTGTTTTGACATACCTTGCTTGGGTGTATTTTGTCACCAATTCACATAGTAAACATATGTACACCAAAAGCCAACTCACACCATTTTGTTTGTTAATCAATGTATTTTGGATTGTATTTTGAATGGTTTTTCTTTGCACGGGAGCCCTTTGTTGCTGTGTTGACTCATTTTGCCCATTAACGCCAATAAACCCTGTTAACAGAGTGTATATTTTGACCTAGGAGATGGATTTTGCTTAAATCTGAAATCATTTTGTTTAAATCTGAGGTATTTTTGGTTGTTGCCATAGCTTTTAAAACTATTGTATTAATTGTTCAAAATTACCTTTGAATTATAAACTGGCTAATTTGATTAATTCAACAAATACAGGAGCAGGTATCAAACCTGCAGCTTTCCTGCACTCAATTTGTCATCTAAAAATTCATGTTAGTGTTAATCTTGGATGCAACTAATTTTTACCTTTCAATATGGGGCCCAGCTAATCAGCAAACTCAAAAGGATCTTCAAATTGTGTTTTAAACACTATGTCAGGGCTGGAAGCTGGATTATTGATCAGAGCAAGGCCACTAAGAATTCCAGCCTTAAGACCATCCTCAAGTAACTCAGGCTTATCCAGACAGGAAAAGACAAGAAAGAAAAAATAGAAGTTGATCAAAGAGATTTGAATAAACCAGATTTATTTGAGGAGCCAAGAAGGAGAATGTTGGAATATGGGAGTGGAGAGAGAATAGGAGAATTTATACACTTAGTGTTTAAAGTTTGAGAGGAAGCAGGGGTAATTAAGCGGAAATTGTGTCAGAAGACAAGTATTATATCTGTAAATGTTATGAATTATAGCTCAGTTTGAATTATCTTGTTTCAGGCTTTCAGAAATGTGTTCAAGCATTGAGATTGGTTCACTAGATTGTGAGATACAAAAAACAAGTGGAGATCTTCATGCATATGAAAAACAGGTTTTTACATGAACTGGGGGACTCAGAATTGTATGATTAAATCAAGGTTGTTATGAAAGCTACATTAAAAAAGCTTTGAACTCATTTCAACAGTTTAAACACATCAATTAAGTCCAGAACAAAAAAGCAATTTCATGTCAGGAGGATCCTGACACACTACTGGTAATGTTAAACATTTTTTGACTCTGACTCTGTGTTCTCTTGTCTGTTGTCTTCTATCCCTGTTGCTAATGCCTGTTTTCTTGTCCTTGTGGGGTAAATACTGGGTCAAACTTAAATAATTATGTATCAAAACATAATAAGAGGAAGCAATATCAGATCCCCATATTTTAAGTTGCAATCTATTCACATCCCCCAGGAACTTCTCCAAATTTCCTCAGATACTTTACTTCTTTTCTAACTATTTCCTTGTTATCATGCTTTATATAGCTGGCAGTCTATATTTTATTATTTTTTCAATCAATAAAGTCTTTCACTAACCCATTGATTTATACCATTTAATTCAACTCATCCACCATTGCAACCATGAGATTGTCCAATACTTCATTCTGAAAGTCCCTTGGGTATAAATGGGATGTGTGGTTTATTTTATTGCAGGCTTGCATAGTCAGTATTTCTTTGGGAGCTAGAGCTTGCTCTGGATCCTCCTCTTCACTCCAGTACTTAGAAAAGTCCTGGTGCTGCGTAATTATGGAAGTGTGTTAACTGCTACTTCCCTGTCACACAATCCACTGCTTAAAGAAAAGCCTCAAATTTAAAAAGTATTGGTCAAACCTGTCACCATCACAGTATTTCATATGTTGGCTTTTTCCTTCCTCCTGAGTTATCTGGGATCATAATTCTTATTGGGTAGATGTAAGGTCCTGCCCATAGTGGTGCAAGGTTATAAACCAGAGCGTGTAAGGCATTAGGATTCAGATTTAAAAGGTATAAGAAGGTTGAAACTGTCTTCAAAATAATCTTACAGAATCCTGCTAAAAATCTATACTGAGTTACAAAAGGAGTGATAGAGTTTAAGAACCCTAAGAAAAGAAGATAGAATAAGGTGTTCAATAGTGAATGATTTTTAACTAAAGGAATGTCAATATTTGGATATTCTCTATTGGCAAATTGGTACATATAACTATTGAAAGATTCCTTAAGGGAAAACAATGGATACAACAAGCCTAAGGCTTGTTGTTTTACAAGTTTAATTTGTTCAAGAAAAAAAGGCTAAACTTAAAAATAAATTTAATAAAAATGTATAAATTTCTAAAAATTAAGATTTCAAGTTTAAATTTGATAAAGATTGAAGGGTAGAAATCACTTAGAATTTTGGCTTAAAGCCTACTCTTCACAAGCTCTTTATTTATACTAAAGTCTTTCCAGTTGGTAATTTGATGGGCAAGGAGAAAAGCAGACAAGGACAGGAGCAAATGGAGAAGTTTAGACAAGAACCTGGAGGAGAAGAACTGCCAAGTCCAACAGGAGTTGCAGATCAGCAATGTAAAAGCTGGAGAGCAGCAACAACATGAGCAGGAGCTTTGAAAGGTCAAGAGAAATGAAATTTTTCTAACTTAAAGTAGAAATATATAGTAATATAGAGTAGGAAGACAAGGTGACAACAACAAAAACAATTTGAATGCAAATAGCGCAAAAACAAGGTAAATTAAATTAAAATACTTAAATATCAACTCTTAATTTAAAATTCCAATATTTAAAAATATAGAAGATTAAACCAAGCAAAACCAATTAATATAAAATAACTTAAAGAGCCTGCCCTTTGGGGCAGGGCATGACATTACTCCCTCCAGATCCAAGCTCAGGATGTGCTTGGATATAAGAGTTGATGGCATCAGGACAGTTTTCAAGGTTGGACAGTGGCTCCCAAGAACTCTCCTCAACGGAATATCCCTTCCAAAGAACCAACTATTGGAGTTTACCATAGTGGTAACAATGGTTGATAATGGATTCAACCTCATACTCAGGGGTTCCTTGTACCAAGTGAGGAGGAAGTGCTTTTTTGTTCTGATGAGAAGGAGGAGGAGAAGTCTGGAGTTTGAGGAGGGACACGTGGAAGACATCATAAATGCAATACCCTGGAGGAAGTTGGATACAGTATGAAACCTTTCTAACTCTTTCTGTTACAAGAAAAGGTCCTATGAACTTCAGACCAAGTTTACAAGAGGGCCATCTGATAGGAAGATTCTTTGTATTAAGATATACAAGGTTGTTGACCTGGATGCTCTTCCCTTCCTGATGGTGACAGTTTGCCTGGACCTTGTAAACTTCAATAGCCTTAAAGAGATTCTCTTTTAAAGAATTATGGATGAGTTTTAGCTGGAAAAGAAACTCCTTGGCTAACGGGGAACAGACAGAGGAGGTGACAGAGGGGACAAAGGCAGGAGTATAGCCTAAATTTGCCATGAACAGAGTCATCTTGGTAGATGAATGGGGGGTAGTGTTGTAGGAATACTGGGCCAAAGGTAGGTGAGAAGCCCAATTGTCTTGTTGTTTGTTGGAAAAACAGCAAAGGAAACATTCTAGTGTCTGGTTTGTACATTTGGTTTTCCCATCAGACTGGGGATGATAGGACGTGCTAAGAGAAAGGTGGACACCTAGCTGAGTCATAAACTCCTTCCAGAACAGGGAAAGTAATTGTGGATCACAGTTGGAGACAATATCTCTTGGAGCACCGTGGTAGATGAAGACGTTTTTAACAAAGAGATTAGCAGTCTGCTTTGCAGTGATGTTGGAATTACAAGGAGCAAAAATAGCCTGCTTTGAGAATCTGTCTACAATGACCAGTATGGCGTCAAACCCTTTGGACTGAGGAAGCTGGGTAATATAATCCAAAGAGACAGACTGCCAAGGACCTTCAGGGACTGGGAGGGGGCATAGAAGACCCACAGGTTTCTGGGTGGAGTGTTTACTTCTCTAGCAAACTAGGCAACTACTGACATATGAATTGACAAAAGTGGACATCTTTGGCCACCAGAAGTGATTGCAAAGTTTATAAAGGGTTTTCTTATATCCAGAGTAGCCTGCAGCAAGGGAATTGTGGAACGTGATGGTTAGAAGCTGTTGAAGGTCTGGAGAAGGAACTACCAAAAGTTTGTTGAAGTATAACACACTGTCTAGCAGGGAGAAGGAAGAATTTGTGACCGTCTTATTGTTTGTAAGAGTGTTAATGATATGAGACAAGGCTTTGTCAGAAAGCTGGGATTCATGGATTTGCTTCAGTATATCAGGAGTTATAGTACTGATAACATTGGGTTTTAGAAAGCTCTCAGGTGGGAGGACCATCTTGGTGTTAAGGAGTTTTTAGTCTTTGTCAAAATTAGATAATGAAGGATGATGACTAAGCGCGTCAGGTAGGGTATTGAGTATACCCTTCTTATACACAAGCTTGAAGCAGAAATTTGACAGCTCCAGTACCCATCTAGCATGTCTTTGGGAGATGCGGTGTAACTTGGTGAAGTAAAGCAAGTTCTTATGGTCCGCGTTAAATGAGGAAAGGCTTGCCAAGTCCCTCAAGGTAGCAACGCCAATGCTTGAGTGTTTTGATGATGGCAAGAAGTTCCTTGTTGTGTACAGGGTAGCTTTGTTCAGCTGGAAGGTGTTTTTGAGAGAAGTATGCAACAGGGTGTTGCATCCCATCCCCCCCAAGCTGAAGGAGAACACCACCAACAGTAGAGTTGCTAGCATCAGTCTCAATTGAGAATGGCTTGGAAGGATTGGGCATCAGGAGGACAGGAGTGGAGACAAAGATGGCTTTGGTAGTATCAAATGCAAGCTGGGCCTCAGAGGTCCAGACAAACAGAACAGAAGGAGAAGTAAGGGCAGTGAGAGGCAAGAATAAAGAAGAAAAATTTTCACAAATTTACAGCAATAGTTTTCCAATCCAAGAAAACCACAAAGTTGTGAGCAAGTTTTGGGAACAGGCCAGTTTTAGATAGCATCCACCTTACTAGGAGAGACAGCAAAACTGTTTTGAGTGACAACATAGCCAAGTAAATTGACCTCAGTGCAGAAGAATGAGCACTTAGAAGATTTTGCAAATAGGTTGTATTCTCAAAGTCTCTGGAGTACCTGGCAGACGTGGGTAACATGGTTGTTGATGGAAGAGGAGTATATGAGAATATTGTCAAGATAGACAACAACAAACTCATTAAGGAAGGGCAGAAGTGCCTCATTCATTAAGGCCTGAAAGGTTGACAGAGCGTTACATAACCCAAAGGGCATTACATTGTACTTGTATAACCCAAATAGGGTACATAATGTGGTCTTTCATTTGTGGCCAGGGGAGACTCTGATCTGATTGAAAGTGCTTTGGAGGTTAATCTTAGTGTATACAGAACTACCAGCAAGGCAATTGGTCAAAGCCTCAGCAGAGGGAATAGGGCATCTATCCTTGATTGTGATATTGTTGAGAGATCTATAATCTACACAAGGGTGCTTAGAGCCATCTGATTTACCAACAAAGAAGATGGGAGATAGCATGGAGACGTGGATCAAGAGATGAAACCCTTGGAGAGTTCCTCATTGATGTAGTTCTTTAGTACTGTAAATTCAGAACCTGAACGTAAAAATGCGGGATTGTCAAATCCTTGGTCCAAATTTTGAATCACTTTTGCGGGCAACTCAGCTGAGTGAAAAATAAAATATTTAATAAAATCAAACTTTTAATTTGACTTTTTTGATTTATTTAAATTGGCAAATTTTGAATCTCTTGAGCAGATAACTCAACTAACAAAAGACAAAACCCAGCAAACAAATGCAGGATACATGAATCAGAAATGTGGGATTCTAATGTACAATTTGAGATTTCCTGTATTTCAAACAAAACATAGACATCATGTAAAAATTAACAAATCTGAAATTGCAGGATTGTCAAATCCAAGAACCAAGTTTCAAATCATAATTGTGAGGAATTTGAAATAAATATAATTTATGGGTGTCTCAAAAAGGATGCCAAGGGATCTAGAGTGGATTTGTGCTAATTCTTTTAGGAATCATAGGCATTCTCAAAAATCACCCTATTCCAATTTTGGATGGCTAAAATTTAGATCCTACTATTCACCAACTTAATATACTTAACAATAAAATTGACTAAAATATACACATCTCTTTTTGAGTTTAAATTTTTTAATAAAAATTTATTATGTCTTCTTTCAACAACAACCAAGTCAACAAGCTGTTCCCTGGCCTTGACAAAATCATTCAGGGCTACTGTAATACCCAGTTGTGGTGGGTACCACTTGCAGGATGTAGGGCAGCAGGTTGGTGAACTGAAACCCAGTCAAGGCGGTGACAATGGGATACACAGTCATTAGCCAGTGGAAGATCTTTGAATGCATGTTGTATCTCCAAAAACTCCCGGCAAAGTAGGTTAAGATGTAGTACATGGACGTGTACAATGCAATAGAGAGTGTTGAATTTGGAGACACAAAAGGAGGCCAGGGTCCAGTTTGAGATGAGTTCAGTTGACCAAGGTCATAGTAGGGGTCATGTCCTAGTCCATCAGGAGATGGCCCAAATAATTCTGGACCTGATTGGTAGCCTCCAATCCCAAGGCAAGCTGTGAGCACAGCTGTGAAGATTAGGTGGTTTATCTTCCTTGGATTGGAGGGTTGGCAGGGGCTGATTGGTAATTTTAACTTGTTAAAGGTAAGTTGAATTTCACTTTTATTTAGGGTATTAATCTCAATAATAGCACAAGCTATTACTGAGGTGAGATCATGTATTTATAGTCATCTCCCCTGTGCAAAGATTTGCAATTGGGAGGAAAAACAGGGGATGGGAGATCCCAGAAGTTTGGAGAATAGGGATAGCAATTGGAACTTAGGAAGATGGTCAAATTCCTGTTCACCTGTTATCTGTGGCTGGTTGGGCAATTCTTGAGGCAAGCCAATAGTTTCCTGTGATCCTGGTGCTAGGTGAAGGTTGTGAGTCAATTCCTCTTCAAAGGTTATTTTGGGGTCAAGAACATTGTTTGGGTGGGATTTGGCCTTGCCCATGTAGTTAGTGTCTCAGCACCTGATTGGTTGGTGATAATATTATTTTTGGAATCCAGAACATTATTCCTTCCCTCTTCTTGAGAGGAAAATTTAACCTTTAAACCTTTCTCTGTTTCCAGGGACTTATTTGATTGGCTGCTTCCCCGGGAATTTTTTGATTGGCTGCAGGGTGGATCCTGGGACCCAGGTGGGTGGGTGGCAGGCACCCGACTGGGACCCGGGGAGCAAGTGGGTGGGCTGGGGGCTGCCGGCGGGTGCGCTGGCAGCTGGGCGGGAAAGCAGGTGGGTGGCAGGGCCTGGGCTGGCAGCTGGGGTGCTGGTGGGAGGCAAGCAAGCGGGTAGGGAACTGGCAGGAGGCTGGCAGGCGGGCGGGCAGGGGGCTGGCGGCGGGCCCGCTGGCACCTGCCTGGGTGGGTGGGGGCGGGCGGGGGGCTTGCAGGAGCCTGAGTGGGTGGCAGGGGGCTGGCAGGGGGCCTGCTGGCGCCTGCCTGGGTGGGCAGGTGGCAGGTGGGGGGCTTGTGGGTGCCTGGCTGGGTGGCAGGAAGCTGGCAGGTGGGCGGGCGGGGGACTGGCAGTGGGCCCGCTGGTGCCTGTCTGGGCGGGCGGGCGGCTGGCAGAGGGCTTGCGGGTGGCCGGCTGGGTGCTGGTGGGTGCAGCGGGCGCCTGCCCGGATGATAAATTGGTTTGGCACTCACCAAGTTCCAATTTCTCAGTAATTTTATTTTTATTTTCCCCCTAATAAAGGGGGAAAATCTCTATCAAATTTTGCCCCCAAAATTGGGCTTTCAGGTATTTTTTCCCAATTTTTCTTCTCAGTCAATATTAGGTTTATATCAGGAATATTCCTGATAGCTACGCTGTGTCTACTAATAGTGAAGCCTCCCTCTATGGCCACTCCCAACCCACATGCCCCTCTGCAAGCACTACCCAGGAGTGTGTTTTTTCCCCTGCAACTTCCAGCATGGCTCTGTTTGCCCATCATGCACAGGCAGCCGCCAACCCAAATCCTGGATCAACAATGGCATCTAGAACCAGCCATTTGAGCCATGGGGTCACTCAGAGAGCCCAGAACCCTGAAACAGCCAATCAGATGGCATTAATCAGTTCCCAAGATAGACACACACCCCCAGCCAATCAGCCTGCAAGACACAGAAGAAAATTAATCACTCTGGAGATTGTTCTCAAATGGTTGAAAAGCAAGGGAAGCTTATATCCCTTGGGGAAATTGCGGCCGCCATGGGGTTTTCAAAGTCCACTGTGGCTGCAACCCTGCAAGCCCACGCCAACTGTGGCCCTCCTACCAAGAAAACCCCAACTGGTGCCTGTACTTTGACCAAAGGTGACACAGCCCATCCCCTTATGATGGCCATTATGAAACGTGACCTGTGGATGCCCCTGGCCCAGGTACGTCTCCAGTTGGGACTCCACAGCATCTTCACCAACAAAAGAACATTGAATTCTTGGATGCACAGAGTTGTGGTTGCTGCTAGAATCTTGTCCAATCAAGTTCTCAGTAGCCCTAGTTTAGTGGATACTAATCCCTACAATTCAACTATTATTAATTTTATCAAAGGGAGAGCAATGAGAACCCATAATGACGTCATCTTTCTGTTGTATGCTAAGATCTCTGCAAGTATTCAAGACTATGGAGAAAAGCGTATCCAATCTGACGTGTACAAGCTTGGCCCAATCTTGTATAGTTTTGTTGGGGTTTTATTGGCAGTTTCCCCATTGGGAGTCAATTATTACTTGGCAATATCAAACACTGCAGATGGGTATGCCTACCAGACAAAGCTCAAGGCCATGCTGGAGGAGTGGGCCACACAAAATGCCGTGCACGCAGTTGTACTGAGTGTGGAGATGGAGCAGCGGGAATGAGCTACCCAAGAAATCTGGGCTGCGGGGCATACTTTTTGATCCTACCCCATCAACTACAGCAACATGCATCTTGCAGATGTATGTCTCTAAAATTTTAGTTCTGCCCTCAGGTACTTAAAGCCTGCCACCTACAACAAACTATGCACCCAAATTGATAAGGGGTATGAGCTTTTCCCTTCTGCGTCTGTCCAGGACTTATTTGACCTCATCATCTTCTATGCAAGTGATAGTGATAAGTCCAGAAAAGACCCCCGTCTCCCCCCACGCCAGTCCATCTGTTTTGTCAAGCCAGTATATGTAACAGAAGAAGCATTTGAGCAATTGAAGCAATCAGCTCTTACTGCCCCTTCCCAGTCAACAAATCATGCCTCCCCAACCCCCCATCAAGCCACCTGCCTTCCAACCCTGACTCCCAAACCACCACCCATTCCCTCCCCACTATCTCTGATGCCGCCTCTTTCACAGGCGCAGATGAAGGCAATGTACATTCTGCCCATTCCCTCCCTTCCCGTCTTTTGATTAGTAAATAAATCTTTTCTTTGTGACAAATTATTAAAATTGATATCTCTCTTTCAATTCATAATTAGTAATATTTTCATTTTACATTATCAATATTTCCCATAATTAATACAATGTTGTACATTTTACAAATAGCTCAAAATTATGAGCATACATATTTTTCATCATCATTAATAAATTAAAGACAATAAACGTAAATATTGCATTAGAATATTGCAATTAGACGTCAACTCTTGATATTTTGATATTATGTGCATAACTCAATGCATTTTTTTAATATAATTCATTTTAAATGTGTATTTTTTATTATAATTTATTAAAACAGAATGTGTTTATACTAGAGAGCCATTAACGCTTAGTAAAAATATTGATAAATAGTGCATTTTACAGCCTGTATATTTACCTATTGGTAATAATTCTATAAACTTTTTAGTTGGCTTTTGCAAGGTAATAATAATGTAATGGATTAATAAATTACAGTTTATTGTCATTAATTGGTTGATTTTCTTTGCTATGACAATTGTGCATTTTCTGATATTTACGCACTAGTATCCAACTAAAAAGTTTATATAATTATTACCAATAGGTAAATATACAGGCTGTAAAATGCACTATGTATCAATATTTTTGCTAAGCGTTAATGGCTCTCTAATATAAACACAATCTATTTTAATAAATTATAATAAAAAAGACACGTTTACAATGGATTTTATTAAAAAAAATACTTTGAGATATGCACATAATTTCTAAATATCAATAGTTGACGTCTAATTGCAATATTCTAATGCAATATTTACGTTTATTGTCTTTAATTTATTAATGATGATGAAAAATATGTATGTGTTAAAATAGAACTATAAAAACCAGTTTTTTGATGGAATTCAATTAAAATGTCAACTTTCTATAACTTGATTAACAAATTAGAAGTACACCTGCAAAAGGTTGTTGAAATTGAAAAAAATATCAGAGAAATAGTGACAGGAAAGCTGGGTGACAAGGGCCAGCCACTAATACAGTCAAAAGAAAATGCTATGAACAAACTAGGAAATATCATAGACAAAAAGAATAAAGAAGCATTACTAAATCTCCAGGGGACAATTTTATCAAGTCTTAAGTTTAATGATGCAGCCTACAATTTGTGGGAGTTCTGGAAGGGGGCCAAAGAAAATAATAAGATCAAACTAATTGAAGGAAATGAAATTCCAAAGGAAATCAACACAAATGAAGAGGAAAATAATCAAATGGAAACAGACAAAAACAAAACACAAGCAAGAAGCAGGAGTGCTTCAAGAAATACAGAAAATTTATCAACTGAAAACCAAGAAGAAACACAAGTTGCAAGAAAAACAAGAAAAATTAAGCCCAGGAAAATTAATGAAGAGCAGCCAACGCTCATGAAGTTTGCTGAAGTGGCGCCTGTGGCTGAGGGGGCCACAGGGGAAACAATTAGTAAGTCTTTTTATGTTTTACTTATATTTATTTTATTCATCACCAGGAATGGGGATGAGGTTGCGGAAGTGGCAGCTTATACGCCAAGTTGGTTTTACAGGGGTTACCAGTCACTGGTAGCCCCTGTAAACCAAATAAATAAAATAATTCAACAGAATATGTTTAATTTTTCAAGTAGTGAAGCTAAAAAAGGGAATATTTACCACCCGCAGGGTGCTTGCTGTGGTTGAGGGAAGCATATGAAATAGGATCAAGTATCAACTTTAAAGAAATGAACAAAATTTGTGGGGATATCAAAGTAAACTTCGATGAATACATATACAAAAGCATTCAAAGATTCCCCTTCACAAACATCAACAAATATGAAAAGAATTTAATAAAAACTAACTTTCAAATTGGAACCAAATATTTGAAAACTGCAATTTTTAATGAAGTATTTAAGGCACTGTCAAATAAAGTCGGGGATGCAGTCCTTGTGAATAATTTTAAATCTTTATTAATATTGTTTGCCAAATCCTGGGGGGCTGATTCAAGTTGGGCGCCCCCCAGAACCCTCTTCAAGTTCAATCAAACATACTATATCAATAGATTAGTTCAAACATTCAAAAAATTATGCATGTTCTTGGAAAAGTATACCTTGCAAAGAATCCATGTTGTGGTATACCTGGGAATCCTCCTCCACTGCATATTAAAGACTAATGTCAAAAAGTTGGAGGATGTACCTATTCAAATGGATATTTGCTGTGTAGCCCTTGACTGCCAGAAGACACTGCAGGTTATAGGACAGTTGAGCATGTCCTGTATGACTCATTTTCATTGGCAACACTATATGGGTACTATGTGCCCCCCCCCCAAAAAAAACTACTAGTTGATTCACTCACCCACATTCCTTTTATCAAATGATCAACAACCACCGGGGTACAGGGTGCCACCCCTCTAGCAATTTCATCCAGGGTTTTCCACCACGTACAGAAGAGTACATGGATCTAATTAGACGCATTAGCTGGAAATTTGATTTTGAGGTATAATTCCCCAGAATAATTGCATCCCTTTGCAATCAACATCCCCCAATAAATATTTTCCCCTTGCAAATTAAATTTTTTTTAACTTTTTATATTTTAATACTAAATTTTTTAATACTGAAATATGTACTATTAAAATTTTACTATAAAAATTTTAATATTACATATTTAAATATTAAAATTCTAATAATACATATCATAATACTTAAATTTTTAATATCAAATATTTCAATATTGAATAAATCAAGATTTAATAAAAATAGTTAAATTTCAAATATTTAAACTTAAATATTTAAATTTTAAGATTTATAATTACCATTTTACTTTTAATATTTTAATTTTAATTTTTAAATTATAATAGTAATATATAATTAGGTTGCTAATAATAAAGGGACAGTTTAATAATGTGAACATGTGTAATAATAAAATATGATTTATAAATTTGTTTATTTACTAGTGTGTCAAGTAAAGGTTCATTTATTACATAAAAAACAATATGAATTGAATTTATCCGCATCATGCGGCCCGCTCCACTATTGTTCTAAACAAATGATTGTTTAGAACTCAAATTACCTTTCCCTTGTAATGTGATTTGATAAACATATTTGATATACTTGACCCGCGTCTAAAGTGCTAATTAGTAAGCAATACATGAAAATCATTGGTTGCTGTGTTGTGTGGTTATAGTGGCACTGAAATAACAAGGATCAGATGATGACATGCAAGGTCCAATTTGTGGCTTAAAAAAGCCAAAGTACCATCAAGGATTCACAATTATTTAAATAAACTAATTTATTTCTATCTTTTTTTTAATTTATTTATTTGTTAGTGCAAAAGCCAATAATAATATTCAGTGCATTATAATTAAAATATATTCCTCATACCTAGTATAATTAATTTTGCTTACCTTTTCTACGTATTCTTATATGTCTATAGTACATTCAAACGTCATATCATTATATATAAATAATAATTTTTGAGTCCTAATAAAAAACTAAATAAAAATAAAAATAAATAAATAAAACCCGGAGCGCTCATTTATCTGATTGGCTCAGAGGTCAGGGCTTTAGGGAGGAAGGATTCCGAGTGCTCATAGAAAGCTGCCACCACCTGGATGGCATTGTAAATTGACTGACCTCAAGAATATTGAATAGATCCTCAGTGTCCTGAGGAAGGCCTTGTTTCACCTTATTCTTGATCCAACCAAACACCTCCTTGATTGGATTCAGGAATGGGGAATATGGCGGGAGGAAGAGAAGCCTCATTGGGCAATTGGTAAGTTGGTGGCTATAGGTGTGGCTGTTTTTGTTGATGGGGGGAACTTGGACACAACCAGATCCACTTTGTGGAGCCCAACATTATCCAGAACAACAATGGTGGTTGTACTGTGGTAGTTGATCCGGAGATACTCCTTGACAGCTTGGAGAAAATTGAGAAAGGTCCTGCTGTTATGGGAGCCCTTAATCATTTGGTATTGGTCCAACCTGCGAGGACCAAGAAGCGCAACCATTGAATATTTCTGGGAACAGACAGCTGCACAATGGGCTACGCCGTCCTTAGACCCCTTCTCAACCCACCCATGCCTAGACCTGATTGAGGAGGAAAACAATGATTTGTTGATATAGAAGAACTGGACATTCCCAGTCTTTTTTAGTGCCAGATATGTCTTGGCATAAATGTGTCAATCCTTGATGGTATTTTCACTGTTTCTATTATACGGCAAAACTCCCAGTACTTTCCAGGAGAAGCCCAAATCAACCATTGTTTTATATACAAGGG
The DNA here is from genome assembly GCA_014839935.2 of Entomophthora muscae. NCBI lineage: Eukaryota > Fungi > Entomophthoromycota > Entomophthoromycetes > Entomophthorales > Entomophthoraceae > Entomophthora > Entomophthora muscae. The sequence goes on along the minus strand of QTSX02001509.1, from coordinate 158,652 downwards.
TTTTGGAAAAAGAAAACCTGAACTCCATGACAAGCATTGATTGGACAGCAAGTGTGTTCAGGTGGCAATCCTTGGCTACCCACTGCTTGATTGTGTCAATGTGGATAGGCTGAAGGATTTTGGGCTGTTTTTTTGCCTTGGTGGATTCAGCAATTTGCCCGGTATTGCCATACTTGTTGTTGATGTCACCAATATATCTGACAGTGACACCAAATTGGGACAAAATATCCCAAACTGCCATTCCCCCATTCAAGCAGTTGAGGAGAGCTTCATGCTCACTATCTGTCAACAGACGCTGGCCCTTGGCGGGTACCGCAGCATCCTGGCTATCAGGCTCAACACATGGGACAGGGACCTTTGTGTAGAAGGTGTGATCACTCTTTCTTGCAGTGGCGCCGTCAATGGTGGCATAAGACACAGGCACAGATGGCTCCTCAGTTGTGGCCAATGGCTGATAGGAGGTGTCAAAGATGTGGGGGCAGGAAGTGGCAACTCTTGGGTCAAGAGTACGGGGCCGGGTGACAACTGGGTAAACAGTGGAGATGTAAGTAACCTCAGTGTTCCTGGTGACCCTGGTGTAGGAGACTTTGGTAGCAGGCCTTGAAAGTGGCTTCTTGCTGGGATTCAAGCTGGTTGATTGGGCTTGGGATGTGGGAGGTGGTTGGCAAGCAATGACACCTTTGAATGCCTGTGTATCAACATGACTCCCCTCAAGTTGGGTTCTGGGTCTGTTCTTGGACCCTCTGGGACGCCCTCATGGACGGGCTGCCCCGCGGGCTGGTGCAGGAGCTGGTTGAGAATGTGATTGACAGTCCATAAAAATAAAATAAAAATATGTTTTAAATTAAATATGTATTTGTTTGGATTTATTGGTTTAGTTGTGAGTAGTTGTTTTCTCTTGATTTAGCCTTGAATAGTAACAGAATTTTTATATCTGTGATTTGAAGTGAATAATATTGTATTCTTTCCAGTTTTGGATGATTTTAAAGTTTAATCAGTTTTTATGTCTAAACATGGTTGTTGAGATTGAATTTTTCATTTGATTTTATCCAGAGTGGAGCTTCTTGATTTGGGTTGGTGTTTCCTAGTGTGCTTACTGTACATTAAATTTGGATTCCAGCTCCTGCAATTAATATCTGAGTTTACTAGTGCCATTCAAAAGTGATTTGAAATTTGGTTCTTGGATTTGACAATCCTGCAATTTCAAAAAACATAGTAAACTTAATGAAATGGTTGATGGATTTGAATGCTTCAAAACTGATTCCAGTTAATTCATTTCATCCATTGGAAATATGCAGTTTGACTTGAACTTTGAAAGTGTCTATGAGTTCCCGCATTTTTAAAAATTCAAATAAAAATACAAATAGTTCAATTTAATTAAAAAAGGCTATCCCGCAAAAGTGATTCAAAATTTGGACCAAGGATTTGACAATCCCGCATTTTTAAGTTTAGGCTCTGAATTTACAGTAGAGTGTTGTCTGAGTCAGAGAGAGGGATAAGCCTTCTCCAGGGAGGAGCGGTGCCTGGTTTAAGGTTTATCTGAAATCTTTAGGGCCTATGAGAAGGTAGCAGATTACATTCTTCTTCACTAAAGCAATTCTTGAAGTCAGAGTAACAATAAGGTAATCCATCCTCGTCCTTGGAGGAAAGAGTATCTGAGATTGTACTAGAGATGGTAGTCAGGTTCAGCTTGGAGGGAATTGGGCAAAGAGTACCGGATACAAGGGGAAGCTATTTGACAACGTCATTGCATGTAAATGAGATTTTGTTGTTTGGGTGATTGAAGTTAAGCAAAGACTCTCTCAACCACAGGAATCCAAGGATGAAAAGGAAGGATAAGTTGGGAGAGGAGCTATACGTGACGCGGAATGGAGAGCCCTCTAAGTCAATGGTGACAGGTTGGAGGATAGGTGTGGCGCCAATGATAGTGCTGTTTCCCACCTTAACGTCAAGGGACCTGGAAGCGGAGAGTCCAATTAGTTTAGCAATTTTCTCTTCAATGAACTTGGCATCAGCGCCAGTATCAAGAAGAGCAAGGACCTTGATCTTTCCAAGAGGTCCATGAATAGTTACCAAGACGGTAGACAACTTGGAGGTGTCAATAAGGAAAAGCAAAGTGAGAGTGGAGGTCTTGTTGACAAAGAGGGAACATTTGGAGAGAGGGCAGGCTGGTAGAAAATGATCCTTTGATCCACAGTAAGAGCAGAGGTTGATGTTCCTTCTTCTAAGGACTTCCTCAGCAGTAAGGCAAAAACCTCCCCCAGACTTTGGCTTGGTACCAGGTGGAGGGTTTGAAGAAAGCAGGGCCTTGTCTGGAACAAACAACCGGGCTGCAGGGGATAGGTTAGAAGGAGAGTGTGTTTTCAAGAAAAGATATTTCCAATTCCACTTAAGCACTTCTCTGATAAGAGGTTCTAGTTTGTTGGGGAGGTTGTGGTGTACCAAAAATTCCTGGAGCAATCTGTTGAGGCCTATCTTGTAGAAGCTGCAAGCCTCAGCATCAGAGGCTTGTAGTCTTGACTGGAGGGAGCAGAAACTTCTGATTGTGTTCACCAAGTGGAAGCAAACCTTGTGTGAGACCTGCAAACTGGAAAGCGGAGGGAGTGGACAACTCCTTGTCCACTCCAGAGAAGGATAGGAGTGAACTGACAAAGAGATCATAGTTCTGGAGGATACCTGGGTTGTGTATGAAGTGAGAGCTAAACCAATCTCTGTAGTGACTGGTGAGCTTTTCTGCAAGATAGAGAACCTTCTGGGAGTCAGTAGAGAACTCAGATCTGTAAGCAGTAAAGTGGGCCTGTGCATAAGCTAAAGTGTTAAAAATACTAGGGGGTGGTGAACTATGAGCTAAGGTATTGAGAACTACTGTTTGGTTGGTATAGAAAGTAGGAGTATGCCCCTCCTTATTACAAAAAACTTTATCATATAACCAACCAAGTAAAAAAACTACTAGAGATATCAATGTTACAATAATAATAGAGAGAACCAAGACTAAAAAGATGATAGAAGAAATGGAAAAAGTATTGCCTGGGCCAATCCCATGGGAAGCCAAAATAATGTAAGGTCTTGTCCATAGTGGTTCAAGGTTATAAACCAGAGTGTGTAAGGCATTAGGATTCAGATTTAAAAGGTATAAAAAGGTTGGAACTGTCTGCAAAATAATCTTACAGAATCCTGCTAAAAACCTATACTGAGTTACAAAAGGAGTGATAGAGTTTAAGAACCCTAAGCAAAGAAGATAGAATAAGGTGTTCAATAGTGAACAATTTGTAACTAAAGGAATGTCAATATTTGGATTTTCTCCATTGGCAAATTGATACATATAACTATTGAAAGATTCCTTAATGGAAAACAATGGATACAACAAGCCTAAGGCTTGTTGTTTTACAAGTTCCATTTGTTCAAGAAAAGAAAAGGCTAAACTTAAAAACAAATTTATTAAAAATGTATAAATTTCTAAAAATTAAGATTTCAAGTTTAAATTTGATAAAGATTGAAGGGTAGAAATCACTTAGAATTTTGGCTTAAAGCCTACTCTTCACAAGCTCTTTATTTATACTAAAGTATTTCCAGTTGGTAATTTGATGGACAAGGAGAAAAGCAGACAAGGACAGGAGCAACTGGAGAAGTTTAGACAAGAACCTGGAGGAGAAGAACTGCCAAGCCCAACAGAAGTTGCAGATCAGCAACATAAAAGCTGGAGAGCGGCAACAATGTGAGCGGGAGCTTTGAAAGGTCAAGAGAAATGAAAATTTTTCAAACTTAAAGTAGAAATATATAGTAATATAGAGTAGGAAGACAGAGTGATGACAACAATTTGAACGTGAATAGCGCAAAAACAAGGTAAATTAAATTAAAATACTTAAATATTAACTCTTAATTTAAAATTTCAATATTTAAAAATATAGAAGATTAAACCAAGTAAAAACAATTAATATAGAATAACTTAAAGAGCCTGCCCTTTGGGGAAGGGCATGACAGTAGATTCAGTCCTTTTCTGGGCTGTTACCGCTTATTTGAGAAGCTATTCCACCTTGGGATGGTGTCTCTTCCTTATGTTCTTTAGTGATCAGCCTAAATCTGTCTGCTACCATTCATTATCTTGGAAGTTAACTTTCAAGTAGGTAGGTGCCTGACATAGAGCCTTCTGATGTAAGCCATCATAAACTCTAGCCAACTTCTTTAATTTTCCTGCACGAACCAGGCTTTTTACCTTTCTGGAAACCATGATGGAAGTGTCTTTTAACACAAATCAGTCTAGAAAATCTGCCTTGAAATTCTCTCACACTTTTATGTGCTTTTCTTGTACTGCTGATCCACCAGGTTCCTGCATTGGGTATCAGTCTGATAGAGACCTCCACAATCTAGAAGTATTCAGGGCACTTTGTATGAGTGAGCTTGATTTGAGTGGATTACATCCAGGCAGCGGTGTTGTTGGCACCTGTGAACTTCTTGATGGTGGCACTGTAGAATTGTTGGGTGGTATGTGCTGGCATCTGATTTTGGTTTATTTCTTGTTGTTGTTAGATTTTTTTTTCTGGAGTCTGGAAAGCACCCTGTACAGACAGCACATTGAAGTCTGCTAGAAGTATCTTATTCCTTGATAGACAACATGCTTTTCTGGGATGGTAGTGCCTGCAATATGGGGTATCCAACCTGTGGGGATACTGGCCATGATGTTCTTGTGGATTTATCTTTTGAAATGTGTGCAGTGTATTGAGAATCTTGCTAACAGGGGATGTAGGTTGGAAAGTCTACTTCTGCTATCAATGTTGTAGCTGTGCTGTATTAGCAGAGTTACCAAAAGGGAAATAAGATTGGAATATATAATATTTTTATTTGAGAGGAAAGAGATTACATAAGGTTTATGATGGCATCATAGACTATTTGGATGTCCCTACTATGTTGGCACAATTCTTGATAAATCATATGTGCTCCATATATGCAAGTCTTCAGCCGTGATGTCTCATGTGATGGGCTCAGCCTATCTGGACTTCAGGTCTTAGGTGGTCATGGGTTTCCCTTTCTGACTTGGAATCTTGCTGGGGGTTCACCCTGTAGCTTTGATATTCACTTTTGAATAGGCTTAAATCAAAAAGGGTTTGCCGCAATCATATTTTGTCTTGTAAAGTGTAGCTTGTTTTTACTCGGGAACTTTGAAGCTTAGACTAACTTGGGTTTCATCCAGGGTTATCCAACCTGATACCACTAGATTTAAACAACCAAAGAGAAAAGAACTTTGAAGAAAATAAAGGAAGATATTATTTCTATTGTTTATTAGCTAGATTCTTTAGTAGACATTTCATCTGCTAGCATTTCACAGGTTTGAAACATAAAGGTTGGGAATATAGACTTCCCCTTATAGGCTAACAACGAAGTCAGCAAGTGGAAAAGAGAGGTGGAGATCCCAAGGAAAATGAATAGAGTGAGTAGTTTCATGGTGGGAGTGTTGGTCCAGATAGGATCGGGGATATGAGAGACCAAGTTACTTGAAGGCAATATATAGTTCTGGATGAGCGTCAAGGCACTTGTAGATGGCATGATCTGACTTGAGGCAGCTTGTAAGCTCCTTTTAAAAGTGGTATTTTTATCCTCAGCCAGTGTTTTGATCATCTGGACAAGATGAAGCGGTTCTGACGAAGGATCAGCAATTAGTCCCAAGTTCTGTGATTCTAGAAATTTTGCATTATTGGGTTGGTCTAGATTGGAAGGGAAAAGCAACATCGGGACTTTGCAGAGAATAGAAAACTGAATTGAATCAGAGTCGCCCAGAGTAATTGCAAGTTTCAAAGATGGGTGACCAATATAATCATTGATTCCGATAGAAGGTCCGAGAGATACGAGTTCATCTGGGACCCCATTCACTAAAACCCCATCGATAATATTTTGGTCTAGAGCTAACTGGACGGCGGCTTCAATTTTCATTATTGTGGAAGAGGGTATGGTGATATTTTGAAGAGAAATAATAAGAATAGCCTTGTGAGAACTCAAAAAGGGAAGAAGCTGGGTCAAGTGAGAACCAGATATTTGGCGGCGAAAAGACACTGCCATATGAGATTTAGCAAAAGATCGCTGTGACTGGAAAGCGTCAACAAGGATCAGAGCACCTAGGGGAGTTTCAGATTGGTGATTATGAATCCCATGTTTTTTTCTGAGGGGTTTTATATGGTTATCCAGCTGAGCACGCATTATCCATTGTCCTATAGCCCCTCGAAAAGGTACTGGTAGCAAACCTGAAGGCCCTCCGAGCAATGAGGCAGCCTGACTAGTTATGATCATCCGGATCCCGCGTGATTTAGCAACATCACGGCAGGCTATCGCCGTTGCATCACAAATAAAACCATCAAATGCATGACCTATTTTATCTAAGCTTGTAAATGTAGCAGAATAGTAGCTCGCGATCGCTTCTCCTAAAAATGATGTTGCTTGGCCTGTACTATATACTTGAGTTTTAAGACTTCTGATGGGCTCGTGATGGGCTGTGTCGTTGCCCAAAGTAAATGAACGTACTCCACGTGGATATGTATGCTTGAGATCTTGCCGGGGTGCAGCGTAAGTTATCCAATGTCCCTGGAAAGCGAGGTCTTTGGCTAGACGGAAAAGATGGTCATCGTTTACTCGCGGATCAACTCCCGGATTGACAAGGATCCTTAGCCTCCGAACACCTTTACCGCCCCACCTTGAGTCTCCTACCAATCTAAACAAGGCCCACAGATACTTGCCCTTCATTCCTCGCGTTCTTCCCTCTTTTGATTTTAAATATAAACCGATTTCGCCGTTTATCAGGCAGCTGCTGAGCATTCAACCGTTCCCTTATCGGGCACAGTATCACTCCCCTCAATTTCCGTTATAAATATCCCATAAACTGCACGCTGGAAGCCTAGTATTAAGGGCTATCAAACGCTATATCGTTAATAGTTTGCACTGGCGAATGTGACAGGGACGAAATCATGAGATTTGAAGAGATCAAACACAAGTATTGACTTCAGCTAGTTTTGATTTGAGGAAGACACAATTGGTCTGGATTTATGGGCGTTGAAAGATAACGTTTGATAGGCGGTTTTTTTTAGGAGAATAGGTTTGATAGAGGCGGATACTTCAGAGTAGGGCTGGGACGGTCACAGTTTTTTAATATAAATTTATTTGAAATATTTTATTCCGATTTAAAAAACCGTGACCTTGCCAACCCTACTTCAGAGTTTCCCTCTGGCGTAACAGGTTGTATACATTTTTGAAACTGATGGTGGATGTAGCACCATAAACTTATAGCGAGGATTTTAATCCAAACTTATCAAACTGCTTGATTTGTAACTCTTTGATTGGTTAGAATGTGTGCATAACTTGAAACTGTCAGTTGTAGTTATTATTGCAGCAAACAAGACTAGGCAAAGAATAGTTTATATATATTGATCAAACCGAACAGTTATGTGATTGTTGTGGAACGAGGCTACCTAATTTGGATAGCTGCTATGTTCCATTGATTAATTTTCTGGATATAAATTTGGTTGGTTTCAAGTTTTCTTTGCTTTGTTTTCTTGTAAAAATATGAGCTATTAAGGCAAAGGTTTTGAGTGTTGCATATACCCTTATTTACAAATTGATTTAATCAAGGACATATGTTCAAAATCTAAGCTGCATCCAACAGTTCTAAAATTTATAATGCTACTCGAAATGAGTCCGCTCAGTACAACCCCTAGAAAACGAGGAGTTAAAGATATGAGAACCAAATTTTATAAATTTTATAATTCAATATTTCGTGTAATTGAGGAATTATTCGAATTGCTTGGAAACTTATGGCCAGATCATGATGGGCTGTGTAACAGCAATACTTGCGATTTAATGATCAAGGTGTAACTGGAATTATGTCAATTGGCAGTTATATTGCACATTTATCCTTTATTATCAAGCTATGATGAACTTATCTCACTTTATTGATATTGATAGCAGATTATAAGTGATGTTCATTATTATAAACAATATGAAAATTACTATATGATGTGAACCAACCGCTTTATACAGTAGTTTTCAAGGCTATGGTGCTAAGCAAAAATACCTCATATTTAAGCAAACTCTAAGTCAGGAAAGATTCAGAAATCAAATGATTTTAGTATTTTTGGTGAACTGGCAAAATATAAAACAAGAAACATAATATCACTAACACAAAATAAAAAATTATATCAAACATCAAACAGTGTAGTCCAAGCTACAAAAAAATGACTTGGCACAGGTGAAATAGAGTATGGTTGTTCCAGAATATATTATAATCCTGATCAGGATTCAGATCAGGCACCAACAGAAGGGTTAAAATGAAACAAAAATAGAGCAACCTAGAAACAAGAGTTCACAAACATGAAACAAAATAAAGTCATGCAGGATGTGTAGTATGTGTATCCTAGAATAGAAAAAAAAACATTTTAACAGCCAATCAACAGCTATCCAATTTTTGGACAGAGGCATTTTATTGATTTTCATGGCTTTTTATTTGTGTGTAATAGGGTTAGGAACAATTCAAATCTGGACTTGTGATTAAAATAAAAATCAGACCATAAAATTTAAACTTCTTCTTTTAGTGATTTTTAATTGCTTTATTTCTACTATAATTTCTACTTACAATAATAATTTCAACTGTGTCAGCAAACAAGGCAGCAGCCAAGAAATTTTTAGCAAAGTATGTGGCTCAGTACACAAAGGCCTCTGTTTACACCCAGATCTTTGATATAGGTAACAAGGAAGCCTACCTGTACCTGACTCCTGATTCATGTGTGTTTGACTTGGTTGATAGTCACCAAGAGACTAGCTCTTCTCAAGCCCCCTTTCCTGACTCACACCTGGCACCACTCAACCAGCCAATCAGAATGGCAACCCTGATTTATAACAACTGATCACAAATAGCCTACCTGATCCCCCCTTAGCCAATCAGGCTATAGCACCTGTGGTCCAGCACCCTAAGTGCCAAATTATTACCGGGCAAATTCTCCAGAAAATTGTGGCACTCAACTAGTGTGGCCTGGTCTGAGAGAAAATTGCTGATCAATTAAAATTTTCCCAAACCACTCTCATGCAACAATTCAACAAATTAATGAACAAGAGAAATGAAATTAGGATGATCAAGAAGCAGAAAAAGGCATCCAAGTCCCTGGTCAACAAAGCATATCTAATTATGCTTGATATCCTGCAATAGAACCCTAAGCTTTCCCTGACTCAAGTCCAGAACCAGCTTGCACATTATGGTATATGAGGTTTGGAGTGTATGGTGCAGCTTTGGATGCATGGCAAAATGGCCTTGGTCTTGGTGTTAACCAATTTCAGCGGAAACCAAAGATATTTTTTTCTTTGAAGAAATTTTTCTTTAAGTTGTGTAGGTGTAGATAACCTACCTGTGCTACCAATCTTTGAGGTTTTGTTTTACTCTCAAAGGAAGCTATTGAGTATGCGTCACTCAACAGGATGTATTCCAAGGACTGACACCTTGACACACTCAATTGCTGTGTGAAGCAGTTTCCCACCCACAGTGCTACCAATCTTTAGTTTATACTTCTTGAAAGCAGATAGATGAGACAAAGAGAGAAATTGAGAAGATAATGATACTTTATTTGATGTGTCATAAAATGGTGCTAGTGGTTGCAATAATTCTAAAAATAGGTAGTCTACTACTTTTTTCTTAATATTATACCTTTGGCTGGTATAGTGACAGTCTTGTGCAGACAGAAGAATAAAAGATAATAAAAAACTAGTGCTTAATTTGATAGTGAGGCCTTTTTATAGTATAGAGTGGGGGGATTGCCATCAGAGAAAAGGAGGCACTGACAAAAGAACTTACCAAAAGAAGAATATATAAGTGATACACTAAAAATGCCTGTGTGCAAAAGCAACCAGTTTCATGGGCCTTACCTTATAGCGGCAAGTAAAGCTAGTTGTGTTGTTCTATTTATAACCACATAAATAAAGCCTGCACCTGATGTGCAACTAAAAACCTATTTGAGTAACTGTTTTTGATGTGTTTAAAACAGGTTTTAAAAACATTAATTGATGATGTAACAGAACAATTGCATGATTGCACAAGTGTTTCATTGTCTTAAACCTTAAGTGAACGTCCTATTGTCTGATCTATTTAGGATCTGCAACAATATGGATATTGTGGTGCTTCTGCTCCTAGAAGGTCACCAAGGTGTGTCCAGGGTCAAAGCCAGGGACCGGCTGGGTTGGGGTGACATCCTCAGCAATAGTTGTTCTATAGAAAGATCAGAAGTGAATTATCTTAACACCCCAAAAGGGACTCATCATACCCTCAATCATCATTGGCAATTGATAACTAGGGGGAAACTTATTTCACAGCAATACATGAACTATCAAAGCAGCTTTATCATCTGGGGGCTGTTTGCATGATAATTTTCAGTACATTTGTTGCACTTTGGATAGTAGGCCAACTCATTTCATTTTCTGTAGTAGTAGGGCACAAAGTACTTGTCTTGGATGTTTTCATATTTGAATATATTATTAGTACTATGGTATAAATGCTATGGGGAAAAATGATAATTACTTTGTGTGAATGGCTTCTGATCACACAGAAGCACTTTTTCAAAATAAAGATTGCTTTGTTGTTATTCAAATTATTATACTTACACACCCTTGAGGGTTACTTTCTGAGCTGCCAGCAATGTCTTCTAGGACATTTTTGTAAATTCACTGCCACCTCTGGCATTGGATCACATAATCTTCCCCCGCCCTACCAAGAAAGGCCCAAAAATGCCAGCCAAACCTCTTCATTCTTTAGAGGATTTAGCACACAGTTGATGAGAGGTTTGTGCTAGCCTATCCTGCGGATCCATTGCCCTTAGTTGCTCCCTCCTGGGAAAGAAACATTGGTTAATTCTAGACTACTTGTTAGCTCTGGTGTCGCCCACTTTTAAACTATCAGAGCCAGCCAATCATATTGCCACATCAATGCTCAACAACTCAAGAAACTCCAAATGTCTGATACTTGTCCTAGCCAATAAGATCAGACCGTGAAAAAATTAGGGGTAGCAACCTCCAGTCTCCCTGGTCCTATCCAGCAAATTTCTCTCCAGCCAATTGGATCAGAGCCAAATGTCATGTGATTTCATCTCCTTGCAACCCCTCCTTTTAATACAGCAAGGGGACTTTCAGTCCCCTGCTTGTCTATTTTCCAATAATATTAAAAGTTTGGAACTTGTTGCACATAATTTTAATTTTAATTTTGTTGGAAACCCTATTTGGAGTTTCTACAGTCTAGAGATTGAAGTGTTAGTCATTCTTTAAAGCTTACCTTGTATCTACCTGTTTCAACCCTGGTATCTTCCTGGGACCTTCTGAAGGAGTCTTGACACATAGTTGTTGGTTCTTTTGCTTTTGCTTTAAAAAATAGCTTTTGAACCTAAAAATTTTAATTAATTTTCAATATAATTTCTATTATTATTTTGAATTTTTCTTTAAAACTCTTATTTTTGAACTCGCTTTGCTTTTCAGATTAACCAAGACACCCAAGACCACTGTAAAGCTCTCCAGGTCCACTCTGTTGCTCTTTTTGCCCTCCTGCTTGAGATTACCCTGCCAGAACAAAATTTTATTGTCATTAACTTCAAAAACTCCATCAATATTTACAAATTTTGGGGAGATTTACAACTATGATACTCCCAGTCATCAAGTTTGTTGTGTTTTCTTTGGCTCCGGTTTTGTTACTCCTGGTCCAACTTGCCAGACTTGTAGGTCAAGATCTCCTCCCTGCCCAAACTGTGGGTGAAGATCCTTCCAGCCTCCTGAATTTTCCTTAGTGGTCTCTTCCTCTCTGGGTGAGGCTGTGATGAAAAGTTTAATGTGTGATGACCTAGATTTGGATGTTGCTGATTATATCTCGCCCTCCTCTTGAGAGAGAGAACATCACTACATCCCCCTCCCCAGCCTGAAAAAGAGCAACAGTCCCCCTGAGGTCCCTCGAGGTGCCCTCCTGCTGCCTCCTGTGCTCCTTCAAGAACATCACTGGTCTTGTGATGCTGGGATTGAACTCACTTCTCTCAACTTCTGTCCTCAGTGTCCTCCCTCTTGAACCTCTTTAGAGCAGCCATCCCAGTCCTTGACTGGGCGGGCATCCTGGTGGTTTTTTTTATCAAGATGGTTTCAAACTTTGGTTAGTTTAGCCCCCTCTCTCACAATTATAACATGTTTCTATTTTGGTTAACTGATTATCTGGGGTTGGCACTTTGTGCACACCAACTAATAGGATTTGATATCCTTCATCCAGCACAGGTGGCCCTTGCTGGCTTGAGTTTTGGTAATTTTAGGATCACTTTTTTCCTGCCCAAATCATGCTTTCAAATATGCTCTTATAAATTCAGTTATATTAGAAAATTGAGATTTTGGGGAATCAAACCCAGTGCCACAACACTTGATATAAAAGTAAAGTGGCACTCAAATTATTTGCAAGGTGGTGTTGCGGCACCTGAAATAATTTTCAGTTGGTGTGGCGGCGCCTAATGTATAACTAGGTTGGTGCTTTGGCACCCAAAATATTTGCAGGGTGATGCCGCAGTGCCTGGAGTAATTTTCTGTTAGTGCAGTGGCGCTTCAGACAACAATTATAATATGAGAGCATTTAGTTTCAGTTGTCTCATTTTATGTTGAATCTGTATTGGTATATTATGTCAGCCTGTTTTACTTTTTGTTCTGCCAACTCTGTCATGATTGCCAATTTCTTGATCAATCATTTCCAACAAAGACAATATCCCAGATCTCAAGGTTATTTGCACTGCTTCACTCATTCCTTGACCAGGAGTTTTCTATGAGTGAAAGGACTAAAGTTCCGCCTCTTCTGATTCTCTTAACCAGCTTCAAAATCATTATCACTAGGGAAGTTTTCTGTCACAAAAAGAATGGATAGAAGATTAGATAGTCTTTATTAACAGAAAGAAGATCCCCTAGAAACCTTCTTATTTGCCACTTTTTTGGAGTTCTTTTGACCAGCTACTTGTTTATAAAGGACTTCTTAGCGCTTTGAAAGACATCTGGCTACTCCAATTTTACCATCCATGTAACCATCAAGATGAAGATCAAGTTTCCAAAAAAGATCCCTCTTGTAACCAAAAGATTTCCAAAATACCTCGTCAACTTTACTGCCAGCTTCCTACTTATAGTGCCTTGTTCCCAACTTTTGCGCCTTCATAATGGCTTTTTCAAAAGCATAAACTATTGGTGCTCACTTTTTTCTATAATAAAATAAGCTTACATACTTACTTTTTCAAAAGCTTAAAGTATTAACTCATTATTTTCTCAATCATACTGTAAGCTTTTGGCTTCTAACTAATAATACTTATCAGTAAGCATACCCTCAACTCAACTAATAATTGCAGCATCCAAACTTCATCATTTCTGATATTTCACCACAATTCAACTAGGAAATCAGTTTTTGCCACTCACTTTGCTCAAAGCATCAACACTTTGTGCACCAAACCGTTAACTGGTTCCCTGTTCCAGCACCAGTCTTCAGTGTTTAACCTTAATCAATTTAAATAGTATAATACTATTTAAATTGTTCTTCTTGACCTTCTTCAACGTTTTGTCCAGATATTTACTCTCATAGTAAGATCCAGGAAAAATGTCCCACTAAAACAGCTTTGTATTGTGTTCTCATAGAAAAATATCTTAATCTATCATAGAAACTCACTAAAAAACTTCTTGCCTGCAATTTTCTCAATGTTGCTCCTTGATTTTGCTGCTTCAACAAAACCAAGGCAAAACATTCCACCTTCTGCTACCTCAGCAAATAAATTCAGAGAAATGTCAGAGCACCTTCTCCAACATTTCCCCCCCAAACTGTGCCAAAACATTTTTCATAACATAGCATAGCATATTGTGTAGTTATCAAACAACTTATCAAGCCCTTACAGATAGCCTCTATCCTGGCTTACTCTTGGTAGTCCACATCAGTCAGCACCTCAGACTCAGACAATAAGTCTTCACAAGTGAATCAACCTAGACTTGACTCCCATCAGTGACTTACACTTTAAGTCATCAGAAGCAGAAATTCCTCATGCCTGGCCCCTGTTTTTACTTGCCTAAGTGGCTAGCTTGAGCTTTCTGGAGCAAATCAACCAACTTCACTTTCCAGAAACCTCCAAATCATTCAGTTCTACATATGCTTCTCTGGACAGCTACCCTAATAATGGTTCTAGGAATCCATGCTTGCACAGTAGCATTAAGATCTACTTAAAGCTACCCTTCTTTTAATAGACAGAAGAACTTTACCCTCTTTTCAGGTAAAGTAACCTAACTGTAGTATCACCCTGGCTGGTATCAATATTTCAATTATACCTAAGCATATCCATATCAGGTAAAACCTAGCTGTTTTTTCATCTCAGATGATCTAATGATGACTATATCTTTTGGTATAACCATCCCAGAATACACTTCTATCCTTCCAAAGCACCAATAAGGGGTCAAATTACTAACATCCCAAAGCAAAACCCCAACCACCTCAGTTGAGCAAAACCTCAGCCACCACAGCTGATCAATCAACCAAAACAACAAATATTTATCTCTCTCAGGCAACCATTTCTACTTGAACAACATCAGCTCATGCCTGCAAAACAGCTCCACATGTGGATTATCATATATATGTAGAGCTATATAATATCATGGTAAGCCACATACTGTCAATATATGTCATGGTAGTCATGGGGCTTGTCTAGGTAATGCTCTGCTTAAGATTTGAAAGGTTTGATCCCATACAACATGGGCATCTGATAAGAGCCCCACCAATTGATCACTAATTGGGTTGTTTCATGGGGACTTGTTTTCCTGAGAGGGAGTAATCATAGATGTTGTGACAATGCCCAATCACATTTCAGATTGTAACATTTATTGGACTTGATAATCCTGCATTATTCAAGACGATCTATTTTTTAGTGGCATGATAAAACTTTATATTTACTGCTCTTTGAGTGTATTGTTTGATGTTTCAGTAGCCTTTAATTTTATTGGCTGGTTGCAAACATCCCACTCAAGTGATAGCCGTTCATTTTTATACATCGATTTATTAGCTTTATTGAATTGAAAATTGCGTCATGTAAAGTATACTTCACCTTTTTTAAAGGCAGCAATATTTATTAGAGTTCAAAGGCAGCGTTTAAAGGAACACGGCCAAATTAATACTCCACCTGTGATTCCAGTGATAAGGCCTCCTTAAAATATTTTCTATTTTTTAAAAATAAATAGGCGTTACAAAACTTCGCTTAAAATCCTAATAACTTACGATAAATTGATACATAAATTTAACCTTACACCTGTCCTTAGAAAACAAACCATCTTGCTGGGTATTAGCCTTGTTTGGTTGGTAAGGCGAAAAATAGCTTGGTTGGCTAAACTCAAGAACTTTCAGTTGTATTTTTGAAATACTGATTTCACGTTTAAATCTACAACTTTTAATGTGATTAAAATTTAAGTTGCTTAAAAGATCCGCTACGCTTTTCTTGTTCTTAATGTAAGGGCTTTAAAAAAGTACTCAATTTCGTATACATAAAATCAGCCTGGATCCAAGTCGAAAAATCAAGGGTTTTAATATACAGCATAACACTCTGAGATATACTTGAGCATTTTTTCGCTTGCACATATCTTCAGCTTGTTTTCAATGAATGTATTCCCCAATTTTTCATAAAGGCACTTAAAAGAAATGTTATTTTTAAGAAAAACTTAGGAGGGGATATTTTTGTACAAAAAAACCTGAAATAATCTTACTGCTTACTTTCCATAACTCTTTAATAAAATGTACTATTCTTTAGTATTACAATTGGTGGCGCTTGTAGCTTTCTTATCCTCTGTAACATCTTGAACATATTTCAACGAAATTTTTCTAAAGAAAAGCTAATGACGAGCTCACTTCTATGGAGTCGACCTCCTCATGTCACAAAGAATGAATTCATCGCGGCATTGACTGCATTTAAAAGAAAGTCGGAGTTAATAAATGATAATTGGAATCTAGAAGGGGTACTTATCCTTAGGTCGATGCATATTTTGTTAAGACCTTTTAGGGCGGAATTCAAGCACCATATATTACAAAGAAAGATGTTCTTCATAATCTAGCTTCTCAAGACCCTGAGGTTAAGATTATCCATTGTCTCGACTAAAAGAATGTAGCGCAAGTGGTGTAGAATCGATTACCACGTAGTTTATTCTGCATCTTATCAAATGCCAGTTATTTATTTCATAGCTTACTGGCCGGGTATCATCTCAGCTGCCTCATTAAATGCTGACTGTCTTAGATGGGTTGACATTAGCTCTTGAAGAAACCTATTATGTTTTTTCTCAACTGAGTTCTGTGACTCCCGAGCATCTGGCGAGTATAAAAGAAACCCCCCTTCGGCGGCAGTATTTCTCAGAATGTAAGTCGATTGCCCACTTTTTAATTACAATCAAATAAGGACCATCCCAATCTTGGCGTTCCTTACTACTATCTCCATCCGTGCAACTCTGCATCACTCCTTTCCTTGGTGTTCGGCTTGGAATGTACTGGATGTTCCAACTCTCTAGAGCGAGCGCGCTGTCCAAAGCTTTCGGACTTCATTCCTGCTTTCTTGAGCTTTTTTGGGCCTCCTATTGGGCTTGAATTAGAACAAGCATACTTTGAAGCGGCTATGTCAAATCAATAAGGCTGTTCAGAGCTTTTTCCTTTACAAGTAAAAAGTTAATGATGACTGAAATATTCAGCTTCTTGGCCTGTTATCTGATTTTGGTAACCATTTACATTTCATATCTCTTAACTGCTTCGATTCAAGTTTTTGGCCTTTAATTTCAAGCCACATCGTTAGACAACTTCAAGCTCTGGAACTAAGCCTTTGCATCGAACATAGATCTAGAGGAGTTTCATAAAGGATAGCCTTAAAAAAATCCTAGAGTCATTTCTGCACCTTAATAAGGCAGCAATGCTGTATACTCTTAGGTGTTGTGTTTAACAGGCAAAAGGCCTGGTTAGATACAATAAAGAAGCAATATGCACCCTGTAGATCAAATTTCTTGTTTTTTATACTGAAATTGCACCTTTCACATCTTGAAACATGTAATTTCCATGTAAAGTAAACTTCAGTATGGAGCAATGCATGTAAGCCACGTCCCTGCGCTGAAAGGGCACCTATAAACATCAACACTGTTGCAACTGAACTATTTATAGCTCAGTAATTAAGAAGTTGGGGAAGACAATAGTCCAAGGGAGGAGAGAAAAGGGATTTGGAATAAGATCATCTTTATTGAGAAGAGTGAGGATTTTTGTACCATGTGGAAGGGCCATTGTGATACCAAGGAGGTGGCACATGTGGCATTGATCATGGTAGGGATCAGCAATACTCTGGATAAAGATTTCAGGATCTTCAATGTAAATTGGGTTTGCACTTTATATAGAAATATGAGATTCTGCTGTAATTACAGCTCAAGTGAGGTCATAACATTAGAACTGCTATGGGGTGATTCAAATAGCACCCCTGGTTATTGAGATACATTGGCAACTGGGTTATACAACTTGATTGCAGCACATACAGTAGTTTTAAAAGCTATGGTGGCAAGCAAAAATACTTCAGATTTAAACAAAAATAACTCAGATGTAAATAAGATTGAAATAAACAAATCTATTGTAAATTAATATAAATTTGTTTATTTTTAATTTTGGTTACATCTGAGTTATTTTCGTTTAAATCTGAAGTATTTTTGCTTGTCGTCATAGCTTTTAAAACTACTGTACATGGTGATCAAATTAGAATTCACCCCCTTTGATTGCTCATTTAAAGGCTTTTATGTAAAAATTAGTTTTTTCAGTTTTAAATGAGCCTTTTTGATTTAGACATTGGTTTTTATTACAGTTCCTTCAATTTTAAACCAGAAGCAGATACCCAGATCATACTATCTCTGATTTATGATTTTAATTATACTGTACTTTTTAAAGCTGTTGAGATAGACAAATCAAAGTCAGATTAGAGCAAACTGAAGTTGCACAAAAAAATATAATGTTAAACACATGATTTGATCCATGTTAACAGAAATTCAGGCTTTAATGGATAACCAAATCAAATACACAACATTCATATGTAGCACTTGGCGCACCAAAGTCACACAGTACGATCATGATATCAAGATGGTGAATATCAACTCATGAACATCCAATTTTATATTACAATTACTAGGTTCTGAGCAGGGTGCACAAAATTTGCACACTATAATACACCCCATGCATGAAAATAAGAGCAGTAGCAACCCAAATTCACAACGCACAAAACCAAATCATAAACAAAGCATAGTCAACCCTATCTCAGTGCTAAGCTATTTAAATAAATGAATGCAACATGAAGAAATATTAGATGAAAATATTCTTAATATCTTCTTTGGGTATAAAATTTCAAAAACTTAAATGAACCCCTTAAAAGTGATAAAAGTAGCAATAATGGGGCCAATAAAGTCAAATATAGAAACATCATACACATAAACATGTAACATGATAATATAAGTGGAAAATATGATATCTAAAATAGTATAAAAAGTTCAAAATAAAATCCATTTAAAAGTAATAGTAACTTTTATTTGATTTAATGGAGAATATTACACAACCCAAACAATAGGCAAGCGCAGCCAGCACATAGTGATGGGTCTGTAGGCGCTCAAAGGGTCTATCAGCAGAGTCCCTGTATGTTTGAATTCCAAAGCAACCAACAGCATGTCTAATGAAGGAGAAGGCTGGGCAACACCTATTCAGAGCCAGACTGTTTATACTAGAAGATCCTAGATTCTTAATACCAATGCCCCAAATCTAATCATAAAAGCTCAAAACTTGACCATATTAAGAGCTGTTAACAACAAAACAGTCAAACATGTTCCTACAGTATATTCACTTAATATTGCAAGGTTTCATCCAGTGCAAGTTGTTGTGTACTTGGGAGCGGCCAAGGGACACAACAGGAAATCCTAACAGTAGGATTGAGTTTGTACTAAGCCAGAGGTTAGTCTTCAGAAATGAATAATGAATTTACCTTAGGGCTCTGAGAATGATAATTATCAGAAATCTCCTCTAGACTCAGGAGATGGTGTCAAAGTACAATAATAAAAGCAAAGAAAAGTGTAAATAGAACTTAATTTTATTGGGTAAATATAAATGATTCTTATGTGGCAATTTTTTACCACAAAGTGTTAAAAGGGAAGATAGATCACTGGCCACTCTCATAAGTGGGTCAAGGAAACTCATGTCGTCAGTCAGAATGTAAATGAGTCCTTCACCAGATTTGGAGTGAAATCCATTTTGAGTTGAGAAAGGGAGCTGAAAGATTTTGTACTCAAAATGAGATCCTATCCAAGACAAAATTGATAATGCATGAATATCAGGATTCACAACATTGCCCTCTTCTTTATTGGCCTTTGGGGGTATACCTGCGGAGAAACTTGGCGTAAACTTGGAAAAGAGACGTCCTGTGGACAACAGTTTGACAGTGTACTTGGCACACCATTTGAAGGTCAATTATAGAGGGCCAATCTACAGGGTGTCTAACTTGTGAGCTCTTCCTCCTACTCATTGTTGATAGTAGAGGACAAGATCTCTAACTTGGAATTCTGGGAGAGTAGCCTGGCCAGAGTTACTTGGTGTCAACTCCAGAGCCTTTATCTCATAGGCAGAAGCTTGGATTTCTTTTATGCAATTGACTAGACCTTTGATGTGCTCTTCAGGATTAGAGGTAGTATGTAATACCCAGACATAGTAGGTACTACTTGAAGGAGGTATGGCAGGAGGTTGGAGAACTGGAAGCCAGTCAAGGCAGTGATAATTGGATAGATGGTCATCAGCCAACAGAAGACTTTGGCGTGGATGTTGTATCTCCCAAAGCTTCCCGCAAAGTAGGTCAGCACTGAGTACAGGGAGGTGTGCACTGCAATAGACATGGTTGGGTGTGGAGAAACAAGAGGAGGCCAGGAACCAGTGTTTAAAGAGTTAATTTGTTCAGGATCAGAGTGATAATCATGACCTAACCCTTCTGGAGAAGGCCCAAAGAAGTCTGTTTCCTGTTGATATCCTCCAATTTCAAGGCAAGCTGTAAGCACAGCTGTGAAGATGAGGTGGTTCATCTTCTTGGATTGGAGGTTGTAGGCTGGGGCAAACTGACTAAGAGTTGACTTGGAAGTTGAGAATAAATTTAGCTTTATTGAGGGTATTAAACTCAATAATAGCACAAGCTATTATTGAGGGGGGATTCTTTATTTATAGTGCTTTCTACTGTGCAAAGATTTGCAAATGGGAGTGGAAAGCAGGAGATGGGGGATCCCAGAAGCTTGGAAGCTAGAAATGGCAGTTGGTTTTTGGGAAGAAGGCCAAATTCTTGTTCTTCTGTTATCTGTTGTGGGCTTGGTCATTCTTGACAGGAGCCAATGGATTCTTGTGGCCATGGGGTCATGTGGTGGGAAAGGCTCAAGGAACTCTCAGAATCTATTTTTGTCTTGGTAAGTATGTGGCAACAGCGCCCATGTTGACTCAAAACTCTAAATCTCCTATGCTTTTTGCTAGTTGCGCTAGCTTAATTCTTTTTTTAAAGCGTTCAGGGGTGCAAACCCAGAAAACACAACAAAATTATGGCCATCTCAACACAATTTAATATTAAGCTTAATAAAAAACTCAATTTAACCATATTTTTCCTTTACGTTTACTAATAAAAATTAGTTTATTTTTTATTTGTTTTCACAACGTAAAAGTGTCAATGTCAACACTTTTTAAGCATAACTTATTTTTAATAACAAAACTGAAGCATCTACAACAAAGAAATTAAGTGTGCATTTAAAAATATTTTTTTCATTGAATTATTATATTGAAAAAGAAAGTGCATATAAATTTGATTGTTGAAATGTTCATGTTTTAAATATATATGTGGCACTTATTACGGCTTTAATATATTAAGTGGATTGGTGGCTAACGGCAATCCAATAATTTAAGCGTGAGTTACTATGTAAGTTACTATAGAATTTATTATTAAAAATAATTTTGACACTTGTAAATAATGTTTATTTGCTTGTGATCATCCCCCGGGGTGGGGTTAAGCAAATTAGAGTGGCGCAATTAAGCCTAGATTAATATGTCACATCATATAAAGAATGTTGTAAGTGACGTTGTCAACACTTTACCCTTTTCAATATCTACCAACAACTTATTAACAACTTCTTATATACACAATGGTAAAATATCATATTACCACTACCCAAATATTATTTTTAATAAAAGAATAAATAACCTTGATACTTTTTTTTTACTTATTTTCATATGTTTTTTTGATTTTATTATGTGAGCAAAAATACACAGAAAATGGTTAATTTTTGCTAACCTGCGTAAATTTAATTAAGCGTACTATGAAAAAACATAGTAAATTTTTAAAAAAATGATGATAGTGACAATGCTGTCAAAAATAATGTCTACAATTTTTGTAATTGACAGTGAGAATTCAGCTTTTTTTACTAATTGCCACTCATAATGTTGACGCTTTTCAGCTCTCACATACTGTAAATTCAGAACCTGAACGTAAAAATGCGGGATTGTCAAATCCTTGGTCCAAATTTTGAATCACTTTTGCGGGCAACTCAGCTGAGTGAAAAATAAAATATTTAATAAAATCAAACTTTTAATTTGACTTTTTTGATTTATTTAAATTGGCAAATTTTGAATCTCTTGAGCAGATAACTCAACTAACAAAAGACAAAACCCAGCAAACAAATGCAGGATACATGAATCAGAAATGTGGGATTCTAATGTACAATTTGAGATTTCCTGTATTTCAAACAAAACATAGACATCATGTAAAACTTAACAAATCTGAAATTGTGGGATTGTCAAATCCAAGAACCAAGTTTCAAATCATAATTGCAAGGAATTTGAAATAAATATAATTTAGAGATGTCTCAAAAATAATGCTAAAGGATCTAGAGTGGATTTATGCTGATTCTTTTAGGAATCATAGGCATTCTCAAAAATCACCCTATTCCAATTTAAGACGGCTAATATTTAGATCATAATATTCACAAAATTAGCATATATAACTGTCATGGCCCATACTAGAGTCCAGCTGGACCCCCACAGGGGAGGGAGGCCAGGCCTGAAAGGCCATGTACACAATAGGCACTATGTGGACCAGGTAGTTTAGAGCAGTGGCTAGGGGGCGCCAACTCCCAGTATGGGGCACGACTTGGTCAGCCAGCCCCAATACTGTTATGTAGACAAACCCCAGCTTGCTGAAGTCCTGGGTGGGAGGCGCGTCAGGGAGAGGAGGGCAGTTGGAATATCCTTCATTACTGGTGGTAAATCCAGGTGATGGGGATGGAAGTACCCCAGATCAAGGGCACAGGGAGGTTTGGCAAGGACAACAGGAGTATGGCTGGGAGGATATGGGTATGCAAGTTTGTATTGAGTAGTAGATTCACGAATAGATGTAAAGAGAAAAATAAAAATTTGAGCAAAAATAGACAATTCCTGCAATAAGATAATAATTTCTAGTCATAAACTTGCTTTATTAAGATGTCAACAGTGAGGAGGGCTTCTCCCCCTCACTACTTATACTTACTGATGATTCTGTGGCCTTTTGTGCCACCAGAGAACTGATGGCATCATTTGGAGTTGGATTTGCAATTTTAACCGGAATTTGCGTGCTTGGCCAAGAGGGTGAGATCTCATTGGCTGCTATAACATGAACCTTTTGGAATTTGCAGCATGTCAAGTTGCTACAGTTATTTTTAGCTCCCACACTGAATCAATTATCTAATCACACAATCAAACAATCACGCTGCCAATGTGCCATTTCCTGATAGGTAGATGACCCAAATTTGATAACAGACTTGATGCCAGGAATTCAAGGCTTGTGTGTCTCTCAAATCCTGGGCCATTTGCTAGTCAAAAGGGGGGGTATTTTGCCCTGGAAAATTATTTATGGGGATTTCCAAACTGCATATTTTATCGCCTCAAAGGAGGCCAGCTGACTGTCCAGGGAACTCTGGGCCCTGACAATAACAATAAAATTGACTAAAATAAACATTCCTCTTCTTGAGTTTAAAATTTTAATAAAAATTTATTATGTCTTCTTTCAATAACAGCCAAGTCAATAAGCTGTTCCCTGGCCTTGAAAAAATCATGCAGGGCTACGCAGAATCTCTTAATGGTGAAGCCTCTGTCTATGGCCACTCCCAACCCACAGGCCCCTCTACAAGCACTAACCAGAAGTCTGTTCTTTCTCCTGATACTTCCAGCATGGCCCTGTTTGCCCACCATGCACAGGCAGCTGCCACCCCAAATCCCTTATCAGCAATGGCATCCAGAACCAGCCATTTTAGCTATGGGGTCACCCAGAGAGCCCAGGACCCCAAAACAGCTAATCAGATGACATTGACCAGTTCCCAAGATGAACACATTCCTCCCCCAGACAATCAGTCTGCAAGACACAAAAGAAAACTAATCACTCTGGAGATTGTCTTGAAATAGTTGAAACACAAGGGAAGCTTATGTCCCTTGGGGAAATTGTGGTTGCAATGAGGTTTGCAAAGTCCACTGTGGCTGCAACCCTGCAAGCCCACGCCAACTGTGGCCCCCTACCAAGAAGACCCTGACTGGTGCCCATACTTCAACCAAAGGTGATACAGCCCATCCCATTATGATGGCTATTATGGAGCGTGACCCGCAGATGCCCCTGGTCCAGGTACGTCTCCAGTTGGGACTCCACAGCATCTTCACTAACAAAAGAACAGTGAATTTGTGGATGCACAGAGTTGTGGTTGCTGCTAGAATCTTGTCCAATCAAGTTTTCAGTGGCCCCATTTTGGTGGACACTGACCCCTACAATTCAACTATTATTAATTTTATCAAAGGGAGGGCAATGAGGGCCTGTAATGACATAATCTTCCTGTTGTATGCTAAGATATCTGCAAGTATCCAAGACTTTGGAGAGAAGCGTTCCAGTCTGACGTGTACAAGCGCGGCCCAATCTTGTATTGGTTTGTTGGGGTTTTATTTGCAGTTTCTCCATTGGGTGTCAATTATTACTTGGCAATATCAAACACCACAGATGGGTATGCCCACCAGACAGAGCTCAAGGCCATGCTGAAGGAGTGAGCCACACAAAAGGCTGTGCAATCAGTTGTACTGAGTGCAGAGATGGAGCAGCGGGAATGGGCAACCCAAGAAATCAGGGCTGCAGGGCATACCTGCTGGTCCTACCCCATCAACTACGCCAACATACATCTTGCAGATGTATGTCTCTACAATTTTGGTTCTGCCCTCAGGCGCTTAAAGCCTGCCACCTACAACAAACTATGCACCCAAATTGATAAGGGTATGAGCTTTTCCCTTCTGCGGCCATCCAGGACTTATTTGATCTCATCATCTTCTATGCAAGTGATAATGATAAGTCCAGAAAGGATCCCCGCCTCCCCCCACACCAGTCCATCTGTTTTGTCAAGCCAGTATATGTGACAGAGGAAGAATTTGAGCAACTGAAGCAATCAGCTCTTGCTTCCCCTTCCCAGTCAACAAACCCTGCCTCCCCAACCCCCCATCAAGCCACCTGCCTTCCAACCCTGACTCCCAAACCACCTCCCCATTCCCTCACCACTATCTCTGATGCCGTCCCTTTCATAGGCACATATGAAGGCAATGTTCATTCCGCCCATTCCCTCCCTTCCCGTCTTTTGATTAGTAAATAAATCTTTTCATTATGACAACTCATTAAAATTGATTTTTTCTTTCAGTTTGTAATTAATAATAGATTTTTTACATTATTAGAATTTCCCATAATTAATAAAATGTTGTACATTTTACAAATAGCTTAAAATTATGAGCAGACATATTTTTCATCATCATTAATAAATTAAAGACAATAAACATAAATATTGCATTAGAATATTGCAATTAGACGTCAACTCTTGATATTTTGATATTATGTGCATAACTCAATGCATTTTGTTTAATAAAATCCATTGTAAACTTGGCCTTTTCCATTATAATTTAATGAAATGAACTGTGTTTATATTAGGGCCATTAACGCTTAGTACAAATATTGAAAATTAGTGCATTTTACAGCCTGTATATTTACCTATTGGTAATAATTCTATAAACTTTTTAGTTGGATTTTGCAAGGTAATAATGTAATGGGTTAACAAATTACTGTTTATTGTCATTAATTGGCTGATTTTCTTTGCTGTGGCAATTGTGCATTTTCTGATATATACGCACTAGTATCCAATTGGTTGGCTTCACATCCAATCACACAGGCAATAGGAAAACAAGCAGCCACCTCAACCACATCCAGTCTTGGGATGGCGGCTTGTTTTCCTATTGCCTGTGCAATTGGATGTGAAGCCAACCAATTGGATACTAGTGCGTAAATATCAGAAAATGCACAATTGCCACAGCAAAGAAAATCAGCCAATTAATGACAATAAACAGTAATTTGTTAACCCATTACATTATTACCTTGCAAAATCCAACTAAAAAGTTTATAGAATTATTACCAATAGGTAAATATACAGGCTGTAAAATGCACTAATTTTCAATATTTGTACTAAGCGTTAATGGCCCTAATATAAACAGTTCATTTCATTAAATTATAATGGAAAAGGCCAAGTTTACAATGGATTTTATTAAACAAAATGCATTGAGTTATGCACATAATATCAAAATATCAAGAGTTGACGTCTAATTGCAATATTCTAATGCAATATTTATGTTTATTGTCTTTAATTTATTAATGACAATGAAAAATATGTATGCATTGAAGATAGTACTATAAAAACCAGTTTTTTGATGGAATCAAACAAGATTTCAACAATATATAACTTGATCAACAAATTAGAAGCACACCTGCAAAAGGTTGTTGAAATAGAAAAAAATATCAGGGAAATAATGACAGGAAAGCTGGGCAACAAGGGCCAGCCACTAATCCAGTCAAAAGAAGATGCTCTGGATAAATTGGGAAATATTATAGATGAAAAGAACAAATAAGCATTACTTAATCTACAGGGAACAATTTTATCAAGTCTGAAGTTCAACAACGTGGCCTACAATTTGTGGGAGTTCTGGCTGGGGGCCAAAGAAAACAATAAGATCAAACTAATTGAAGGAACAGAAATTCAAAAGGAAATCAACACCAATGAAGAGGAGAACAATCAAATGGAAACAGATGAAAATGAAACACAATCAAGAAGCAGAAGCACTTCAAGAAATACAGAAGCTTTATCAAATGAAAACCAAGAAGAAACACAAGTTGCAAGAAAGATAAGAAAAATTCAGCCTAGAAAAATTAATGAAGAGCATCCAACACTCATGAAGTTTGCCAAAGTGGCGCCTGTGGCTGAGGGGCCACAGGGGAAACAATTAGTAAGTCTTTTTATGTTTTACTTATATTTATTTTAGTCATCACCAGGAATGAGGATGAGGTTGCAGAAGTGGCGGCTTATACACCAAGTTGGTTTTACGGGGGTTACCAGTCACTGGTGGCCCCTGTAAAATAAATAAATAAAACCCAAATAAATAAAATAATTCAACAGAATATGAATACTTTTTTAAGTATTGAAGCTCAAGATAGAGAATATTCACCACCTGTGGGGTGCTTGCCATGGATAAGGGAAGCATATGAAGTAGGATCAAATATCAAAATCAAAGAAATGAATGAAATTTGCGGGGATATCAAACTGAACTTTGATGAATATATGTACAAAAGCATTCAAAGATCCCCTTCACAAACATCAACAAATATGAAAAGAACTTAATAAAAACTGACTTTCAAATTGGAACTGAATATTTAAAACCTGCAATTTTTAATGAAGTATTTAAGGCACTGTCAAATAAAGTCAGGGATGCAGTCCTTGTGAATAATTTTAAACCTTTATTAATATTGTTTGCCAAGGCCTGGGGGGCTGATTCAAGTTGGGCGCCCCCCAGAACCCTCTTCAAGTTCAATCAAACATCCTATATTAATAGGTTAGTTCAAACTTTCAAAAAATTATGCCTGTTCTTGGAAAAGTATACCTCACAGAGAATCCACGTTGCGGTATACCTGGGAATCCTCCTCCACTGCATATTAAAAACCTTTGTCAAAAAGTTGGAGGATGTACCTATTCACATGAATATTTGTCGCGTAGCCCTCAACTGCCAGAAGACACCACGGGGATATAGGACAGTTGAGCACATCCTGTATGACTCCTTTGCATTGGCAATGTTATACGGGTACTACCTGCCCCCTGAAAAAAATCTATTGATTGATTCCCTCACCCGCCTGGCTTTTATCAAACAATCAACAACCACTGGGGTACAGGGCGCCACCCCTCTAGCAATCACATTCAGGGTTGTCCACCACGTACAGAAGAGTATGTGGATCCAATTAGATGCTTTAGCCAAAAACTTAATTTTGGGGTATAATTCCCCAGAATAATTGCATTCCCTTTGCAATCAACATCCCCCAATAAATATTTTCCCCTTGCAAATTAAATTTTTTTACCTTTTTATATTTTAATACAAAAATTTTAATATTGAAATATGTAATATTAAAATTTTACTATAAAATTTTTAATATTACATATTTAAATATTAAAAAATTTAGTATCTAAAAGTTAACATTAAAATTTTAATAATACATATTATAATATTAAAATTTTTAATATCAAATATTTTGATATTGAATAAATCACAATTTAATAAAATTGTTATATTTTAATTATTTAAACTTTAATGTCTAACTTTTAAGATTTATAATTATAATTTTACTTTTAATATTATAATTTTTATTTTAAATTTTAGTATGTAAATATAAATATTAATATATCCAAATATATTACAAGACATTAATTAAAGTTGCAACCACATCAAATATTAAAAATAATTTAAAAATGTTTTTATTTATTAGCTCGTCAAGTATGGGTTTATTTATCACATAGATAAACATCAAGAATTGAATTTATCCGCATCATGCGGCCTGCTTCACTATTGTTCTAAACAAATGATTGTTTAGAAATCAAATTACCTTTCCCCTGTAATGTGATTTGATAAACATATTTGATATGCTTGACCCACGTCTAAAGTACTAATTAGTAAACAATACATGAAAATCATTGGTTGCCGTGTTGTGTGGTTATAGTGGCACTGAAATAACAAGGATCAGATGATGACATGCAAGGTCCAATTTGTGGCTTAAAAAATCCAAAGTACCATCAAGGATTCACAATTATTTAAATAAACTAATTTATTTCTATCTTTTTTTTAATTTATTTATTTGTTAGTGCAAAAGCCAATAATAATATTCAGTGCATTATAATTAAAATATATTCCTCATACCTAGTATAATTAATTTTGCTTACCTTTTCTACATATTCTTATATGTCTATAATACATTCAAACATCACATTTTTATATATAAATAATAATTATTGAGTCCTAATAAAAACAAACTAAATAAAATTAAAACTAAATAAAATCTGGAGCGCCCATTTATCTGATTGGCTCGGAGGCCAGGGCTTTAGGAAGAAAGGATTACAAGTGCTCATAGAAAGCCACCACCACATTGGGTGGCATTGCAAATTGGCTGATCTCAAGTATGTTGAAGAGATCCTCTGTGTCCTGAGGGAGGCCTTGTTTTACCTTATTCTTGATCCAACCAAACACCTCCTTGATTAGGTTCAGAAATGGAGAATAGGGCAGAAGGAAGAGGAGTCTCATTGGGCAGTCTGCAAGGTGGTGGCTGGCAGAATGGCTGTTTTTGTTGATGGGGGGAACTTGGACACAACCAGATCCACTTTGTGGAGCCCAACATTATCAAGTACAACAATGTTGGTTGCGCCACTGTAATTTATCCAAAGGTACTCCTTGACAGCTCAGAGAAAATTGAGAAAGGTCCTGCTGTTATGGGAGCCTTTAATCATCTGATACTGGTCCAACCTGCAAGGACCAAGAAGCGCAACCATGGAATAGGTCTGGGAACAGACAGCTGCACAATGGGCTACACCGTCCTTGGACCCCTTCTTGACCCACCCATGCCTAGACCTGAGTGAGGAGGAAAACAACAATTTGTCAATATAGAAGAACTGGACATTCCCAGTCTCCTTTAGTGCTAGATATGTCTTGGCATAAATGTGTCAATCCTCAATGGTCTTTTCACTGTTCCTATTGTACGGAGAAACTCTGAGCACCTTCCACAAGAAGCCCAAATCAACCATTGCTTTGTAAACAAGGGTTTTAGAAATAGAAAGCCCAAACTCTGTGGCAAGCATTGATTGGACAGCAAGTGTGTCCAGGTGGCAATCCTTGGCTACCCACTGCTTGATTGCGTTGATATGAACAGGCTGAAGGAGTTTGGGCTGCCGCTTAGCCTTGGTGGATTCTGCAATTTGCCTGGTGTTGCCATACTTGGTGTTGATGTTGGCAATGTATCTGGCTGTGACACCAAATTGGAACGCAATATCCTGAACCACCATTCCCCTGTTCAAGCAGTTGAGGAGAGCTTCACACTCACTATCCGTCAACCAACGCCGGCCCTTGGCAGGTACCACAGCATCCTGGCTACCAGGCTTGACACAGGGGATGGGGACCTTTGTGTAGAAGGTGGGATCACGCTTGGTTGCGCTGGCGCCGTCAATGGTGGCATAAGACACAGGCACAGATGGCTCCTCAGTTGTGGCCAATGGCTGATAGGAGGTATCAAAGACACGGGGGTAGGAAGTAGCAACTCTTGGGTCAAGAGTGCGGGGCCGGGTGACAACTGGGTATACAGTGGAGGTGTAAGTAACCTCAGTTTTCCCGGTGACCCTGGTGTAGGAGACTTTTGTGGCAGGCCTTGAGAGTGGCTTCTGTCTGGGATTCAGGCTGGTTGATTGGGTTTGGGATGGGAGTGGTTGGCAAGCAATGACACCTTTGAAGGCCTGTGTATCGGCATGACTCCCCTCAAGTTGGGTTCTGGGTCTGTTCTTGGACCCTCTGGGACGCCCTTATGGACAGGCTGCCCCGCGGGCTGGTGCAGGAGCGGGTTGAGAATGCAATTGGCGGTCCATAAAAATAAAATAAAAAATATATTTTAGATTAAATATGTATTTATTTGGATTTATTGGTTTAGTTGTGAATAGTTATTTTCTCTTGATTTAGCCTTGCTCTGTAGCAGATTTTCTATATCCGTAATTTGAAGTGTATAATATTGTATCCTTTCCAGTTTTGGATGATTCTAAAGTTTAATAACTTTTCATGTCTAATTATGGTTATTGAGATTGAATTTTTAGTTTGATTTTAGTTGTGGTGGAGCTTCTTTCTTTGGGTTGGTGTTTCCCAGTGTGATTAGTGTACATTAAATTTGGATTCCAGTTCCCGCAATTAATATCTGAGTTTACTAGTGGCATTCAAAAGTGATTTGAAATTTGGTTCATGGGTTTTGACAATCCCTCAATTTCAAAAAACATAGTAAACTTAATGAAAATGGTTGATGGATTTGACATTTCAAATATGATTTCAGTTACTTCATTTCATCCATTGGATTTATGCAGCTCAACTTGAACTTTTCAAAGTTCTATGAGTTCCTGCATTTTCAAATATTCAAATAAATACTCAAAAAATCAATTTGATTAAAAAAAGGCCATCCCACAAAAGGGATTCAAAATTTGGACATAAGATTTGACAATCCTGCATTTTTACGTTCAAGTTCTTAATTTACACTATAAAACTTTATGATTTACTAATTTAAAACTTCTCATTTTTTGATATGTAGTATTTTTGACTTTTCTCTTCCATATTTTTTAATTTTTAAAATAAAATTTATATCTAAAAATAGTACTTTTACATATTTCTCTTAACTTTTAACTTGTTATTTAAAACTATAATAAAATAAAAACTATATAAGTATTTTTTAACTTTTACATGCCAATAAAAACCATCTAATATTTAATTTTTATATATTATGCTTTTTAAGTTTTTTTTATGTTTTTTACATACATTTCTTTATTTTAAACCATTTCACTTATTATTTTAGGACAAAAACACTTCCAAACAGCCCAAAGGAACCAAGTGTCCTTCAAAGCCAACCAAACCCCCTAAAAAGAAGCCTGTCTCATAAAAGAAGGCCACTCCAAAACCATCTCCAAAGCACTCACCAAAGCCCTCCCCTGAGCCCTCTCCTGAGAAGAGCCCTGCTCACTCCACTGGGTGTTGCAACCAAGTTTTCAGACTTGCCTTCTAACGTATCTTACAATACACAGGGGGCGCTCAATGAGTTGCCCCTTGATGTATCTAATGTTATGGATTAATCT
The DNA here is from genome assembly GCA_014839935.2 of Entomophthora muscae. Taxonomy (NCBI): domain Eukaryota; kingdom Fungi; phylum Entomophthoromycota; class Entomophthoromycetes; order Entomophthorales; family Entomophthoraceae; genus Entomophthora; species Entomophthora muscae. The sequence goes on along the minus strand of QTSX02001509.1, from coordinate 127,371 downwards.
GATGATAATATCAAATGGCGGGTACTTCATCCTAATTAGGAGCGCTACCAATTTGACTTGCTGATCCCCACACAAGTTATTCCTTGGCTTCAAACCTTACATGGAACTTCCCACTATGCCACCCCCTTGTGGCTGTGTGGCTTTCCCCATATAGTATATTAATCACAATATTCTAAAAAACAATACCTTATTCTTATTATTATGTCCTTTATATTGGACTGTTGTCTTCCCCAATTCCAAATACTGAATCCTCATTGGTTCAGTTTCAACATGGGGGAGAGGATTCTGATGGCTCCCTTATAGAGCACAGTTTTTACAACTCGGCTTCTGACAAGGAGCCAGCCAGGAAGAAGCGCTCAGCCCAAAAGTCCCCACCCAAAGATAAGTCTCCTGCACATGAGGAGCGCCACAATAAGCCCCCTTCTGCTTCCCCTCACCAAACTCTCCCTTCAAGCTCATCTGGAGATGATTCAAAGCCTTGCCCCAATTACTTCCCTGGCTTCTGCCATGCTCCTGCTAGCCCCTGAGACCCTTTGTTGGCTACAACATCTGCAACGTTGACAGCCAATACAAGGTTCCCTCTTCCTTGCCCAAATACTTCCCAATAATGAGCGTAAAGGGTGGGCCAGCATGGTGGTAATGGGTATATTTTCTCTTACAACAATGCCAACCAGGGCTTCAAGAGCCGCCATTACACCTGTGAGGACTGCTCCTGCCCAGTGCAGCTCAACACTGAGTGCTGGGACTTGGTCCAAATCATCAAGGGCAAGCATACCTGCATCATGCCAAATACCACCATTGCCCACCTCCTCAAGTGATATCTTTTCCAGGTGATGCCAACCTCCAAAGATCTTTCTGCCACCCAGCTGGCTGTGCTTGCTTGCAAGTACCTCTCCCTAACAAACTTGAAGAGGGTGCCAACCCACAATCAGCTGGTCAAGTTTGTAAGTGATAGGCGTCAAGCCTCAAACCCCATGGCCAAGAGTTCCACCAACATCAAGGACCTTATCCTCACAGATGCCCTTAATAAGATAGAGGATGGTGAGATGTTCCTGCTCCATGACAATGGGAAGGAAGTGGAGGATAGGATTATAGCCTACGCCACAACCCAAAACCTGGAGCAGCTGAACACTGCTACCATCTGGCTGTGCAACAGCACATTTTCTACTTGCCCCTCCCTATATAAAGCAGCTTTGGGTCCTTCATGGGCAGTTTAATGACCAGGTCATCCCCCTTGTCTTCTTTCTCCTTCCTGGTGCCATGACTAAAGTCTACACCAGAGCCTTCAAGATTGTCCAGGATGCTTTGAGCTCCCTTCCCACCAACCAGCTCCCCCCTCCCACTCACGCCACAAGGGAAAATCCCTCCTCTGCTGAGAGGGATGAGTCAACCCTGACCGCTAAGCAGCTAGCTCATGCACGCTCACTTGGACTGAAGATTATTATAATGGACTTTGAGCAAGCTCAGTTCAGAGCCTTCAAGGCCACCCTCAATGGAGAAGTCCAGGGCTGCTTCTTCCATTTTAGGCAGGCCCTCATCAAGAATCTCAAGAGTGAGAAGGACCTTTTTGAGAAGTATCTTAACAATGATAAGGGGAAGTGCCGCTTTGTCTTGACTCAGTTTGCTGCCTTGGCTTTTGTGCAGCCAGAGCCTACTGGGTTTGGCTTTGAGACCCTCCTGAAGGACGCTTACATCAAGAAGCACTCCATCATCTTCAAAGGTTACTTTGATTACTTTGAGCGCCAATAGGTGGGCAAGAAGGTGACTGCCCAGAGAGGTAAGAGCGGGGCCACTGCTCCTTGGAATTGCCAGGGCGCCTGCCTCAAGGAGGAGATAAATACTACCTCTAGCCTTGAGGTTTGGAAAAAGCACCTGAAGGTGAAGTTTGGGTCAACCCCCAAATACAAAAAGTTCTTCTTTAAGCTTCAGGACAAGCAAGCAAGAACTGTCTTCAAGTTCTGCAACCTGGCCAACCAGGTGGCCCCCAAGAATAAAAAGTCCAAGGAGCAGGACTACCAGGAGGACATTCAGAAGGTGGTAAAGAAAAAGTACAAGGTGGCAGAGATTAAGAAGTGCCTTGAGGACGTTACCACTGCTCTTGCTGGTGGCTTTAATTAGCACAATGAACCTTGCTTTGCTTTGCCTGTATATTTTTTACTTTTAACTTTTAATTTTTTAATTTATTTATATTTTACTAATCTTTTTAGGTATAAATAGTAAGTTTCAGATACAGTTTTAATGTGGTTTAGTAAGAAAAATCTTAAATTTTGTTAATTTATCTTTAAGTTATGAGATATTTTCAGTTATGCTTATATAAAGTATAATAAATTAAAATTAGAATTTTTTTATCTTTTGTAGTTATTATGATATATAAAATATCTTTATTTTTGGTTCATTAGAATTTTAATTTTTATGGAAATAAAAAATAATTTTATAATAAAGAGTTTAATTTACATAGTAGACTGAAAAATAGTTGCTCATATCTCCTTATTCTTATTACTTATGGTAATTTTTATTGCAGTTTTGAACTCTCTGGGGTCATTTTAGTATGATAAAGTATTTTAAAATAATTTTTTATATTAAAAATGTTCAGGGTAAAGTGTTTTGTTAATTAAAAAAGTGTCGACATCCAGGAAACAACATTAAGTAAACCCGGGTTGTCACTTCACTATAGTGTTGACATTAAAAGTGTTGACATAGTCACTGTCAACATTTTTAATGTCAACATGGGCGCTGTTGCCAGTATGATTTGGTTGAAGTTTGGACTCAATCTTGTGGCCTGGGCATCATAAAACTATTGACTCTTGGTAGAATTGTGGGTCACATGCAGAACTTGAGTTTGGCTTTCTTCTGTTGGGCAGGAATAGTTCTTAAAATCTGAATCCTTAATTTTTTCTTCTTCTGAAGGGCAGCCATTATTCATTAAATTCTTCCCTGCAATCAGGGACTTTTCTGATTAGCTGTAATTTATGGGGTTTTTTTATTGGCTGAGTAGTGGAGCCTGGGACCCAGGTGGGTGGGTGGCAGTTGGCTGGGACCCAGGGGGCAAGCGGGTGGGCAGGAGACTGGTGACGGGCCTGCTGGCAGGGGTCTGGCTGGCAGGTGGGAGGCTGGCAGGAGGGCAGCTGGCAGCTGACTGGGCGGTGGGGGTTTGGTGGACAAGCAGGAGGCCCGCTGGCATCTAGCTGGATGCTGGGGGGTTGGCAGAGGGTGCTGGCAGGCGTGGCAGGCGCCTGTGCAACTGCAGCGGGTACCTGCCCAGATGATAAATTGATCCAGCTTTGGTCAAGTCCCGTTTCAACTTCTTTTTTATTTTTATTTTCCCCAATTAATGGGGGAAAATCCACATTAAATTGTGAATTCTTAACAGGGGAATCTCTTATTTTTTCCCAGCATGGTACCTCAGTAAAAATCTGATTTATGTCAGTAATATTCCTGACATAGCATCAGATGTAGAGAGCTACATCCCTAAGAGAGAAGGAGTGATAGCCTCTCATCTGTATAGTATGGCAAAGGGGGAGAACCCGGTAATCTCAGGACCATCTTCTATGATGATCATAAGGCCCATTCTCTAACAAAGGCTTGTAATTATGAAGATCTTGATCCTTGTATGCTTATTACCAACAATGGTGGAATATGTAAATTTATGTCTCCCCCTTAGGCCTCTACTCCAATTCCTGCCAAATGCTTGGGAATTTCTACCAAATTATGTTTGAATATTTATCCAAAAGATTACTTAAAAAGCCCTTGATTTAATATTTTGGAATTATTCTGATGATGACCCCACCTAACCCACCCAAGAGACACCCCTGATTAAATATCATGTGCAAGAGTGGCTGGGTGCAGTGGTAATTGCATCCAAAGCAGATTTCCCAATCTTAGTTGGTTTGGTTTTCATTTTGATTATGTCCATTTGAAATTTGTCAAGCTCTTCCTGCCTCAAGAAATGCACTCATATCCGCTCATATCATTGGTTGTGATGAGGAGCGCCTTTTTGGGGAAGCTTCAAATATGGAATTAAGAAAGAAGAGAAGTATCTTTTATTGAATATTACTTTAGACTTATATAGCTTTAGCTGTGGCAGAGATTTAGTTGGATCAAACCTAGGGGTTGGTCATGTGCGGAATGGATTTGAGTTGCTGGATACCTGGAAAATCATGTGATATTGGTTTGTTGCCATTTCTGGCATGTCAGACTAATTTTTGGATTGGCACCAAACTTGGCAATGGCTGGATGTTAAGTGTGTTGGTGACAATCAGAATACCAGTATATATAGCTTATTGACACACACCTCTTAAGGGGTTACTCTAGTACATCAGGAGGGGGCTTTGTCTTGATGTCTGCTGCCTGATGTTCCTGGAGTTGTTTGCTAATGGGTACTAGCCAAGTCAAGTGTTTTCCTTTGCTAAAGCAAAGGCAGAATCTGTGGTATTTTTTGATGATGAGGTCTGTGGAGTTCCTGTCCACCAGTCCCCAAAGTGTGTCCTGGATCATAGCCAGGGACCATCTGGAAGGGGTTGTCATTCTCTAGTAAGGGAAAATGTATCTCAGAAATATGTATAGGGTCAAAATGGGCTTTTATTCACTCTCAGAAGGAAGATCCCCTTAGAAGCCTTCTGGTATATGGCCCAGGGGGTCAAGGAAACAATATGGATTTGCCAATACTTGGAGTCCTCCAACAATATCTTGGATTCCTTGTACTTGGTCTTGGACTCCTGCTCCTTAAACTTGGACTTCTGCGCCTTAGAATTAGACTCCTGTGCCGTTCTTAGGATCCAGCTCCTTATTCTTGGACTCCTACTCCTTTATCTTTGGCTTCAGCTCTATTTATAGCTCTAGTGGCCTTGTTATTCCACTTGTATAAGTCCAACCAAGCTCCTGCTGGAAATCAAAAGGCTTCCAAAAATCTTTTGGTAGAAACTCAAAAGATCTGGAAAAAACTCTGTCAAAGACCCAAAAGACTTGGAAAGACCCTGTAACTTTCCAGCTAGCTTCCTTCTTATAGTGTCCTTTTCCCAACGGTTCCGCCTTCAAAATGGCTTTCTTTAAAAGCTTAAACCATTGCTGCTCACTTTTTCCTATAATAACTTTAGCTTACATAATTACTTCCTTAAAAGCTTAAAGTATTAATTCACTATTTCCTTGCTTATACTTTAAGCTTTTGGCTTCAAACCAATCATTTTCATCATGAAACCTGCCAGAACTCAACCAATGAATGCAGAGCGCAGAAATAGACCATTTCTGAGGTTCCACTGGGATCCAACTAAGAAATCAATTTCCATTGCTCAAACCGCTCAAATCAACAACTCTTTGCGCACCAAAGCGTTAACCGGTCCATTATTCTGGCACCAGTCTTTCCTGCATTCAACCTGAATCAATTTAAATATTAGAATACTATTTAAATTGTTCTTTTTGGACCTCTTCAATGTTTCCCCATCTATTTACAAATATAGTAAAATCCAAGGAAAACATCCCACCAAAACAGCTTTGTATCTAGCTCTCATAGCAACATACCTTCATCTATCCTAGAAACTTAATAAATAAATATCTTACCCACAATTCTATCCACATTCTGTCTTGATTTTACTACTAAACCAAGGCAAAACATTCCACATTTTACCACCTTGGCAAATCAAGCCAAAAAAATCTTGGTTCATTTCTCTGGACCACCAGTTCTTCATCATCATCTTCTGATCCTTCAGCCAGCTCCTGTATCATGATCAGCTAATCCTGCATCATGATCTTCAACCACATCTTCCAACTCTTCAGCTTAACCAGCAATCAGTCCATATTGGACAAAAAACAGCTCATTCCAGTCTTTCAACAGTTTATCAGTCCTGTGGCTACTCCTTTATCATGACCAGCTACTCCTGTATCATGATCTTTGAGCCCTTCAACTTATCCTCACTAGGAACCACCTTGGTTCCACCTTCACAATTAACCATTTTTGGTTTTAAACTTCAATAGGAACCAACAGTCCCTCAACTAGTCTTCACTGTGATCAAACAGTCCTTCTTAATAGTCTTCTCTGCTGATTATGTGAACCACCTTGGTTCTTTATCTCAGTCCCCGTTACCAGAACCTGTAGACCCAGGCATGAGTCTACATTGAACTGGCATTTGACTGGGCCCTTGTAAGTGGCAACTCACTTAGACCATTCAACCATAGATCAATGTGTATGCATTGTTTTTACTTACCCAGGTGATTAAATCTGGTCTTTCAGTTGCAAAGTAATCAGCTTTACTTTCTCAGAGGCCTGATTGGCAACAGTGGCAAAATCAACTGTAGGGATGTAAAAGCAAGAATTCAAAAGTGAGAATCTAAAAGTGGCCATGTTGACACTTTTTAAATTTTCAAAATGGCTTTTTATAATAAAGTGATTACTTTTTCTTGACTTTTTTAGTTGATAGAATTAATAAAAAGTATTTTATATGCCCATAATAAGTTTTAATTTCAGATGAGCTGTTTTAATTTAATTTTAAAATTTTAAAAGTGTCAACATGGCCACTTTTAGATTCTCACTTTTGAATTCTCACTTTTACACCCCTACAGTCAATTTTGCCACTGTTGCCGCCTGATCACACCAAGTTCTGCAGCTGCCTCCCTGAGCAAACCACCTTTATGACACCTCTGAGCAAATCTAGGCCCTCCAATGCTCACTTTGGGTTCCCCCCAAAGCTCCCATAGGGGTATAAACAAGGACACCCTACCAGTCTGTTAGGTAGGATGCTTGCTCACAGACCTCCTGTAAGTGTATCAGGGTACATAGAGCCCTCAAAGCTCTTCCCCTCCCTGGCAGCCCACACTACCCTCCAGGGGTCCAAAAATCACAGCCCTGGTAGGTGTTCCCTACCATGATGGCATACACTTCTACCCTGGCATCCCGCGTTACCTGCCAGGGTCTAAACATTCTCCAGCCTGAATAGCAAACACTACCCACCTGGCTGAATCACTCCCCACCCCAAGCAGCTAAAGTTCCCTGCTGAGCTATCTCATTCTTCACCCCAAGCAGCCATAGTTCCCTGCTGGGTGAAGACCTCTAGCCTACAGCAGTCAATATCTTCTGCTGGGTGGAGACAACATCTGCCTCTAGTAGTCTTTACACCTACTAGCTAGGCCTTACCTTCCCTAGTAGCCAGCATTCCCTACTAGGCCTCTACCTTCAGCAAACAACCAAACTTTTACTTGGCCAACATTAGCCCTGCCTACAAACCACCAAACATGTGAACCGCCATTAGGTCTTTGGCACCTTGTAACTTGACCAAGTAGGTGTTTCTGTCTGTTCTGTATTTGACAACTCTTCCTGGTCCTCTGTGTAATGAATCCAGCTTCTTTCTGTTTCCAGCCAGGACCCAGACATGAGAGTTGATTGGGAGTGGTTCCTCTGCAGAGGTTACCTTTTTGTGCTTTGAGTCTTTTGGTTTCTGCTATTTTAGCTTTGAGGCATATGTGTTATAGATTCAGTACTTGTTCTACCATGGGGGGTTTCCCTGGGGGGATCTTTACGTATGGCTGCTTGTTGCAGGTAATTATTTCTGGTTTGTATCTGTATACTAGTTCAAACAGTGAGTAGTCTGTCCCTTGATTGGTGCGGACCCAGGATACTAATAAAGCATGTTTCACATATAGTGGCCATGTGTCTTTGGCTTTGCCATCCATTATTTTCTCTAGGGCCCTGATAAGGCTGCTGTTTAGGTGTTCCACTCTGACGTTGGCCTGTGGCCTGTAGGGCAAGGTTGTGGAATGTTTGATGTTTTTGGATTTTAAGTTGTTGTTTACTACGTGACCTGATAACTCTGTTCCTCCATCAGTTATGATGTAGTCTGGAGTGCTTTAGTCAGCTATGATTGCTTTGTTAATTAATTGTTTTATTGTTTCTGCTTTGTGGTCTTTGATTTCTCAGCAGATTGACCTGTGTGTTGCAAAGTCAATAACTACAATTAGGTAGTATTGTCCTTCTTTGGCATCTGATAAAGGCCCCACTACATCCAAGCCCCAAACCTTATATGGTTCATGGTCAGGTACTGGATTACCTGTAGGTTGTGATGCTTTATTACTTGAGTATTTTTCAAATACTGTGCACTCTTTTAGTACATCAATAATATCTTTTTTAGGTTGATCCAGCATATTATTTACTTTAATTTGGGGTATAAGTTATTGGCTTTAGTGTGTACCAATAAGCAGTGGTGTCTGAGGATGATATCAATCCTTTGTGAAAGAGTAATTTAGAGAATATATTTGTCTTTGATTATAAAATATACTGTACTAGTAGACACATGGAAGTTTTTTTAATTTCTTAATAATTTCCCATGAGTTAATTGATGAGTTGAGGGATCATTACCTTTGGTCTTATACTCAGTGTTGTATAGGCTAGGCCAATCTGGATCCAGGTGCTCAGTGTGATCTTCTCTAGGTTGGCACAGCCTATAGAGGGCATCATCTGTGACCAGCTCTTCCCCCTTTTTTACTGGATATCCAGGTCAAGATGTTCAAGCAAGGATATTCATTTGGCTTGCCAACGTGCAAGTATGTTCTTAGACTTAAAGTAGATTAAGGATTTATGATCAGTTAACACACAGATGTTTAAGTGTCCTTCTAGGTAACATCTCTATTTTTCATTTGTGATCTATTTCTAGCAATTTCTAATGTATAGAGTACTATTCTCAGCGTTAGTTAGTTTTATACTCTCATAGCATACTGTCAGGAAGTCTTGCTGCCCTGGCTGGCAGATGTGCAGCACTGTACTAGTAATAGTATTGCTGACATCTGACTCTAGCTTGTATTTCCTATTATTGTTTGGGTATTACAGTATTAATTACACAATCAGGGATTTTTTAGTAGTTGGTAATTCTTGTCACACTCTGGAGTAAATATGAATTTCTTCTCAGTGTTTCCTATGATTAGGTCTTTGATGATTTTGGTTAGTTTTCTGCAATCCTTGATGTACTTTCTTAGGTAAGCCATCATCCCAATAAAACATCTAGCTTGTTTCACAGATATGGGTTGTTGTATTTTATTTACAGCTTTGATTTTATCTGGGTCTGCTTTGATTTTGTCATCTGAGATAATGTGGCCCAAGAACAAGAGTTTCTTTTCCATAAATTGGCACTTGCTAGGCTTTGCATACTGTAAATTCAGAAACTAAACATAAAAATGTGGGATTGTCAAATCCTTGGTCCAAATTTCAAATCACTTTTGCAGGCAACTCAGCTGAGTGAAAATTAAAATATTTAATAAAATCAACCATTTAATTTAACTTTTTTGATTTAATTAAATTGGCAAATTTTGAATCCCTTGAGCAGATAACTCAACTAACAAAAGACAAAACATAGAAAACAAATGTGGGATACATGAATCAGAAATGCGGGATTCTAATGTACAATTAAGGATTTCCTGTATGTCAAACAAATCATAGACATCATGTAAAAATTAATGAATATGAAATTGCAGGATTGTCAAATCCAAGAACCAAATTTCAAATCAAAAATGAGGTGAATTTAAATAAATAAAATTGATAGGTCTCAAAAAGGATGTAAATGATCTAGAGTGGATTTGTACTAATTCTTTTAGGAATCATAGGCATTCTCAAAAATCACCCTATTCCATTTTAGGGCAGCTAAAATTTAGATGCTTTATTACAGTAGATTTTAAAAACGCTAATAATAAAATAGAGTTATATATTAAAATCTATCTTATCACAATGTCTTTTCCTTTATATGTTGACAGTTCATTTGCTGTTGATAATATGCTTGTGTTTAATTGGATAGTTTCACCTCCAGTTGCCTTGGGAATAGGAAATCAAGTTGCCTCTGCAACCACAGCTGGTCTCAGGGAGGCAACTTGATTTCCTATTGCCAAGGCAACTGGAGGTGAAACTATCCAATTAAACATAAGCACATTATCAACAGCAAATGAACTGTCAACATATCAAGGAAAAGACATTGTGATAAGATAGATTTTAATATATAACTATATTTTATTATTAGCGTTTTTTAAAATCTACTGTAATTGTCAGGATTGACAATTCTTCCTCTCTAGAAAACTGAGCCTGGGAGCAGGAATCAAACCCTGAACCTGGATTCCTTTGGAACGCTGGGCCTGTGGACTGCGGGACTGCCTGCCTGCGTATTTCTGGGGACAAGCCCTCACAAGCTGATACCAAGTGTATTGACCCATGCGGTAAAAAGAGACAAACCAAAGAAATCATTGCGCCAAATGGAGGATTAATCACAGTGCCTAATGGAGGCACTGATTTGGCAACTATTAGCTTCATAAACTTGAAGTCTACACCAGCAACCAATCAAGAGCCAACCCAGGGAAGAGACACAGGTCTGCAATCTGGCCCCATGACCTCAACACTAAAGCAAGATAATCAGGCAGCCAAATTGAGATTCCTGACCAATGGAAGAACTCCTGGACCAAGTGCCATTTTGCCGCCTTTGGACCCAAGCACCCAGTTCCCCCGGCCCTGGCCTTCCTAATGCCCAATGAACCCCCCATGGAAAATTTTAAGTTTAGAGGGGGGTACTATATAGACCCAAGGACCCCGCGCTCCAAACTTATTGCCATTTTTGAATAAAGGTTATGTTAATTTGGCTCATACATCCATTGCCTTATTTTGTATTTGCTGTCTACTAATTCAGTTCAAGATATCCTGGCCTGCCTGCCCCGCCACCTGCTGTTTTCTGTCCTCCTGGAGTACCCTTTGGACCCGTCCACTTTACCAACTACCCTCTGAAGTCTGAATACAAAGAATACACCCCAGAAAAGATACTCAAACTCAATCCCCTGGCCCGCATACAATCCGCAGTTAGATACAACCAACAAGGCACGTGGATATTTTCAACACCCAAGTTGTTCAGAGAGAAATTCAACTATCTCCCTGCTTACGACCTATCCATGGAACCACCTGTGACCCCAAAATCCATGCCTGCTTCTGCACCCAACCTCCCAACCAACCATCCTGGCAAGCTTTTTGGGATTGTATACATCACCCTCACAGGGGTGATTGACACTATAATCCCAGCCGCCAGCCTGTGGTCTTAGGTGGGGAAGTCTGCCTCATACCTTTTAAAGTTAGCTCCCCTCTTGTGGTGGGCATTGCCTGCAAAAAACCTGGCCCAAGTTATCCCTGAAAACAACAGACCAGCCGCCCAAGACTAGATCCCTGATATTATGGCAATCTTTATTAAGCCTGGTACCCTGAGCCCCAAGATGTTGTTATTTCTTGGGGAATCTTGTATGCTTTTGCTATTGATAATCACTTATTACACTTATAAGATGACCACAAACCTGATCTCTTCCGTGTGGAAGAATACAAACCTGAATGACCCAAAGAGAACCAACGCCAATACCGCTGACGCCAACAAATCTCCGTCCTCCCAAGTGCAAAACGTTATTGTGAACCAGTCCCTCACAAAGGTGAAGATGCCTCAGATGGGGAAGCTCATGCTTGAGAAAGCTATATGTGCCATGCCAATCCTCTGCCTGCATTTCCTTACACCATCCCCTCTTATGCCAGTGACACCAAGAAGCTCCTTGGGGTTGCTTCAATGCTATTGGGGGAACCTTGGACTGGTTTGGCAAGGCCACGGCTGAGGACGTAGAGTTCTGCTTAGACTACACCAAGTTTGAGGCTGAGTTAATGACCACAGGTGAAGATTGTAACACTAGATACTACGCCCTGAACTCCCTGTTAGAAATTTAAAAAGGTCCCCAACCCATCCAAGTGTATATTGACAAATTCCTAAAACTGAAAACCTGCACCCAACTCAAGGACAAACTGGCAGCCATTATCTTCCAAAAGGGCGTCAACCTAGCAATGAAGGACCTGTTGAAGCACCATCTTCCCACCCTCAGCCTAGACAAGCTAATTCCCCTGTGCAAGGGTCTTAGAATGAACCAAGAAAACATTGGCTCCTCCCAGGCCTGCCAACCCCAAACACTGACCCCCAACAGAACAGGGATGACCCCTGAAGAGCTCCAACAACACTACTGCAAAGGACTCTTCTTCCACTGCCACAAGGCGGGCCACTTGACCAGAGCCTGACCTAAGAAGAGCACTGCCCCAATCTCACTGGTTCAAATAAACACTTCTTCCCAGTCTTAAAAATTCATCCAAGAGACCATAGATGTAGCAGGGAACAAGCACAAGATTGAAGCCTTTATTGATACAGGGGCAGATGAAAGTTTTATTGACGCCAGCTTAGCAGAGGAATTAGGCTTGACAGCCTCAGAACGCAGTCTACAAGTAATCATAGAAAACAGCTCCTTGGACACTGGCTATGAGTGTGAACAAGAACTCCTGTTGACCATTGGACACAATGTATACCCGCCTTCCCTGATCCTCTTGCCAGGACTACCCCACCCCCTTATACTGGGCAACTCCTGGTCCAAAAAACATGGCCTGATCCTGAACTACTGCAAGCAAACCGCCATGTTAGGCCAACTGTAATACTGTGACACTGTTCCTTTTTACATGAGCCATGACCAACCCCCTACCAAAAAACTCTTGGCTATGAAGATAGAACCTAGCTTTGAAAACTGCCCACCCCCTACCAAAAAACTCTTGGCTATGAAGATAGAACCTAGCTTTGGAATACTGCCCACCCCCTACAGAGATGAAACTATGTGTTTAGTGAAGAAGCAGCCACAAAACAACCCAGCCATTCAATCTACAACCACACCATAGACCTACTACCAGGGACTCAACTGCACCACGGCCCCATCTACAGCTGTAACCACCGCAAGCAAGTGGCCTTGAAAGCATACCTTGGGGATATGACAAAAAAGGGTTCATCTGGTTGTCAAAGGCCTCCTGCTTGTTGCCCATGCTGTTTGTAGGAAAAAAAGATGGTGGGATGCGTCCATGCGTGAATTATCAAAAACTGAACAACATTACGGTGAAGAACTGCTATCCCATCCCCAATGCCAACAACCTCTGTGATGTACTGATTGAAGCCCAGGTGTACTCAAAAATTGACCTCCAAGATGTGTTCAACCAAATCCAAATCAAGGATGGAGACAAGTACAAGACAGCCTTCAAAATCCCAATATGGGCTGTATAAGTACCTTGTGATGCCCTTTGGCCTCTGCAACGCCCCCAGCACCTTCCAAAGGATTATCAACACTGTCCTAGGGGAATACCTTGACCGTTTTTGTGTGGCATATCTGGATGACATTCTCATCTACAGCAAGTCTCACAAGGAACACCTGTGCCACCTGGACCCTATACTGAAGAAGCTCTCCCAAGCCAACTTACACGCTAAGCTTAAGAAGTGTGAATTTTTTCAGTCTGAAGTTGAATTCCTGGGATACATAGTAAAGACTGGCGGCTTTGCCATGGCACAAGACAAAGTAGAAGCAATAACATCTTGGCTGGTGCCCAAAAGCAGAAAGGATGTGAGAAGTTTCTTGGGCCTGGCAAATTATTGCAGGGATTTCATCCAAAAAATTTCTCACATTACCCTCCCCCTGACTCACCTTTGCTCTAACAAGGTCACCTTTGCCTGGACTCTGGAATGTATAACCACCTTTTAAACCTTGAAACTTGCCTTCACCTCTGCCCCTGTCCTGGCCATGCCAGATCCCTCCAAACCTTTTGTTCTGGAAACCGACGCGTCAGACTTTGCAGTGGGTGGGGTACTTCTTCAGGAAGGATGGGATATTATGCTACATCCTGTAGCATATTACTCCAAGAAGATGCTACCCGCAGAAGGAAACTACCCAATATATGACAAGGAGATGCTAGCCATAATGAAGACCCTGAAACATTGGCACCAATACTTATGTGGCGCTGAATACCCAGTAAAGGTCCTGACAGATCACAAGAACTTGGCCTACTTCTTCAAACCACGCCAGCTTAACCAACAACAAGCAAGATGGGCCTTAGAACTGCTGAATACACTCTGACCATAGACTACAAGCCAGGAAAGGTGAATGTGGTACCCAACGCCCTAAGTAAAAGAACTGACCTGGTGCCTACCCACCTAGAAACCCGCAACCGCAACACCCAAGCCCTCTCAGACACAGCAAGCCTAGGCATTCACCTGGGATTAATGAAAATCAGAGCCAACAAACCAGAAGTACTAAGGGCCCAAGCACTAGACAATTTCACCAAGACCTTGACCTCTGACCTCTCCAAATCCTTGGATAGCGCCCACTACCAAAAAGGCTACTCATTGAAGAGAACCATGCTAATGCTCCACAACAGGATATTTGTACCAGAAGGGACATCAGAGCCAACATTTTGAGAGACTACCACAATTCTGAGATGGCTGGACACCCAGGTAGGCTCAAGACCCTCTGGAGCATCAGAAGGAACTTTGCTTGGCCAAAAATGGATCAAGACGTAAGCGCATACCTGAAGGGATGTGAGACCTGTGGGAGGACCAAAACACACAGCAACAAACCTGAAGGACTTCTAAGACCCTTGGATATGCCCCATGGATCTTGGAGATCTGTCTCTGTGGACTACATTGTGGAACTGCTGCCATTCCTCTCTTACAATACATCCTGGTCATGGTAGACCGCTTCACCAAGATGGCATACTTTGTACCAACCACCACCAAATGTACGGCAGCAGAAACAGCCCAACACTTCCACAACTACATCCTCACGCAACACAGAACACCTGAGGAAATCATCACAGACAGAGGACCCCAATTCACGTCAAACTACTGGACGCAGGTGATGAAAGACTTAAGAATCAAGCAATGTGTATCTACCTCCTACCACCCACAGACAGATGGCCAAACTGAGCAAGTGAACCAGATCCTTGAATAATACCTTTGATGCTATTCCAACGCTGATCAGGACAATTGGGCCAAAATGCTCCCCATGGCCCAGTTTGCCTACAACAGTAAGGACCACGCCTCTACAGACATGTCCCCATTCAAAGCCAACTATGGGTTTGACCCCACCTGGGACCCTCAGATTGGCAAAAAGGAATAAAATACCACTGGTTGCTCCTGGATTGAACAGATTCACAACACACAAAAAACATGCTTGACCAACCTGAACCGTGAAGTGCAGACATACAAAGCCTTTGCTGACCGCAAAAAAATCCCAGGCCAACCCTTAAAAGTTGGAGACAAAGTATACCTAGACTCCCAGAACATACCCCTGCACGTGCCCTTCAGGAAATTAGCTCACAGAAGAAGCAGCCCCCACAAAATCACCAAACTAGTTAGTGAGGTTGCCTTCAAGCTAGACCTACCCCCTCCTGGAAGATTCATGATGTGTTCCACTGCTCCCTGTTGTTCAAAAAAGATGGGAACTTGCTTCCCCACCAAAGGATCAAGACAGCCCCCCACCCATCCAAATAGGCCGCTCTGAAGAATATGAAGTTGAATAAATACATGGTGACATAATCCACTACCAAAAATCCCAGTATTACGTCAAGTGGAAAGAATACCCACTAGAAGAAAGTACTTGGGAGCCGCTGAGCAACCTGACTAATGCCCAAGAAGCTGTCCAACTCTACCTGAACAAGAAGAATTGGAAGGGAGGGCCCTTGGGGGAAGAAGGGGATGGTGTCAGGATTGACAATTCTTCCTCTCTAGAAAACTGGGCCTGGGAGCAGGAATCAAACCCTGAACCTGGATTCCTTTAGGCCGCTGGGCCTGTGGACCGCAGGACCGCCTGCCAGCGTTTTTCTGGGATTGAGCCCCCACAAGCTGATACCAAGTGTATTGACCCATGCAGTAAAAAAGAGACAAACCAAAGAAATCATTGCACCAAATGGAGGATTAATCATAGCAACTAAAGGAGGCACTGACTTGGCAACTATTAGCTTCATAAACTTGAAGTCTACACCAGCAAACAATCAAGAGCCAACCCAGGGAAGAGGATTGGGCCCACAACCTGGCCCCATGACCTCAACACTAAAGCAAGATAATCAGGCAGCCAAATTGAGATTCCTGACCAATGAAAGAACTCCCAGGCTAAGTGCCATTTTACTGCCTTTGGACCCAAGCACCCAGTTCCCCCGGCCCTGGCCTTCCCAATGCCCTGATGAACCCCCCCCCCCCATGGAAAATGTTAAATTTGGAGGGAGGTACTATATAGACCCAAGGACCCTGTGCTCCAAATCTATTGCCATTTTTGAATAAAGGTTATGTTAATTTGGCTCATACAGCTATTGCCTTATTTTGTATTTGCTATCTACCAATTCAGTACAAGATCTCCCGGTCCTCCTGCCCTGCTGCCTGCTGTTTTCTGTCCTCCTGGAGTACCCTTTGGACCCGTCCACTTTACTGACTATCCTCTGAAGTCTGAATACAAAGAATACACCCCAGAAAAGATACTCAAACTCAATCCCCTGGCCCGCATACAATCTGCAGTTAGATACAACCAACAAGGCACGTGGATATTTTCAACACCCAAGTTGTTCAGAGGGAAATTCAACTATCTCCCTGCTTACAACCTATCTATGGAACCACCTATGACCCCAAAACCCATGCCTGCTTCCGCACCCAACCTTCCAACCAACCATCCTGGCAAGCTGTTTGGGATTGTGTACATCACCCTCACAGGGGTGATTGACACTATAATCCCAGCCGCCAGCCTGTGGCCTTGGGTGGGGAAGTCTACCTCATACCTTTTAAAGTTAGCTCCCCTCTTGTGGTGGGCATTGCCCTCAAAAAACCTGGCCCAAGTTACCCCTGAAAACGACAGACCGGCTGCCCAAGACTGGATCCCTGACAGTAATCAAGTATCCTTAATAGCAATCCATTAATACATAGTGTAGTAATCCAGTGATTTTTCACTTTTGAGTTTTTTTTCACCTCTCCTTCTTCCTTGAAAGAAAGTTTGTTTGGACCCTGTTTATCCAGGGGCCAAAAAACTTTTAAAAAATTTCTGCGTCATCAGGAGGTTAGCTCATACTGTAAATTCAGAACCTAAAGGTAAAAGTGTGGGATTGTCAAATTCTTTTGCATGAACTCACCAACTTAATGGAGTAATTTTTATCCCAGAACAGCTTTCTTTTTTATATAAAAGGATGAAAAGTATTCCAGTAAGTTGGTGATTTCACGCAAAAATATTTTGACAATCCCGCATTTTTACCTTTAGGTTCTGAATCTACAGTATATCATTATATGGTTTTGTGGTTGCTATATTAGTGATTTAGAGTGCAGAATATTTCATCATTTCCAGTTTAGACAATTTTATATTTCACTTAATTTCATGTCTAAACATGATTGTTGAGATTGGATTTTTCATTTGATTTTATCCAGAGTGGAGCTACTTGATTTGGGTTGATTTGTCCTAGTTTCTTACTGTACATTCAATTTGGATTCCAGTTCCTTCAATTAATATCTGAGTTTACTAGTGGCATTCAAAAGTGATTTGAAATTTGGTTCTTGGATTTGACAATCCTGCAATTCCAAAAAACATAGTAAACTTAATGAAAATGGTTGATGGATTTTAATGCTTCAAATCTGATTCCAATCAATTCATTTTGTCCATTAGAAATATACAGTTTAACTTGAACTTTGCAAAGTGTCTATGAGTTCCTGCATTTTTAAAAATTCAAATAAAAATACAAAAAAATCAATTTTATTAAAAAAAGGTCATCCCGCAAAAGTGATTCAAAATTTGGACCAAGGATTTGACAATCCCGCATTTTTACATTTAGGTTCTGAATTTACAGTAGAGCTTGTGCTTTGCAAGTTGATTGAGTGTCTTTCAGACATGTATGAGGTGTTACTCTTTGCTTTTTGAGAACATTATAATACTGTCAAGATAGCATAATGTATTTGAAAGATGAATTAGTGCTTGATTAATCATAGTGACAAATGTTGCAGGAGCTTTGATCATCCCAAAGTTCATTACTCTACACCTAAAGAATCTAAATTGTGTTTGGGATGAAGTTTTTGGTATGTCCTTTTCTTTTACTTCTACTTGGTTGTAACCTGAGGTGAGGTCAATTTTGGAGAAAATTTTAGCTCCAGAGAGCCTTGCAAATAGATCCTCTATAAGTGGAAGAGAATATTTGTTTTTTACTGTGCTTGCATTGAGATCTATGTAGTCTGTTACCAGAAAGAGTGAGCCTTCCTTTTTCTTACAAATAAAACTACTGCCCGCACAGGGATTCTGATGGATGAATGAAACCTTTTGTCAGGTTTTCTTCAATGTGGGTTTTGAGGGTTTGTGTCTCCATAGGGGAGAGTCTGTAAAGGGGTGCAGGTTTGGGCATGGCCTTGCATAGATTAATGCCATGTTTGACCTCCTGTTTGGGAGTAGGTCTTTTAGCTATTCCTTGAATATATGAGTGTATTTATTTAGGAGTGCTGCAAGCTCTGGGGATTTTATTTTTGCTTTTTGCATGTTATTGAATTTTGTGTACCTCATTATGTGGAGTGTACTGTATTTGGTTAGATGGTCTGAGTTGTCCTGGTTTATGACTTGGACAAAGACTGTGTCCCTCATAATGAGTTTGTTGGGTTCTTTGAGGATATTAAAATTGACTCCATTGTGTTTGATGGACATGGTCTTTTTTTCTGGCATACACTGGGATTCACTCAGGTGAATCAGTTCATGCCTACTACAATGTCATAGTTTATGATGGTCATTACAAGTTTTTTAATGGACGGGTTTATGCCTTGGATATTAATTCTGAAGAGGGTTGTCTTTCCTTCAAGTAAAACTTTTGATTTGTCTGCCATTTTGGAATATTTGAAGTTGGATTTGACAACTGGTATTTTGTATTTGGTTATAAATGGTTTTCTTACCATAGTGTGTTGTGAACCAGAGTTGAATAAAACTTTGTGTATGTGATTTATAAGTGCATGGGTAGACAAGAAGTTGTTAGCAATCTTTAATTTTTAAGTTCATAAAGGTAGAAGTTTGTGGGGCACATGAGATGTGTACAGCAAAGTTTGTTCCTTGGTAAACCTTCTTGTTGGTTTGAGGGAAGACAGGGGAACTTAGGCCATTTCTTCTTCCTCTTTTCCCTGTTCATCTGTTTTGAGACCTTTGAGGTCAGAGAATGTGGGGTCAGATTAATAGAGGGCTACTGTTTCTGCATTGTTTACTTCAGTGGTGTCCTCTTTCTTGGGACAGGAGCAGTTTGCGCTCTGGCTGCAATTGTCATTGTTTTGATTTGAGTTGCCGTTGCTATGATTGGTGTTTTGGCGCTTGTTGCCATTAGAGTTGTCTCTTCCACTGCTGTTTGAGGAGTGGTTGCCATTGTGTGCAGCATATTCCATGTTTGGGCGTTTTTCTGTGTTTTTGGCTTCAGCAATTAGCACATGCATAGAGGTGTTGTCCTCAGGGCGGATGAGGACAGAAACTGAGGTCTTTATTATGTTAATAAATGAGGCTCTAGTGTGTACGTTGTCAGCTTGAGCTGGGTTTTGAATCTTGAAGTGTATCTCTTCAAATTCATTGACGTAAGCTATGATAGTGGTCTTCTGAGAAAAATCACTGAGCTGTTTGGAAATGTCTTGGTGATATTCAGTTATGCAAAAGTTGTGAATGATGTCAGCTTTAAACTCTTCTCAGTTGCCAAGCTGGTTGTCTGTCCTTGAGCTGAACCAGGTTACAAACCAGTTAGCTGCAGCCTTATAGAGGCGTTTTCTGGTTTTATGGACCCACTTTTCATGAGAAATGTGGCTGGTGCAAAGTTTGGCTGCCAAGTGGTCCAGCCAGTTGATGACACTTTTCTTGTTTTTGCCAAAATATTTGTCAATACCAATGTACCTGGTGTTGGGAGTTTTGCTTGTGTTAGGGGGTTGTGTATTTGTTTATAGTTGTAGTGAGCAATTGTATTGAATTATCTTGGTACATGCCTTGGGAATGGCCAGTTCTTCAAATATGTTTCACTCACTTTGGATATCTTTGTCAATATTGAGAGTGTGGGAGTATATTTTCCAGGCGTCTTGAGATGTGTCCTGGCTCAAAACATGGGCAAATATAGGTGGGTTCTGTTAAGTCATTTTCTCTTTCATAGGCATGATTGAAAGCTGTAGCTGCTACCAGTGATGAGGAGCAACTTCTTATGAGGCTTGAAAGATAGGTTTGGAGAAGAAGAGTAGTTTTATTGGATAATATTTTAGGCTTATATATTGTGTTTGATGTGGTGGGGACTCAAGTCAGATCAAAGATTGGAGTTCAGATGTGAGTCAGATTATAATAGCTGGATACCTGGACAAGCCATGGGAAATTAGTTGGCTGTCAATTTGGGAATGTCAAACTTTTCATTGGATTGCCGCCAAACCAGACAAAACTGGATGTGACTTTTGTTGGCAATAGCCAGAATAATTGTACATCCAGGTCCTTGACTGTAAGGGCTGGTGTGCCCAGAAAATCAACTACCGGCTTTGAACCTGTGTCCTCCCTTGTAAAACAAAAACGTGGGTGACCACGCAAACCCGCTGGGGGAATTTAACCCTGTTCAAACCACCAGGGTGTGTGGGAACCAACTCTTGAAAGAGAAATTGGCTTAAATCATCTAAAGGTAACAGAAAGTGTTAGTACAATCAGGGCCAGTTTGTTAACTGGCCCAGGGGGGCTGGCAGCCCCCAACGGTAGCAGAGCCACTGGCTCCAATGCAATAAATGAACTGTGTGGCTCCCATCTTGAAGTTAACAATATTTGCTGGGTTATTCAGCAAATCCAGTACCAACTGTGTTTGCTGAATAACTTTTCAAGTACCCCAGTTCCCAGCCAACATGCCAGTTCCTCTGAACTGAATACTTCTGTCCACAAATTTCACCCACCTCCCAGTCCTAATCAAACTGCCACTACCCAGCCAAATCACCAATGCACTTGAAAGTACACCCACTGATGTAATGAAACATCACTTGCAGGAGATTGATCCAGAATCCACTCCCAATCAATTAAAGCCTGCTGAAGAGAAATTCCAAGCCAATTCAACCCCCACATTACCTGGAGTTTCCAATTATTTCATTGGTTCAAGAGGTGATGAGAAGCCACTCATCCAGGGATATTCACCTGAAGATGACAATCCCTCTGCCCATATGCAATTCCAAACTGTCAAGCAAACCCAGCCCCAAATTATTGAGCTTGATATAAATAGCCACCAATCAGCTTTCAGCAATCCGGACAATCTCAAGGTAAACCCAGATGAGCCAAACCAAGTTCCCAGTACAGCCCCCAGTCATGAGTCAATCAACCAATCCAATGGCCCAGACCCAGTGAACCTCCCTTCCCCAACCCAGTCCAAGATTCTTAGGACCCTATCCCCTTTTCTCAAGAATTCCTCCTTCTCACCCAAAGAATCTGTGACCAAAGGATGGACTACTAGATTTCACCAAGAAGCTGCCAGTGGTCACTTCCAAGGAAGACCAGATGAGTGGTATAAAACCCACTTCCCTACAATCAAGTCAAACACAGACAACGTTTAATAAAGTGTATGGTCCATAGAGTAGCCTTTGCCTTTCTTCCCCATATTCTTTTATCACCTTGGACTATCTCAAATCAACCAGCTCAGTCACTAGCACTTCACCTAGTAGAACCAGTAGAGTCTGTATCAATAGCTACCAGCCAGGGCCCAGCCCTGAACGGGCCAGCAGCTTCATACCCCCCTCTCCTCCCCCTCCAGTCCTGCAACCCTCTGCTGAGATTATCCCCTATGATCACAGCAGATACAGGATGGCCATCCTGACCATCCTTAGTCTTGATGAGGTTGTAGTACCTCACCTTGGTGCATACTGTCCACTTGCAGCTGGTATTCTGTACTTGTCTTGCTCCTTGCCCTTCCTGTATTGGGCATTGGTGTTGCAATATCCTGAAGGGTGGACTCCTCCTATGTTACCTTGGTATGGTACTACACCCGTCCATGACATTGACACTAGAATCTTACATTTTCTTGATAATTTTTTGTCTGTTGAATTATTTGCATCAGGTATTTGTAATTTGTAATTTGAGATTTGAAAATTTAAATAAATCAAAAAGTATCAAATTAAATGGTTGATTATATTAATTATTATAATTTTTATCTCAGCTGAGTTGCTCACATTTTCAATTTGAAAGTTGAGCATAGGATTTGACAATCCCTCAATTTGCCCCAAAGGTTCTAAATCTAAGGTTCAACCAAATTGACTTTATGAAGACCAACTTTATCAATAGCTACAAAGTTAATGGTGTCACAGTAGTTGATATGTAGATATTTCTTTACATTAAGGAGAAAACCAAGGAAGATTCCACTGCTATGAGAACTCTTTGCCATCTGATACTGGTCCAGTCTGCTGGAACCAATTAACACCATCATAAAATAGGTCTGTGATCTAGCACAGGGACAATGTGGTACACTGCCTTTGTGTCTCTTCTAAACTTATACATGCCTCAACCAGAATTGATGTGAATGCTGCTATTCACCATGTTTTGATTTTTCCTTTGATGGGTTATTTTGAGGATGAATCTCTCTCTTTTTCTTTTGGCCTTAAAAATGAGTCTGGCTCCAAATTGGGAAATTCAATTATTCAGTTTCCTGATTCTGTGCAACTCACTTGCCCCACTCATGCTTGTGGCAAGTGATCCTACCGTCCATGTACTGTTTTGTGGTAAAGCTACACATTATATATTCCATTTCACTTCTACCAATAAAATTTAAGTTCTATTCACATTTTTGTCTTTGTATCTCCATGTACTTTGGCCCCTCTCTAGCCACATCTAGCAGATATTATTCAATCCAGGGCCACAAGGTAATTGCATAGCCTTCCCTTCCATTCTAACCAAGACTTAGTATGAATCCAATCCTAAGGTTAGGATTTCCTGTTGTGACTCTGTGCCGTGCCTCAGATCACAACAAAAATAGTGCTCACTACAGGGGCTATAAGCCCCTTGGTTATCCCTTTTGCAACCACGTTTTCAGGACTTTTTCCTCCTCCCATACAAGAGCCAATTTTGCCTGAAATAACCAGTCCTTCTATTGAGGAAGACATTGCTGACCCGCCTGTTTTCCCTACTGCGCTGAACCTTGGGAATGGTCCCTGCCTAGTGGCCTACCCTTTGGGTACCCCTGACTTGGAACAAGTCATGGCAGTAGCCCTTGGGTTAGCCTATGATGGAGCCATCCCTCACCTCCAGCTTCAGTTCAGCTGAGCAGAATACTACAAATTAATTGTGGCTCCACAATTTCCACAGCATCTCCTCTTAGAGGCTGGCTCCACTGAACACCTATTGTCATCCTTTGTACAACCTGTCTTAGCCCGTCATCAAATGGTGTTAGGGCTTCACGTTTAGGAGATTTCATCTCTACAAGCCACCATCACTCATCACTGGGATCAGTTTGTGGTCTACTAGCAGTGTATCCACTCCCTGTTTTCCTTGGTATCAGACAATCAGCGCAACTCTGTCATCTCCCAAACCTGCTTGGTCAATTCCATTGAACAAATGCGCCATTCCATCCCTGAGTATTTCAGAGAGTGTCTACATGAGCTTCATCAGTTGGAACAGCCCTGGCACACCCAAGTAGATTCCACCCTGAATGCCTATCTCTCCAATTTTGAACAACTTGTGCAACAGCTCAACGAGTTCAGTGCATACTCCTTTGATCAATTACAGCAATTAGCAGCCCTTGCTGCAAAAGGCCTCTGCAACTTAACAAAGAATTTGATCAATAAAGGGCTGCTACTGCTGCTACCATTGCCAAACTCCAGACTCAAGTGAATGGATTGTCTACATCTAACCCAGATGCCCTGCCTTCTCCATCTGATGATTTGGTGGATAGAGAGCAGAGACTATGGGATGCCATTTGTGAGTTAAGAGCGTTCACCCACAGTCAGAATTGCCCTACCAAAGCCCCTCAGCCAGATCCCCAAGTGCTTGCTCTGACAACTCAAGTTGCTGACTTATAACAAGAGGTTGCTACCTTGCGTAAGATGATGGTGTCTGCTGTTAGTCTAACTGGGGTTACTGATGAAGATGGCTGTTGCCCTGGCTTGTCAGGAGCTCCCTGCATTCACTGTGCTAGAGAGTTGATAGCTCTAGCTAATGAGGTGAACCATTTGAAACAAGACCACTCTGAGCTTGATAAAGACGTACAGGAAATGAGTGGGTTAATCAATTCAGTGAATGACAGGTTTTTTCCTTGCCTTTTGGTGGGTTTGTCTCTTATCTCCCAACTGGCTGAACTTTCCACAGCAGTAACTGCACAGGGCCAACACCTAGATATTACTGAGCAACAGACCACCCTAGCTACTAATATGGGTGTCTGCTCTGCTAAGACCCTGACTACTCTTGAGGAAAGTTTTTGCCAGCTGTGGGCTAGACAGCCCCCCTCCAAATCTAAAGCAGAATTCTCCCCGTGCATAAATGTACTCAATAGCAGCAATGGTGGTCCAACTCTAGAAGCACATTTCAAGCCTACCTTTAAGCAATTCTTTGACCCCAAAACCTCAACCATTGCATCTTTCTTACCTATCAATGAAACAGCCATGAGAAGAGCTTCAAATGAGGTTAATAAGGAACACATTCTAACCTGTCTGCACCCAACCTATCAAGAGGTAGTAGTGCCAGAGCTGCCCATTATTGAGACCTGGGAAGATATGAAGCAGCTTCTGATTAACAAATTTGGTAGTGACCTTAGTTTATAAGTGAAAAAAGACGCCTTCATGCACATTGCTTTCAAACCAAAGGAGACCCTAGCCAAATTTGCATATAGATTCTACATGGAGGTACAGCAACTGATCACAAGCCGCCAGTTGACCGCGCATGAAGCATAAATGTCTTGCACTCAAGCCCTCAAGGTTAACCAGCTTCTGTGTCTTCACTTTAAGGCTCATAAAGCCATGCTTTCTTTTATGAAGAGCATAAAAACACTGTTACAGGATATGCACCTTACTCATTCTGGTTCAGTTGTGCGGGAGAATTGTGCCACCTCTAACTCTGGTTTGTCTTCATGTAGTCCGCGTATTCTTACCATGAACTCACAAAAACCCTCCTTGACAACAGGGTTGCCATAACTGTGGACAGATAAGTCACCATTCCCGAGTCTGCACCAATCCTTGAGTTGAAGGAGCTGATCCCAAGGAACAGGCTGGCAAAGAACGGTCAACCTAGAGGCAGAAACGCTCTTGGTTGACAATTCTTCCCAGTCTCCTTTGATTACCCTCTATTGCTGACTATGAGCCTGCTGACACTGAGGCTCCTCCCATTCTGCTGCTATTCCACAATATATCTGATGACTCTGACATGGATGATTCTGATATAGAAGATCATGACGCCTATGGGTATTCTGTCCAGGCTGTCCCTGAAACTATTGCAGTCCCTTATAAGCTATGTTCTGAGAAAACTAGAACAACCGCCAAGCCTCTGCCTTAAGCCAAAGAGGTTGTCTCTTGCTCATACCTCACTCAAGCCAAGCAATTCCCTGTACTTGTTGAGTCTTTCAAGGAAGCTGCTGAGGTTGCTGACGCTGTGTTTATAAATGTCTCAGTCTTGCTTCCTCTCCAGGCAGTATATAAGGAGTTCCTGGGCCTAAGATGCATGATTGAAAAATGGGACAAAGAGCTGGCAGAATCCTAAGACATTCTGGTTGTCCTTCCTCCCTTTGGTTGTACTACCACTTGTGTGGAGATATCTATTCAGAAGGTAAAATTAAGGCCATCTTGGACACTGGATCTCTTGTTAATGTTGTCTCCTTGAAGCTTGTTAAGAAGCTCAAGCTTGCCCCTGACCTCAACTATCACCAGTTGTATGGTATAGCTGGGCTATCCATGACTTGAGCTATAGGAGCTTATTCTGCTCTTCCCATGCGGTTTTGCAAACTACTCTTGGCTGTGCCTGCTGTTGTCTTGGAGAATGAGAGCTACAACCTCCTAGTTGATACTCAATTCTTTAGGGAATACAATGGGATCATCAACTTAAAAGACAGCTACCTCTCTATCTTAGGGTACAAGGTCCCTCTGATCTTTGAAGAGCTGGTTAAAGTTCCCAGGAAGCGCCTAAAGATGTGCGCTTTGGAATACCCCACTGGGGGTTTTCACTTAAAAATACTGTACCTATTCCTCCAACATGAAATGCCCTCCTATGGCTTGTCCTGCATCTGAATAGATTCCTCTCTTGGCCACCTCTGCTTTAACCATTTCACCTGAATATCAGGCTATCTTAGACTCCCAAATATTGTATGAGCTACCTGAGTGTACTTCCTAGAGTTATACTCTCCTCCCTTGCTAGGACACAATGAACCCTATCTCTGTCCAGGAATCTTGGATGTCTCTCATAAAGACCCTGTTTAATTGCTGGTCTCCAACTTAACTGCTCTTCCCATACATGTGTCTAGAGGGTAGGTTGTTGGCTATGGCAAGTTGTTGAATGCTCCTGATTTCCTATCACTGCATCCCTTTGATATGTTCCAGGAGATTAATTTACCTGAGGATGAGCCCCAAGTCCTATCCTTGTTCACTTCTCAAGACTTTCTGCAACTATCCCCAGTTCAACAGAAAGAGGTGCTTGACCTACTGGATCAGTTTTCAGATATATTTTCTAAAGACAGCACTGATTACAGTCTTGCTAAAGGTGTCATTCATCAGATTGACACTGGTGACGCTCCCCCCTTCTGCGCTAAACCTTATTACTGCAGTTGTGTAGAGGACGCTCAGGTGTCTAAAGAGCTCAAACAACTTCTAGATGCTGATCTACTTGCTCCTTCCCAAAGCCCATGGTCTTCCCCCTTTCTCATACTAAAAAAGAAGGATGGAGGTCATTGAATTATTATGGACTACTGATGCTTGAATTCCTTAACCAAAAAGGACTCCTACCCTTTACCATGCATTGACAATGCTCTCTGCCGCCTCAGGGGCTCTAAGTTCTTCTCTGTCATGGATCTGGCTTCTGGATACTGGCAAGTTGATCTCTCTCCCAAAGATAGACAGAAGGCTGTGCTCATCACTTCTGAAGGATTGTTTGAGCTTATGTGAATGCTGCAAGGACTTTGCAATGCTCCAGCTACTTTCTAACAAGCCATGGACTCCATCCTCTGTGATTTGAAGCTCTCATGTGTCCTAGTGTACTTAGATGATATAACAGTCTTTAGTGCAACCTTTACCAACCACCTGGCTCATCTCAAAGAAGTGTTCATAAAGATTTGAGAAGCTGTCCTTAAACTGAAACCATTGAAGTGTGCCTTCTTCAAGTAACACCTTGAATTCTTGGGACATGAGATGACTCAGACAGGAATTTGCCCCATGAATTAGAAAGTTGAGGCCATTGACAAAATGCTTCCGCCCACCAACCTGCAAGAATTTCAAGTCTTTCTGGGCATGATGGGATACTACAGACAATTCATCCCCAAATTGCTGACACTAGCAAACCCTTGGTCCAGCTGCTGCGTAATGTCCCTTTTAAATGGACTGCCAGCCAGCAACAAGCCTTTGAGACTCTCAAACAAAAGCTCAAAGAGGCCCCCTTCCTAGTATATCCTGACTACAATAAGGAATTCATCCTATATACTGATGCTAGTGACTTGACCATTGGAGCTATCTTGGCGCATTTGGATGATGAAGGTGTGGATCACCCTGTAGCTTATACCTCTTGTGTCCTGAATAAGCATGAGAAGAATTACAGTGTAACAGAGAAAGAGTGCCTTGCTGTGCTGAATGCCGTCAAGAAGTTCTGCCATTACGTGTATGGCACCCATTTCACTGTGGTTACTGACCATACTTTGCTCAAATGGCTAAAACAACTCAAGGAACCAGAAGAACAACTAGCCAGATGGGCTCTCCACCTGCAAGGGTACAACTTCACTGTGCTGCGCTGCCCCAGGATTCAATATCAGAATGCTGATGGACTGTCCATAATGCCCATCCTTGATCTACACTCTGCTGAGGCTGACAGGTTGTACAAACTAATTGAATATCCTTCTTTGTGAGAGAACAAGACAGAAGAAGTTTGAGTTGCCCTTTCTAAATAATCTGAAGACACTCTCATTTGTGACAATCAGCTTTTCAAGAAAGTACAAGACCACTACTTGCCTTATGTAAGGCCTAGTCTTTGCCTTTTGGTGGTACTTCAAGCTCATAAGGAGACAGGACATGGAGGCGTTGCCAAGACTTATGCCTGGCTCCAGAAAAACTACTTCTGGGAAAATATTTGCCTGCTAATTCTAGATGTCATTGCTAGTTGCCATGATTGTCAGCTCCAACAACCTTGAGCTACCGCTCACAAGTTCAAGCTAGTCCCCCCTCAACATGCATTTCACACTGTCAGCATTGATACTGTGGGACCTCTCCCTTGCTCCTGCTCTGTTTGCCGCTTCATCCTAATTGCTGTTGATCATTTTAGCAAGTGGGTAGAAGCTTGCCCTACTAAGGATATCACTGCCAAGACAACCACCACCTTTCTGCTGCAAGATGTATTCTTTTTCCATGGTTGTCCTCAAGTGTTGTTGTCTGAAAATGGGACTAACTTCAACGCCAAGTTAGTAACCTCTGTTGTTAAAGCCTTGGGGTCTCACCAGTCTTTCTCTGCCCCTTATAATCCTTTCATCAATAGGGTGATTGAGTGCGCAAATTTAACTCTGGTTTATATTATGAGGAAACTCACTTACTCTGACACTGCCAACTGGGATCTATACTTACCTGCTGCTCTCTTTGCCTATTGCCTTAGCAAACATTGTGTCACCAGGTATTCCCCTTTTGCTATGTTGTATGGTTGTGAAGCCACCACTCTGTTGCTCTTGGGGGGCCCTACTCTCCTCTGATAAGGACATGAACCCTGACAACCAAATCATTGATATTCAGGCCACTGCCTACACGTCCGCGTATAAGACCAAGATGCTTGAGCTCTCTCCTGACAATGCTGGATGATCTCCTTTGCTTGAGTTCAACATTGGGGACTACTTTCTTTACTATCAGCATAGAGTAGGAGGATGCGCTCATAATCTAGACTTGTTGTGGATTGGGCTTTTGGAAGTGACCTTCAAGCAAGGATCAGAGTATACTGTAAAACTCCTCTCCAGTGGTTGACTGTTTGCCCGTATGCATGCCAAGTTCCTCTGCAAGTACCACCCCCTAAGGCTAATCTAGAGGGGGGCAATGTTGTGAATGCCACCATTCATGTTTTGATTTTTCCTTTGTTGGGTTATTTCAAGGACAAATCTCTCTCTTTTGCTTTCACTCTTAGAAATGAGTCTGGCTCCAAATTGGGAAATTCAATTATTCAGTTTCCTGATTCTGCACAACTCACTTGCCCCACTCATGCTTGTGGCAAGTGATCCTACCGTCCATGTACTGTTTTGTGGTAAAGCTACACATTATATATTCCATTTCACTTCTACCAATAAAATTTAAGTTCTTTTCACATTTTTGTCTTTGTGTCTCCACGTACTTTGGCGCCTCTCTAGCCACATCTAGCAGATATTATTCAATCCAGGGCCACAAGGTAATTGAATAGCCTTCCCTGCCATTCTAACTGAGAATTAGTATGAATCTAATCCTAAGGTTAGGATTTCCTGTTGTGACTCTGTGCCGCGCCTCAGATCACAACAAGAATGGTGAAGAAAGTGAGGAATCATTGATGTAAAAAATTGGGTATTCATAGTATTCTTTAAAAAAGATATATTTTGGTGTAAATTTGTCAGTTCTCAAGATTTTTCTCATTGTTTCAGTTGTATAGGAAAACACTCAATATCTTTCACAAGAAGCCCAAAAGTCAGGACTGAGAATTTAAGTCTCAGCTGATATTTCCTATTTTGATATCTATGCCAAGACTTATGTTTGTCTGTTTCTCTTTTACCATCTTTGCTTGTCTATATTTCTGTGAATACTGAAACATTTCAGCCCATACTAATGTCAGCCAAAAAACCTTAATTCCAGCTTTCAGAATATTAATTTTGATAATATATTTTTGATTCAACATTATGAGTTAATCTTGCATAAACGTAATTCCCTTATCATCTTCTTTTTGTAGAATTGGGTATAAAAACCCTCACAGTTCTATTATTCTAAGCAATTCAATATCCTCTTGTTTAGGCTCATCAATAAAACTATTGTCTCAATTTGAGCTGTATCCTTTGTATCCTTTGGAAATAGTAGTTTGTTGGTGATGGTTGAGTACAGGCTTTGATACAACTGCAGCTGTTGTTGAAAAAGTTTTAAGTCTTACACAAACTGACCATGGTCTTATAGAAAAGTGATTAAAAACAAAAATGCTGAATGTTGCCAATAACATTAATTGGAAAGATGTCAAAACAGCAGGCTCAACCCTCCAGCAAGGTTCTAAGCAAGCAGGTTTGTGACCTGCAATCTAATTACCCAGCCACTCAAAGCTAGACTAGGAAGTCAACTCAAATTTCCAAATCCAACAACATGAATAAATGCTGATCCCCTACAGTGGATACCTTGTTTTGGCGCTTGACTCATTACCAGGATCAAGCCACCCCCCTTCACCATCCAACTGTGTGATCAACACTATCATGTTCCTGTTACCCATGATTCACACCAGCTATATAATCATTATCTCCCAATAAAGATTATTATCTAGTTTCTAAATATTTTCCCCTTGTAACTCTGCTAAAACAGCACAGTTACAACATTGGTAGCACAGATAGGTTCTCCATCCTACCTCATCTTGTAAAATTCTGCATGTTGCCTGTACTTGCTGTGGCCAACAAATCCTTGATAGAATCATGTCTGTACACTGCTGGTACCAAGATATCTGATGGTTTTATCCTATACCAGAACACAGTGATCTTATTACCTACCTTCAAAACCATGTCTACACAAGGGTTCTTCCAGACGGCCGCCACCATTCTGCGGCCAACCAACAAAAACACCATGCCCACCTACATAGCCCAAAGACTACAAAGCAATGCCTTGGAACCTTTTGCTGGGGCCAACAACGACAACGCTGCCGCATGGATCCAGTCCACTCTGAGCAAGCTGGCCCAGATGGAATTCCCGCAGCAATTTTGGATTGTGGAAATCTCCATCTGCCTGACCCACAACGCTGGCACCTGGTGTGACAAGTGGCACAAGGACACGCCAACAAGAACTGGGATACCTTCAAGCAAGACTTCTTGGCAAGATTTGTTCTTAAGGATATGGTGCTCATGAGCATACACCAAGTAAAGAACCTAACCCAGACGGGCACTGTGAATGAACTCACCCGCGCCTACAAGGAGCTCCAACTTTGTGCACCATCTGACATAGCCTTTGACACCCCAGCCACACACCTCATGTACTATGTTGCCCTCAAGTTGCATGTGATGAGACACGTGAACCTGGACCAAGTGATCAACCTACAAAGCCTGTACCGCAAAGGGGAGAAAGACAAACAAACCTCCAACACCCTGCATAAGGCACAAACAAAAAAACAAAATAGACCCAAGGACTCCCACACAGGCAGGCGCTCCACTCAACCACCCCCTGGAAACAACAGGAACAACACCAACCATAAACCTGCAGGTTCAAATGGACATGGAAGTAGGAACAATGGCCAGTCAAATTATACCCATTTCTGTATCACTGCCACACAAGGCAATCAAGACAAGGGAAAAGCCTGGGGAGAGCATTAAGCAAGCCAAGCTCTCTCCACACAACTCCTGACTTGCCCAATGATGAGTACCAACCCAAGGACGTGGATCAATGCCCAATGATCCAAGTACCCTCAGAAGACCCAGTGCTTTACACCATTGCCAAACACCCCAATAAACTGATGTCTTACCCTTTCCGCTTTTGCAGTTACACAGGCTTGGCACTCCTGGACTTGGGAGCAGATTGAACCCTAGTCAACAGCAGCTTTGTGGACAAGTTCAAGTTAGCCACTAATCCTTTGTGGATTAAAAGCGTGGTCTTGGCTGATGAACACCACATTGCTATAACAAGGGAAGCCGCCCCCTTCTCTGTTATGCTTGAGAGCCTACATTCCACCATCTAAGGCCCTGTCATTGACTTTCCAAAGTTTGACATTGTACTGGGGTTATATTGGTTACAAAAGAACAACCCTTGCGTAGACTGGGCAACCTCGGTGTTGACCATCAAGCATAAAAGTGTCAACCACCAGATATACCCTGATTCAGTGGACCAACTCCAACGTGACCATGTCTTTGTACGTATTACAGAAAGCCTGGACAAAAGGGAAAACCTCAAGACCATTGACTGGGACTCCTGCCAGTACAAGATCATACACTTCAAAGATTGTCAGGATACCTCCACACCTCAGGATTTCAAAATTGTGACCAGCCATCCAGAAATCTTCAAAGAAGCTCTACCTGGGTTGTCCCCAGAGAAACACATCCAACATTCCATCTAGATCAAAGGAGCTGTACCCAAAGCACATCCTATCTACAGGCTGACCCCAAACAAAGACAACGCCCTATGCGCCTACCTCAAGGAAGCATTGGAGAAAGGACTTATCCACCCCTCACAGTCTCCTTTTGGGGCCGCCATATTCTTTGTGGCCAAGAAGAATGGTACCTTGCATCTGGTCACAGACTACCAAGCCCTAAACAAAGTTACCATCAAGAATTTTTATCCACTACCACTGATTGACAACCTCTTTGACGCCTTGGGAGGAGCCACAGTCTTCTCCAAGATTGACCTAACTGCAGGCTACAACCAGATTTGTATTAAGGAGAAAGACATTCCTAAAACAGCCTTCTGTACTAAATACAGCCCATACAAATGTGTGGTGTTCAACTTTGGCATGACAAACACCCCCTCCACCTTTGTGACATTCATGAACAAGGTGTTTGCCCCGCACATAGGCAAACATGCCCTAGTCTACCTAGACAACATTATTGTCTACAGCCCCTTGGTGAAACAGCACCACAAAGACCTAGAGGCAGTCTTTGCTACCCTGGCACAACATAAACTGCTGGCCAACCCCTCCAAGTGCCAGTTCTTCTGCAAGTAATTGCCTTTCCTGGGAAACATAGTCTCAAAAGACGGCATCAAACCTGACAGTCAAAAGATACAGGCCATCTGCAAGATGCAACCACCTGTCGAGGGTCTGGATGTACAAGCATTCTGGCTGCTGCCAACCTACTTAACATCCAGCCATTGCCTGATTTAGTCCCCTTCCAATATACTGTTCAACATACTGAGAATGGTAACCAAGCAATATCACCTGACTGTCCAAGTATCCAGTGGCTTAAACCCATCTAGCACATGATCAACCCCTAGGTTTGATCCAACTAAATCCCTGCCACAGCCAAGTCTATATAAGTCTAAAGTATTATCCAATAAAAGATACTTCTCTTCTTTCTTAATTTCATATTTGAAGCTTTCCCAAAAAGGCGCTCCTTATCACACCCAAGGATAAGTCAGAACTCTGCACCTTCCTGGGGATGGTGGCCTATGTATGCCGCTTCATACCTGACAGTGGCGTTTTGATTGCCCCCTTATCTGCTATAACTGGCGCCAAGTCCAAGTTTGTTTGGACCCCCCAACGTCACCTCTGTTTTAGACGTCTCAAAGAGAAGCTTGCAACAGCTCCTATCCTGCAATACCCCAAACGTGACAGGGAATACCAAATGGAAACCAACGCCTCAGATGCATCAATTGGGGAGTACTACAAATCAAAAATAATAATGGTGACTTCCTGTCCATAGCTTATGAATCACAAAAGTTGACAGATGGCAAGTGTTGATACCCTATCTACAACAAGGAACTGCTGACCATTGTGCACTGTCTAGTCAAATGGTGTTTTTATCTAGAACAACAGGAAGAATTCACGGTATTGACCAGCCACAAGTTGCTCATATACTTCAAAACTCAAGCAAATCTATCTTACTGCCAAGCCTTCTGGATGGAACTCTTGGAGAGATTCAATATGCTCATACAGTAAAAACCAGGTCCAGAACTTGCCATGGCGGACGCCCTCTTACGCCTGTATGTCTGTGCCACAAGAGGAGAAAATGAGCTCAACCCAGACTAGCCCCTCTTGGCACTAAAAACAAAGGACAAGGGTTTCCCTCCTGGTACAACCAACATAACAAAGGAAACAGTCATCAAAAATGAACACCTATTTGCTGACGTGTATGGGACCTTGCACAGAAAAATGTCTGACGGGACTACCATCCCTTACATCCCCACACACCAGCAAGTGGACACCATCCTACGATATCACAGAGACTTAGTACACGCCAAGAGTTGCAACCTATACAAGTTCCTTAAACACATGGCCTGGTGGCCAACCCTGTATTGTGACGTTCAAGGAGTCCTAGACCAATGTGAGGTATGAAAAAAGTTTGCTAAAAGAAAAACCCCGCCAAAGTCAGTACTGCCCATCTGCACACAACTACCCTTCAAGGTGTGGGCCCTTGACGTTGTTGGCCCCATGCCAGTGAAACATAATGATAAGAAATACATCATCACCACCATAGACTTTGCTACACAATGGCCAGTAGCCCAAGCAGTAAAGGCGCACACTGGCAATGATGTGTGGCGGTTCATAGGAAGAGAAATAATCAGCAAGTTTGGAAAGCCAGAACTCCTGATAACTAATGGAGGGAAAGAATTGACCTCCAAAAACACCAATGTATACCTTGCTAAAAATGAGGTCAATCATACTGTGATAACACCATATCACCCGCAGGCCAATGGACGTATAAAACAGCTAAATGGCAGCCTTGTGCAAGCCTTGGTCAAGCCTTGGTCAAGCCTTGGTCAAGCCTTGGTCAAGCTCACCGCCGGAGACCTGAAGACTGGTATAAGCAGCTATCAACTGCACTACTTGTTATGGCAGATCCAGGTCCAACCAGTCCATCCTGCCATTATCCTGCCCTTGACTCTTATTTCCATTACCTTCCTTTGACAAAGCTTCAAAGAGCTTTGTCTCCAGAGAGGCAATCTTATGGGACAACACTTTGTTATCATCCTGCCAACGGGCCATGATCTCAACGCACTTTTCCTCCCTTGCCCTTAAAGCCTCAATTTCACAATTTGCCTTTGCTTTCACTTGTTGCAAGATTTTGTCCCATCCTACTAACAGGTTCCAGAAATCCCATGCATAGATTTGGTTTCCTTGGGCAGGAGTACCTTCTTTTTCAAAGTAATTGGAATATAACTCTTCAAACTCAGCCTTTACTTCCACCAAAGACTCCTCAGGCACAGTCTTGGTGATCTCTAAGCTTGCCCAAGCTTCCTCCAACAAACTTGTAAGAACCTCTTTCCTGGCAGAAGCGGTTTCCACATGAAGTACTCCAAATTTGGACCTTTCAAAATTTAACAAAGAATACATAATAATTGAAAAGGCAGTTGAGGGGAAAGCGTCAAAATTGAAAATATATCTTTATTAAAGTTTAGCTGTTTTTGCTTATATACCATTTGGGGCATATTTGGCTGAAAACCCCTCTGGTTCCTGAATCAACCTATGATTTATCTCATGTGGTCTATGACATTTGAGTCATCCAAACCTAGATCTTTACCTAAAATATCACCAATATTTATCAACCTATGAGAATCAACCTACAATGAGAAGAAGTCACCTGACTCCATTCATCCCAATGTACCAATTCAGCATGAAGCTTCCTCAGCTCCCGGCGCCAAAACCCTGTAGATTAAACATCCCAAAACTCAGCTATTAATGTTCCAACTGGGAACTTTCTTTAGTTACTTTTGCATTTAATGGTTTTTTGCCTTAAAACCCATTAAAACGCTTCAAAACTCAAACCAGGCGCCACTGCGGCGCCCAGGAACTTTCCCAGGCAGCGCCCCAGCACCTGAAAAAATTGATAGTGGCACCTTGGCGCTTCAAAAATTCATTAGGCGGCGCGGCGGCGCTTTTAACCCAAAATTTGGGGGGTTACTTATGGTTGACCTTAACCAAACTTCTTGACACAGTCAAGGAAATTTAACCAATATAATTAAATCCTCATTAATTATATTCCTGTGTATTTATTAATTAATCTTCCCAATTAATTAAACCGTTTTTGAGACATCCTGTCTCCCAGATTGACTCAGCCAATCTTGCCTTCTTTTCTTTTATTGAACCTAGATATCCAGTTTTCAGGAATCTTAACCTTAAGACTTCCAATACAACCTATCTAGATTCAATAATAAGAAAAACAGAGATAACTTTATATTTCAGAGCATTTATTTGTCCAAATACTCAATAGTGACTGTTGTACGGTCACACTTGTGTGCCAAACCTGGGTGAACAGATTCACCAGAAAAAGCTCTTTTGAGTTTGTATACGGCACACAGCCCAATATCATTCAAGCATTGACAGGACTCAAGCTGGAAATTCCAAGCAAAGTCCCCCCTTGCTCAGATCCTCAAGTAATAGAGGCCAACAGTAATCAAACAGAAAAGGAAAACATGTGTCTGCAAAAAATATCTGTCCCCATCCAAGATAAACATGAAGTTGGTGACAAAGTTTGGGTCATGAACGTTGATAAAAGCAAACTACAACCCAAGAAAGTAGGCCCAGCAATCATTTATAAGGTAAACAAAAATAACACTTACCTTGTGCAAGGACTTGGAAAGCGCAAACAAGACAAAACCCTGCACCATGATCTCCTGAGACCCTGCAAAGCAAGACAAAAACAACACAAAACTGCCCTGCCCACCACAGAACAACAGCTAGTCCAGTATGGCACCCGGGCTTCTGACAACCTCCCTGATGACCTACCCCCTGAGGAGGCCAACCTTCAGTTGGGGGGTGTTGAAAAAGCAGGCTTGACCCGCAGCAAGGTTCCAAGTAAGCAGGTTTGTGAACCGCAACCCAATTATCCATTCACCCAAAGCCAAGTTAGGAAGACAACTCAAATTACCAAATACAATAACATGAACAGAATCTGATCCTCCCCGGTAGGTAACTCATTTTGGTGCTTGACTCATTACAAGAATCAAGCCACCCCCTTCACCATCCAACTGTGTGATCAACACACTCATGTTCCTGTTATCCTTGAATCACAGTAACTATATAATCATTATCTCCCAATAAAGAACATTATCTAGTTTCTAAATATTTTTTCCCCTTGTAACTCTGCTAAAACAGCACAGTTACAACAAAGAGAAAGAATCCAACAGGCAATCTCTGGGTATTCACTGCTTGGTTGCATTGATTTTCTTGGGCTGCATGGATTTTGGCTATCATTTTGACTATGAAATTTTAGAAATTCAACTGGCTTAACCATATACACTATTAAGCTGAGTGATGTATTTTACTTTGGCGCCAAATTAGGTCACAGTATCCTTGAGAGACATTTCATCAGAGATGCATTTGATGACTGCATTGTGCTCACTATCCAACAACTGGCTCCTACCCTTGGCAGGTACTACAACAGTCACAATATCAGGTCAACACACAGGATGGAGGCTTTGTTCTACACCAAAGCATCTTTTTGACATACAGTATCATCATTGATTGTAGAATGCATAAATTGTGTGACTGGTTCTTCAATTGTGACTATGAGCTCATAAAAAGTATTAAATATCTGAGGATATGCACTGACAGTTTTGGGGTTCAGTGTATGAGGCTGTGACAACTGAGTAAACAGTGATGATGTATAAACATCATTGTCTTCAATGATCTTAGTGTTGGTATCTTTGGTGGCATGCTGTAAGAGTGGCTTCTGGTGAATTTGAGCTATTGTACTTGTATTGAGATGTGAAAGGCTGTTGACTGGCAATGACACCATGAGAGGCCTGTGTCTTGGGCTTAACTCTACTGTTCATGACACTGGTTTTATTTCTAGACCCTCTGGGGTGTCCTCTTGGCAGGTTGTGCTGTGTTCTCTTGCAGGAGCTGGTTGGATATGAGATAGCTTTTATACAGTAGTTTTTAAAGGTATGGCAACAAGCAAAAATGCTTCAGATTTAAACAAAAATAACTCAGATGTAAACAAAATTGAAATTAAATCCAAATCTATTGTAAATTAAAATAAATTTGTTTATTTTTAATTTTGTTTACATCTGAGTTATTTTTGTTTAAATCTGAAGTATTTTTGCTTGTCGTAATAGCTTTTAAAACTACTGTATTGAAAAATAAAATAAAATTATAAATTAATTTATATACATGTCAATTTATTTTTTAGTTTATTTTTGTTTATTGATTTATATTTGTTTATCTCTATGTAGCATCATAATTTCTATTTTAGTGTTTTGGGGCTCGTAAAATTTGCTAAAAACTGCTTTAGACAATTTTAGATTTTATTTAATTTTCACATCTAAACTTTAAAAAATATTATTTTTCATTCATTCTAGTCAGAGTGAAGCTTCTTGATTTGGTTTACTTTGTCCTAGCTTACCTCCTGAATATTCAATTCAGATTCCAGATGTAACAAGAATTTTTGAAATTGCTAGTAGCTTCTATTTATGATTGGATATTTGGTTGTCGGATTTGACAATCCCACAATTTGCCCACAGGTTCTAAATCTACAGTAGCTGACTACCAGGGAGTTGAGTTTACCACAATTACCCATTATCAGTGGTTTTCCTGGAACGCAACCATATGTCCTATTTTCATGGAGTTTTTTGTAAACAGTAGCTTGAAAACTTTAATTTCTGAGGTAGTTTTGTTTTATTTGATCTTTTTGGAAGATATGTAACAATTTTCTACCTTTTATAAGGATAGATCTATCGTTTTAAGCAGAAGGCTTTTAGGATGACTTGATATTGAACAAATTTACAGAGTTAATTTGCAAAAACTTCAGTTAAATTTATCAGATAATTTCATTGCTGATATTGTGTTGCTTTGTAATCTTTCTATAAGTTACCCCAGTTTTCTAGTATGTATAGCTTAACTACAGATATGAGCAATGTTATCTTATTGTAATATTATGGTTTCTTTAAAAAATTTCCTCACCTCTTTTATATTACTTAGGTGGTTTAAAAGAGGGTATGTCCCATTTTTATTTTATGAGCATAAATACTATTAAAGGAAAAAGCCTTAAAGTCAACATTTTCCCAATTATGCCTATTTGGGTGATTGTGGTTTCTGGATTTTTGTTTTCTTCATAAACTGCTGATTCCTGGATAATTTTAGGGCACAATATATCAAGATTGGTCCTTTTAAACTTTGTTTATCAACGCATTGAAAATAGCTATGATTACTGTGCAAAGCAACGGGTGCTGTATTTAGTCGGGATATGAGGATCAATAGAACTATAAAATTAAACAAGTTAAAGGATAAATTTACTAAAGAGGTTGATTAGTATATCTTAATGATATACCAGGATATATTCTCCATTTTAAGTTGATTCTAAGGTTCACAATTATGAAAAATAGGTAGAGATTATATGAAATATTTCAAAATACTATGTCTAACCTAGATTCATAATATTGTTGTTTTTTATCTTTATAAGTAAAATAGTTATATTTTTCAAATCAGTTAAAAGCATTAAATAAATTAAAAATTTAGAAATAAGAAAACTTCTAAAGATTGATGAAAATATTGGTCACTAGCTAATAAATTAAAAATTAGTTTAGCCGATGTCGTAGTATTAAAGTTATCACTATAATGTTTGTAAACAACTTAACTCCTCTAATAAACAATATGCTATTTTGGTACAAAAATTCCTGGAGCCTTATTATAAAAAATCCTACTCTTAGAGGGTTTCAAATATTATTCAATCCACCACACGCTTCCCACTCGGTTGCTGCTCGCTCTACAAATCTAATACCATTGCTCCAAAGACTCATTTAAATAAAATGGGTATTGATATTGTATTGGCTAGATTTTAAAACTAGTTGTCAAATAAAATAAGTTATTTATAGCTAGAGAAACCTTATTACTCTCCTAAATGTACTATAATTAATACCGTACAAATTTTATACTAAGTCTATTATCTCATTACCATACAGATAGATCTTAAGTATGGGTAGAAGCAATTTGAAGCATTACAATTAACATTGTCCAGGCACTAAATTTTTTATGTGAAAATATCAAACGCAGCTTATGGAGAATGTGTAGCTTAAAGAAGTAACAGAAAAACTTTTTGAACATGAGAAGAATTGATTAATATAGCTTGATAGAAATAATTGTATACAGTTACGTAATCAATGATCGTAAGGAGTGAAGAATACTGTTAAATAGCAAATGCAATAGTAAGGCCTCAAAAAATCAGATATTTAAGTGGTGAAATGAAAAGACTATATACATATTTCAAATTGTATGGTTCTTCAGAGATGATTTATAGAATTGTATGAGAGGACTAAGGGCAATTAATAGAGAAGATACGTCTTTAAAGAAAGAGTTGTACTGGAAATAAAACTAAGCTATGTATGTAAGTAAGGATTTTTGGAATAAATTGATTTTATGTAAAACTACTTAGATATTTTTAAATACACAGAATTCCAGAAAAATTTACAAGTACAACTACTTTTTGACACGAAATTCTAATTTGCGTCAAACTTTTGAGCTGCTAGTCCAAAGCAAAATGCAGAACAATCTAGCTTCAACTTTCATATTCCCAATCGTTTGCTCGACTATCGAATTAAATGATATCTTTGCACTCTCTAATTGGTCAGGCAGTGAATTTTAACTACTGGAATACCACAAGAGAATGATGATTCCCAAATTTCCGGTATAAATATTATACTCGAACTCAACTATTGTCGGAAGCGTTGCGAGCCTCTGTAACCACAAGCTAAGGTGGGACTTTTGAAGGGAAATAGGTTTAATTGATTTAGAGAAGCAATTACTAGGAATTCTGTCCCAAGAAGCTAGATGTTAACATAGTTCTTTAACTGTAAGGTATTGGAACTAGGTTATTAAAGAGAAGGATAAAGCATGAGGCTGGCAACAGAGCAGTGAAAACCTTCCGCATTTTAGCAGTCTTGGGATGGCAGAATGATTAGTACATTGTCTAATCTAGTTAAACTAGCCTGTAACTTTTTTGTCTTTTTATACTAAGACCACTATTGGAGTTGAAATAAATAAGAGTTATGGAACTATTCCTCAATTTCATATTTTATGGTTATCAAAAAGAAATATCACTTTTAATACTGTCATTAAATTTTGGATTTAAAGATCCTTCAAAAAATTGATTTGGAATGAAAGTATAATATCTTAAAGCTTTAGAGATTTTTGAATGAACTTTAAAATAAATTATATCTTGTATTGTTCTAACTCTTACCATGATAATACATATCATATTACTGGGTATTTTTGGTACCCATCAATATTTTTTGATAAATTGTTGAAATTCGGTGTTTTTTATTTGTAAATAAAAAATATGAATTTAGCTTATTTTTATTATTGGGATATATATGCAGTAATTCTGAAGCTGATTTCATAATTATTTGCTTTTTACACTTTATTGAGTAAGAGTAGATAGATCCCTTACTATTATGGCATTTTTAATTTACTAGCACAAAAAAAGGCTATATATGCAAATCCATATCTTCAAGACTATTGTTATGAATTTAACCATTCAGGCTGCAGTAGTTTTCAAACCTGTTGAGATAAATAAATGTTATTCAGTTAAGAATGCATAGATCCAGTCACCTAACAAATTCCATCTTTTTAGATAGAAATAGAAGCTAATTTTACAGAAAGTGTGCAGTATTTGGTAAAAATTCCAGACACACAGCAAATAATGTAACCTGAGAACAAATTAATTATGGTTCGGCAATGAATATTCTAATCACTAAAACAAATTGCTTTTAGTCACAAAATAAAGCTATTATATTTACTATGAGTTTAAGAATAAAATGAACTCTGTCACTTAAATGAGAAACTTGGTCCAACAATGAACCCCCAAAACAACTGAAACAAACAAACAAACAACAACAAAAATAAAAGCATATCAATTAATCCATAATAGTTTTACCAGTAAATTATAATTAATATATACAATCTATAACAGAAAATACAAATTTAATATTCTGAATGTCTGCTTTTAGAAGAAAATGATCAAATATATCAAAACATATAACTTAAAATGTACATTCACAACCAAAAAGAATAAATATAGTAGTTTTAAAAGTTATGGCAACAACCAGAAATACTTCAGATTTAAACAAAATGATTTCAGATTTAAGCAAAATCCAACTTTCAGGTAAAAATATACACTCTGTTAACTGGGTTTATTGGCGTTAATGGGCAAAATGAGTCAACACAGCACCAAAGGGCTCAGACACAAAGCAAAACTATTCAAAATACAATCCAAAATACATTGATTCACAAACAAAATGGTGTGAGTTGACTTTTGGTGTACATATGTTTACTATGTGAATCAGTGACAATATACACCTAAGCAAGGTGAGTCAAAACTCAAACCAAAAACAAAACACAATAGCGGCTCACACGTAAACAAAATCACTCACTCAATGTATGCAATGGATTGTAATCATGAATGATACCAAGGTATCTAAAATAAGACACAAGATCTGAAACAAAATTTTAAAAATATTGTGTTGGGTGCTTAATTTGGCAGTAAAATCTAGGAAAATGGGTGGATTTTTTTTGAGTATTCTAAAATGGGCGTTGTAAAACCAAAAACAACTAATTAAGAGATAAAAAATCTATACTGTAAATTCAGAACCTGTTGGGTAAAATGCGGGATTGTCAAATCCTTGGTCCAAATTTCAAATCACTTTTGCGGGCAACTCAGCTGAGTGAAAAATAAAATATTTAATAAAATAAAACATTTAATTTGGCTTTTTTTTGATTTATTTAAATTGGCAAATTTCAAATCTCTTGAGCAGATAACTCAACTAAAAAAAGACAAAACCCAGCAAAGAAATGCAGGATACATGAATCAGAAATGTGGGATTCTAATGTACAATTTGAGATTTCCTGTATTTCAAACAAATCATAGACATCATGTAAAACTTAATGAATCTGAAATTGCGGGATTGTCAAATCCAAGAACCAAGTTTCATATCATAATTGTGGTGAATTTGAAATAAATATAATTTATGGGCATCTCAAATAGGAAATCAAAGGATCTAGAGTGGATTTGTGATGATTCTTTTAGGAATCACAGGCATTCTCAAAAATCATCCTATTCTAGTTTAGGATGGCTAAAATTTAGATCATAATATTCACAAAATTAACATATATAACAATAAAATTGACTAAAATATACATTCCTCTTCTTGAGTTTAAAATTTTAATAAAAATTTATTATGTATTCTTTCAATAACAACCAAGTCAATGAGCTGTTCCCTGGCCTTGACAAAATCATGCAGGGCTACACAGGGTCTCTTAAAGTGAAGCCTCTGTCTATGGCCACTCCCAACTCACAGGCCCCTCCGCAAGCCCCACCCAGGAGTCTGTTCTTTCTCCTACAACTTCCAGCATGGCCCTGTTTGCCCACCATGCACAGGTAGCTGCCAATCCAAATCCCTTATCAGCAATGGCATCCAGAACTAGCCATTTTAGCCATGGGGTCACCCAGAGAGCCCAGGACCCCAAAACAGCCAATCAGATGTCATTGACCAGTTCACAAGATGAACATATCCCTCCCCCTGCCAATCAGCCTGCAAGACGCAAAAGAAAACTAACCACTCTGGAGATTGTTCTCAAAATGGTTGAAGAGCAAGGGAAGCTTATATCACTTGGGGAAATTGTGGCCCCAATGGGGTTTGCAAAGTCCACTGTGGCTGCAACCCTGCAAGCCCACGCCAACTGTGGCCCCCTACTAAGAAGACCCTGACTGGTGCCTGTACTTCAACCAAAGGTGACACAGCCCATCCCCTTATGATGGCCATTATGAAATGTGACCCGCAGATGCCCCTGGTCCAGGTACGTCTCTAGTTGGGACTCCACGGCATCTTCACCAACAAAAGAATGGTGAATTTGTGGATGCACAGAGTTGTGGTTGCTGCTAGAATCTTGTCCAATCAAGTTCTCAGTGGCCCCGTTTTGGTGGACACTGACCCCTACAATTCAACTATTATTAATTTTATCAAAGGAAGGGCAATGAGGGCCTGTAATGACGTAATATTCCTGTTGTATGCTAAGATATCTGCAAGCATCCAAGACTTTGAAGAGAAGCGTATCCAGTCTGACGTGTACAAGCGCGGCCCAATATTGTATTGGTTTGTTGGGGTTTTATTGGCAGTTTCCCCATTGGGCGTCAATTATTACTCAGCAATATCAAACACCGCAGATGGGTATGCCTACCAGACAGAGCTCAAGGCCATACTGGAGGAGTGGGCCACACAAAACACCGTGCACACAGTTGTACTGAGTGCAGAGATGGAGCAGCGGAAATGGGAAACCCAAGAAATCAGGGCTGCGGGGCATACCTGCTGGTCCTACTCCATCAACTACACCAACATGCATCTTGCAGATGTATGTCTATACAATTTTGGTTCCACCCTCAGGCGCTTAAAGCCTGCCACCTACAACAAACTATGCACCCAAATTGATAATGGGTATGAGCTTTTCCCTTCTGCGTCCGTCCAGGACTTATCACTATCACTTGCATAGAAGATGATAAGATCAAATAAGTCCAGAAAGGACCCCTGTCTCCTCTCACGCCAGCCCATCCGTTTTGTCAAGCCAGTATATGTGACAGAAGAAGAATTTGAGCAATTGAAGCAATCAGCTCTTGCTGCCCCTTCCCAGTCAACAAACCCTGCCTCCCCAACCCCACCATCAAGCCACCTGCCTTCCAACCCTGACTCACAAACCACCACCCATTCCCTCACCACTATCTCTGATGCCGTCCCTTTCATAGGCACATATGAAGGCAATGTTCATTCCACCCATTCCCTCCCTTCCCGTCCT
Source organism: Entomophthora muscae (assembly GCA_014839935.2). Taxonomy (NCBI): domain Eukaryota; kingdom Fungi; phylum Entomophthoromycota; class Entomophthoromycetes; order Entomophthorales; family Entomophthoraceae; genus Entomophthora; species Entomophthora muscae. Next base: position 82,773 of record QTSX02001509.1, on the reverse strand, counting down.
TTGATTAGTAAATAAATCTTTTCTTTGTAACAAGTCATTAAAATTGATTTTTTTCTTTCACTTCATAATTAATAATATATTTTTTACATTATTAGAATTTCCCATAATTAATACAATGTTGTACATTTTACAAATAGCTTAAAATTATGAGCATACATATTTTTCATCATCATTAATAAATTAAAGACAATAAACGTAAATATTGCATTAAAATATTGCAATTAGATGTCAACTCTTGATATTTTGATATTATGTGCATAACTCAATGCATTTTGTTTAATAAAATCCATTGTAAACTAGGTCTTTTTTCATTACAATTTAAAATAAATTGACTGTGTTTATATTAGAGAGCCATTAACGCTTAGTACAAATATTGATACATAGTGCATTTTACAGCCTGTATATTTACCTATTGGTAATAATTCTATAAACTTTTTAGTTGGATTTTGCGAGGTAATAATAATGTAATGGATTAATAAATTACAGTTTATTGTCATTAATTGGTTGATTTTCTTTGCTGTGACAATTGTGCACTTTCTGATATTTACGCACTAGTATCCAATTGGTTGGCTTCACATCCAATCACACAGGCAATAGGAAAACAAGCAGCCACCTCAACCACATCCAGTCTTGGGATGGCGGCTTGTTTTCCTATTGCCTGTGCAATTGGATGTGAAGCCAACCAATTGGATACTAGTGCGTAAATATCAGAAAATGCACAATTGCCACAGCAAAGAAAATCAGCCAATTAATGACAATAAACAGTAATTTGTTAAACCATTACATTATTACCTTGCAAAATCCAACTAAAAAGTTTATAGAATTATTACCAATAGGTAAATATACAGGCTGTAAAATGCACTAATTTTCAATATTTGTACTAAGCGTTAATGGCCCTAATATAAACACAGTTCATTTCATTAAATTATAATGGAAAAGGCCAAGTTTACAATGGATTTTATTAAACAAAATGCATTGAGTTATGCACATAATATCAAAATATCAAGAGTTGACGTCTAATTGCAATATTCTAATGCAATATTTATGTTTATTGTCTTTAATTTATTAATGATGATGAAAAATATGTCTGCATTGAAGATAGTACTATAAAAACCAGTTTTTTGATGGAATCAAACAAGATGTCAACAATCTATAACTTGATCAACAAATTAGAAGCACACCTGCAAAAGGTTGTTGATATAGAAAAAAATATCAGGGAAATAGTGACAGGAAAGCTGGGCAACAAGGGTCAGCCACTAATCCAGTGAAAAGAAGATGCTCTGGATAAATTGGGAAATATTATAGATAAAAAGAACAAAGAAGCATTACTTAATCTACAGGGAACAATTTTATCAAGTCTGAAGTTCAACAACGCGGCCTACAATTTGTGGGAGTTCTGGCAGGGGGCCAAAGAAAACAATAAGATCAAACTAATTGAAGGAACAGAAATTCAAAAGGAAATCAACACCAATGAAGAGGAGAACAATCAAATGGAAACAGATGAAAATGAAACACAATCAAGAAGCAGAAGCACTTCAAGAAGTACAGAAGCTTTATCAAATGAAAACCAAGAAGAAACACAAGTTGCAAGAAAGATAAGAAAAATTCAGCCTAGAAAAATTAATGAAGAGCATCCAACACTCATGAAGTTTGCCGAAGTGGCGCCTGTGGCTGAGGGGCCACAGGGGAAACAATTAGTAAGTCTTTTTATGTTTTACTTATATTTATTTTAGTCATCACCAGGAATGAGGATGAGGTTGCAGAAGTGGCAGCTTATACACCAAGTTGGTTTTACAGGGGTTACCAGTCACTGGTGGCCCCTGTAAAACAAATAAATAAAAACCAAATAAATAAAATAATTCAACAGAATATGAATAATTTTTTAATATTGAAGCTCAAGATAGGGAATATTCACCACCTGCAGGGTGCTTGCCATGGATAAGGGAAGCATATAAACTAGGATCAAATATCAAAATCAAAGAAATGAATAAAATTTGCAGGGATACCAAACTGAACTTCAATGAATACATATACAAAAGCATTCAAAGATTCCCCTTCACAAACATCAACAAATATGAAAAGAATTTAATAAAAACCAACTTTCAAATAGGAAATAAATATCTGAAATCTGCAATTTTTAATGAAGTTTTTAAGGCACTATCAAATAAAGTTGGGGATGCATTCCTTGTGAATAATTTTAAACCTTTATTAATATTGTTTGCTGAGGCCTGGGGGCTGATTCAAGTCAGGCGCCCCCTGGAACCCTCTTCAAGTTCAACCAAACATCCTATATTAATAGGTTAGTTCAAACTTTCAAAAAATTATGCATGTTCTTGGAAAAGTATACCTCACAGAGAATCCACGTTGCGGTATACCTGGGAATCCTCCTACATTGCATATTAAAAACCAACATCAAAAAGTTGGAGGATGTACCTATTCACATGGATATTTGCTGTGTAGCCCTTGACCGCCAGATGACACCACGGGGATATAGGACAGTTGAGCACGTCCTGTATGACTCATTTGCATTGGCAACACTATACAGGTACTACGTGCCCCCCAAAAACCTACTAGTTGATTCCCTCACCCGCCTGCCTTTTATTAAACAATCAACAACCACTGGGGTACAGGGCACCACCCCTCTAGCAATTGCATCCAGGGTTGTCCACCACATACAGAAGAGTACGTGAATCCAATTAGATGCATTAGCTGAAAATTTAATTTCAGGGTATAATTTCCTGGAATAATCACATTCTCTTTGCAATTAGCATCCCCCAATAAATATTTTCCCCTTGCAAATTAATTTTTTTTTACTTTTAATATTTTAATTTTTATTTTAAATTTTAGTATGTAAATATAAATATTAATATATCCAAATATATTACACGACATTAATTAAAGTTGCAACCACATCAAATATTAAAAATAAGTTAAAAATGTTTTTATTTATTTAGCTTGTCGAGTACGGGTTTATTTATCACATAGTTAAACATCAAGAATTGAATTTATCCGCATCATGCAGCCCGCTCCACTATTGTTCTAAACAAATGATTGTTTAGAACTCAAATTACCTTTCCTCTGTAATGTGATTTGATAAACATATTTGATATACTTGACCCGCGTCTAAAGTACTAATTAGTAAATAATACATGAAAATCATTGGTTGCCGTGTTGTGTGGTTATAGTGGCACTGAAATAACAAGGATCAGATAATGACATGCAAGGTCCAATTTGTGTCTTAAAAAAGCCAAAGTATCATCAACAATTCACAATTATTTAAATAAACTAATTTATTTCTATCTTTTTTTTAATTTATTCATTTGTTAGTGCAAAAGCCAATAATAATATTCAGTGCATTATAATAAAAATTTTTGTCCTCATACCTAGTATAATTAATTTTTCTTACCTTTTCTACGTATTCTTATATGTCTATAATACATTCAAACATCACATTATTATATATAAATAATAATCATTGAGTCCTAATGAAAACAAACTAAATAAAATTAAAACTAAATAAAACCCAGAGCGCCCATTTATCTGATTGGCTCAGAGGCCAGGGCTTTTGGGAGGAAGGATTCTGAGTGCTCATAGAAAGCTGCCACCACATTGGGTGGCATTGCAAATTGGCTGATCTCAAGAATGTTGAAGAGATCCTCTGTGTCCTGAGGGAGGTCTTGCTTCACCTTATTCTTGATCCAACCAAACAACTCCTCAATTGGATTCAGAAATGGAGAATATGGCGGGAGGAAGAGAAGCCTCATTGGGGAATTGGTAAGTCAGTGGCTGGAGGTGTGGCTGTTTTTGTCAATGGGGGGGAACTTAGACACAACCAGATCCACTTTGTGGAGCCCAACATTATCAAGCACAACAACGTTGGTTGTGCTGCTGTAATTTATCCAAATGTACTCCTTGACGGCACAGAGAAAATTGAGAAAGGTCCTGCTGTTATGGGAGCCTTTAATCATCTGATACTGGTCCATCCTGCAAGGACCAAGAAGCGCAACCATGGAATAGGTCTGGGAACAGACAGCTGCACAATGGGCTACACCGTCTTTGGACCCCTTCTCAACCCACCCATGCCTAGACCTGAGTGAGGAGGAAAACAACAATTTGTTGATATAAAAGAACTGGACATTTCAAGTCTCCTTTAGTGCCAGATATGTCTTGGCATAAATGCGTCAATCCTTGATGGTCTTTTCACTGTTCCTATTGTATGGAAAAACTTTGAGCACCTTCCACAAGAAGCCCAAATCAATCATTGCTTTGTAAACAAGGGTTTTAGAAACAGAAAGCCCGAACTCTGTGGCAAGCATTGATTGGACAGCAAGTGTGTCCAGGTGGCAATCCTTGGCTACCCACTTTTTGATTGCATCAATATGAACGGGCTGAAGGAGTTTGGGCTGCCGCTTAGCCTTGGTGGATTTGGCAATTTTCCTGGTGTTGCCATACTTGGTGTTGATGTTGGCAATGAATCTGGCTGTGACACCAAATTGGGACGCAATATCCCAAACCGCCATTCCCCTGTTCAAGCAGTTGAGGAGAGCTTCACGCTCACTATCTGTCAACCAACGCCAGCCCTTGGCAGGTACCACAGCATCCTGGCTACCAGGATCAACACAGGGGATGGGAACATTTGTGTAGAAGGTGGGATCACGCTTGCTTGCAGTGGCGCCGTCAATGGTTGAATACACAATAGGCGCAGATGGTTCCTCAGTGATGGCCAATGGCTGATAGGAGGTGTCAAAGACACGGGGGCAGGAAGTAGCAACTCTTGGGTCAAGAGTGCGGGGCCAGGTGACAACTGGATATACAGTGAAGGTGTAAGTAACCTCAGTGTTCCCAGTGACCCTGGTGTAGGAGACTTTGGTAGCAGGCCTTGAAAGTGGCTTCTGCCTGGGATTCAAGCTGGTAGTTCTGGCTTGGGATGCAGGAGGTGATTGGCTGGTAATGACACCTTGGGAGGCCTGTGTATTGGCATGACTCCCCTTGAGTTGGGTTCTGAGTCTGTTCTTGGACCCTCTGGGACGCCCGTGTGGACAGGCTGCCCTGTGGGCTGGTACAGGAGCGGGTTGAGAATGCAATTGACAGTCTATAAAAGTAAAATAAAAAATATAATTTAGTTTAAATATGTATTTATTTGGAGTTATTGGTTTAGTTTTGGGGTAGTTGTTTTCTCTTGATTTAGCCTTGAATAGTAGCAGAGTTTTTATATCCGTGATTTGAAGTGAATAATATTGTATACTTTCTGGGTTTGGATGATTTTAAAGTTTAATAACTTTTTATGTCTAATTATGGTTATTGAGATTGAATTTTTAGTTTGATTTTAGTTGTGGTGGAGCTTCTTTATTTGGGTTGGTGTTTCCTAGTGTGCTTAGTGCATATTAAATTTGGATTCCAGTTCCTGCAATTAATATCTGAGTTTACTAGTGGTATTCAAAAATGATTTGAAATTTGGTTCTTGGATTTGACAATCCCGCAATTTCAAAAAACATAGTAAACTTAATGAAAATGGCTGATGGATTTGAACACTTCAAATATGATTCCAGTTAATTCATTTTGTCCATTGAAAATATGCAGTTTGACTTGAACTTTGCAAAGTGTCTATGAGTTCCCGCATTTTCAAATATTCAAATAAAAATATAAAGAATTCAATTTAATTAAAAAAAGGCCATCCTGAAAAAGTGATTTGAAATTTGGACCAAGGATTTGACAATCCTGCATTTTTACGTTCAGGTTCTGAATTTACAGTAATTGGGATATTGGGTGGGAAAAGCTCTAATTAAATATCCATATTCAGATAAAAGCAAAAAATAAAATCAGGGAGTAACTTAATTGAAATTTATTTAATATTTTATTAAATTTTAAAATGGAAGGAACACAACACTAGAGTACCAATGCACCAGTTGTGCACCACAGTTGCGGTTGCCCCCGCAGGTCAAAGAATAGAGTTAGTGCAACCCAAGTGCCTACTCAAGGAAGAGACAAGAGAGGAGAGTTCCATAGTGACACTGCACTGACAAAGCCAGTTCAAGGAGCACAAGTTGCTAGGGTGCAGAGCATCAACCCTTGGGTCCCCAAGCTGACCCAGAAGCCCACCAAGGTCACCACTATAAAGAAAGTTAGAAACAAGGAGGTAGAACTTACTTTGTATGTGTTTGATGTTGTGTATCAGCAAGAGCTGGTCCCGTCAGCCATGCTGGAGAAGGTGAAGCCTGTACTTGATACTAGCTACAAGCCCTACATCAGTGATGGCAATCAGGAAGAGGACAAGGAGCCTGAGTTCTTCAGAACTGATGAGGGGCAGTTAGTGTTGAAGAAAGTTGCTGCATTTTACACCAAGGTGCCCATGCCCTGTGTTGTGCCCAATGCCAATGAGTCAATCCCCACCGCTAAAAATCCTGCCCATAAGTGCATCCCTGACATTAAACACATCATCCTGCTTAAGCTAATGCATGAATCAGGCAATTACAAGGCAGCTACGGCCCTTGTTGGAGTAGATCCCAAGTATGCCTCTAAGACCTTCAACAAGTTCATTAACATGGGTCAAGTCCTTGCTGTGGAGAAATCCATGCGCGTTTCCACCATGCTCACCAAGGAGCACAAATGGGAAATCCACCAGTGAATCACCCAGGACTGCCATATTAAACTGGCAAATATACAGGCAATGGTCAAGTCCACTTTTGGGGTTGAGGCTTCCATTTCCTTTTACTACCATCTTCTGAAGAAGATGCACTTTTCCTGGAAAAAGCTTGGGGTATCTCTGTACAATTGGAATTGCCCAACCAACATTGAGACCTGGAAAAACTATGCAGAGGCGTACACTGCCCTCAAAGCCAAGGGGACAGTCAACTTTTACTATATTGACAAATCAGAATTTGCCTCGTCTATGCGCAATGCATATGGCTATGTCCCCAAAGGCTCAAATGACGGGATGGCTTGGCGTGCTGCAGTCCGCACCACAGCCTATTCAATGGTGGCTCTCCTCAGTCCAAAGGGGGTCAAGCTATACCAAATGATTTTGGGATCTCACAATAGCAGGACCTTCTTATCATTTCTCCAATTAGTCCAGGAGCACCTGAGGCGCACAAGCCCTGGCTTTACCAATGTCATTGTGTTGGACAGCGTTGGTCTCCATAAGGTGGCTGAATTCTCAAGGAATTCCCAATGATTGACACTAGTATTGCAGTGGCCCCAGCAATTGGCCACAGCAAATTTGCGCCTTCTCTTCCTCCCTGCCTATTTTCCCTTCCTAAATCCCATCAAGGAAGTCTTTGGGTGGCTCAAGAGAGCCGTCAAGCAAGGAACCCCAACTGAGACTGAAGACCTGTTTAATTTGCTGCAGGCTGGGATCCACACCCTCCCAGCTGAGACTGTGGCCAAATTCTATGGCCACGCTGATTTGTTCATCCCCGCTTGCCTTGTTAAACAGCCAATTAATTAAAGGATTAGCTTTTCTAACTTTTTTATATTCTCTAATTTACTATTCAAGATTTATTAATTATCATTTTATATTTAGATGTTTCCAAGCCTGCAATTCCATTCAGCAGTACAATCATTGAAGGTTAGTAATTTATTTATTTATAATCATTTTTTATTGTGTCATCTAACGGTATCCCAAACACTTGATACTGGATTACGCAAACAGATTAATATCACTTTGGCAAATAAATATAAAAATCAAATTAAAAAAGTTAAATGTAATGTGTAAAAATTAGAAGTAGATTTTATTGACATATATTATTATGCTTTTATTAAGACCTTCTCTGGGATATATTTTGCAAATCTTGTTTGCTAAAATAAGAATTAGAAAATTTTATTATAATAAAAATAATATGAATTGTAATGAAATTTATTGGAAAAGAGAATTATTTTAAGAGCGCCTGTAGTGAGTTCTTCTGTATGTACCCACCCCACAATGGAGGTGGCGCACAACCTCCACTGCCACACCATGGACAGTGGATACACCCTGGTTAAAATACTCCCGCTTGCTGGTGAAAGGGAGTAGGGTCAGGTGCAAATGGAGGAGCAGCTTCTCTGGCAGGGCTGCAAACCCGTAGATACTGGCCAGGACCAGGGCATCCTGGATGAAGTGATCCACTGAGTCATACCAGGGGGGACCTTCTTCCCGTCCAGGGAGAGCCTGGCCTTGTTGATTCCTAGGAGGACCCTGTCAAGATCCTTCACGCTGGTGCCCATTCCAAAGTAGAAGAGATACCCAAGGTAAACCACCAGATGAAGCCTTTGCCCAGCAAAGGCCTCCGTAAACTTGCATAATTTATTGAAAACTGCACTGGACTTCTTTTCATGCTTGGTCTTTGCAAAGGTCAGCTCCATGGCTGCAGGGACCCCTGTCTTGTTGGCACTCCAGGCCAACCCAAAGTTGGCAAGGAGGATTTTTGTCTTCTTGACGGCTGTTGTGTCTGCAACAGCTAATTTTCCCACCGCACGCCCAAAGTTGTCCAGCAGGTAAGAAATCATGTGCTCCAAGGGGTAGCAGAAGCAAGCAGCCGCATGGGCCCGGCCCATCTCCAGTACATTCTTGAATGGGAGCGTTGCCAGGACGTCCCAAACAAGCTCAATGGAGTTTACACAGTAAACTCCTTTGAGGGATACTGGGTCAATGCAGATCAATTGGGCATCCTTGTAGGCAGTAACTGCCCACTTGGATGCCCCCTTGGCATGCGTAAGTTCTGCCAACGCCTCCTGCAACATTGGAAAGGACCCATGGACCCTGTCTTTGAGCTCCTGCAAGACAGGGGGGACAGATAGAGTTGTTTTGCCATGTGAGTGGCAAAATTTGAATAGAACATGGGCAGGACAAAAGGAACCAGGACCCAGCGGAGTTCACCATCAATGTTCTCTAAAAAAAGGTAAGTATTTTGAAGTTGTTATTAATTTTATTTTTTTTAGATTACCTTTGCAGGTTTCCTCCTTGCCAGTGGCTTCAGCAGGCTTTGCCATTCTCGGTGCAAGTAATTGTGCTGGCAATTCAGTGTCCACAGTTTGTGCACGCTTTGCAGGTTTGAGATGTTCATACATCTCAGGGTTGTTGACCCAGATGGACGGCACAGAGAGGGCAAAGGACTTGAATCAAAGGCCTTCCACAATGTGCTTCTGGACATTTAAAAGCCATTCAATTGTTGTTTTAGGGGTGTCTGGCATCTTGGCCATGAGTGCCTTGGCAGACACCTTTTCAATTTTGTCCCCTTCAAGGACGGCAGACTTAACTCTTGCTTTGACCTTGCAGTCAATCTCTTTAATTTCAGCAATTGCTGAGTTGAGATCCTTCAAAAGCTTCTCTAATTCTCTCATTGATTTTTTACTAACCGTTTCATATGTTTTTATAGCTTTTGTCCCAATAAATTCTGTATTATTTTGATACTTTTGCCTCTTTGTTTATTCCTTTTTGTTTTCCCATTTACTACATTATCCCATCTTTTTACCCATTGTGTATATGTTTTACGCTCAACTCAATATGTGTTGTTTGCTTTGTGTTGGCATTGTTTCCTTAATTACCATATTATTTTTGGCGCTTTGCACAGCCCCTTGTGAAAATATTAACAATAATTTGGTGATCAGCTAAATTTGAATTAGAAAATTATAGGTTAACTGTTTTTAGGTAAAGTTGTTACTGATCCAAATTCAAAGCCTTAATGATAAACTTTAAGCCAATCAGGAGCCAAGTGATAAAGTGATTGTTGTGACATAAAGGGTCATTCAATAATTCTTTGATGCATGTGCACTAATTAATATGATTGGCTGGATCTTTTGCTATTGTACGCCATTGCTGCTGTGGCAAGTTGTTGGTGGAATAGTGCCCAATCAGCTGCTGGGTTAGCACTAGTCCACCAACAACTTGCCACAGCAGCAATGGCGTACAATAGCAAAAGATCCAGCCAATCATATTAATTAGCGCACATGCATCAAAGAATTATTGAATGATCCTTTATGTCACAACAATCACTTTATCACTTGGCTCCTGATTGGCTTAAAGTTTATCATTAAGGTTTTGAATTCGGATCAGTAACAACTTTATCTAAAAACAGTTAACCTATAATTTTCTAATTCAAATTTAGCTGATCACCAAATTGTTGTTAATATTTTCACAAGTGGCTGTGTAAGGCGCTAAAAATAACTGTGTTCTGGATCTAGATACATGGCATAGTAAATATATGATTTTATAGAAATAAGCTGAACATAAAGAATAAAACCAACTATAAACAAAGAGAACATGAACAATTGAAATTCAAAATAAAGATAATATAAATAGAAAATGTTTGGCAACAGGGGGTTTATTGGGGTGGGGAAGAGTGATGCCTAGGAGGCAGAATAGCGCAGGAAGGAAGACGTAGAGGCAGTGCTGGCCTGGGGGGTCTGGGATTGGGTGGGTTGGGCTTGTGGGTGAGGGGTGTTGGTGGCAGGGGTGGAGGCAGGAGGATTTTGTGTGATGGCTGCCATATAATGCTTGTTGTATTCCTCATTGGTCATTGGCTGGATGGGCTGGTAGGTGGCAGTGGCCCAAGGTGGAAGGCGCTTGTCTTTCTGTGATTGGTTGCCCATGTTCACATGAAAGAAAATTTGGGCAAACAAGTCAGCCACCATTTGGCAGCCAAAGAGAAAATTGTGGTCAAGGACCCCAAGATAGAGGTCGTTGAAAGCCTGAGGGCGGCGCTCTTGTAGTGTATCTCCAATGTTAAAGAAGACAACATCAGCCAGATGGATGTCTGCGTGACCAGCTGGGTACACAGAGGCCTGGTGCCTGCGTTGCTGGATGGCCTCAAGGGCGGTGGAGCTACCCTCCATCTGGTGGCTCAAGAAAACCTGATGCTTTGAATTTGAGCCATCCCAGGAGTTGAGTAATCCACTGAGGATGTGGCTGTACAAGTAGCCATCAATGAAATCTGGGTTTGTCTGATAGTAGACAAAACCCTTGGCTGAAACAGCCAGAAATGCACCAATAAACGTCCCCTTCTTGACCTTCTTCCTTCTATTCTTGGCAGCGGCTTTTCCTTGCTCACCAAAATTGTCAAACACAATTGATAACTTGTAGTACAAGACAAACATGATGTCATCTGTTAGACTAGTCAGGCATTAGACCAGGGTTGATTTGATGTCTAGATCATACTGGGAATCCTTGGCGCCATCCCATTGGTTGCCTGAAAAATTGGTAAGAACCCGTATAGAAGCCACCTTTCTGTGCATCCAGAGCTGCACCATGCGCTCAGAGACCCATATGTTATGGTGCGCAAGCTGTTTGTGGACCTGGGTTAGGGGAAGCTTGGGGTCCTGCTGGAGGAGGTCAAGCATGATTGGGTATGCCTCAGATATTTGTGACTTGGGGGCCTTCTTGGGCTTCTTGGCTGTCCCAATCAGATTCCCCCTGTTCATCAGGTTGTTGAATTCCCGCATGACAGTAGCTTGGGTAAATTGCAACTGGGCAGCAATCTGTTCCCAGGACAGACCCTGTAGATTCAGTGCCACAATTTCCTGAAGAATTTGGGCGGTGATGATTTGTTGCTTGGGGTGCTGGGCTGGGGGAGCTGAAGCCTGATTGGCTATAGGGGGCAGGTTGGCTAGCAGTAGGAAGTTGTTCCAAATCAAGGTTACCATCCTGATTGGTTGGTTGGCAGGCAGCTTGTGCGGGGGTAGGTATGGGAGCAGGGGCAGAGCTAGACACTGCGTGACTACTGAACAAGTCAAAGCCATAGGGGTCGGTGGTCAGGTACAGGTCAGCTTCCTTGTTACCTGCCTCAAATGCTTGGGTGTAAACAGGTGCCTCCACGTTCTGAGCCTCGCCTCCATTGAAGCTGGCTTGGCTGCTGTTGGCTTGGCTGCTGGCGCTGTCAAAGATATTGCTAGTAAAAACCATTGTAAAAAAACTTAGGATAAAATCACTAAAAGTAAAAATTTTAAAATTTAATGATTTATTTTTATTGTAATCTCAAGTCCATATTTGGAAGGTTCTCAAAACCATTCCATACAAATCTGGGGCCATAAAAAATGAATAAAATGCCTCTGTTCCTAAATTGGATAGCTGTTGATTGGCTGTTAAACTGTTATATTTCTATTTTAGGCTGCTCACACTACACATCTTGTGTGAGTTCATTTTGTTTTGTGCTTGTGGAATCTTGCTTCTAGATTGCTCTAATTTTGTTTCATTTTAGTCCTTCTGTTGGTGCCTTGTATGAATCCTGATTGGATTATAATTTACTTCAGAATAGCATCCATTCATCTCACTTGTTGTGTCAGTTCATTTTGTTTGTGGTTTGAACTACACTGCTTGATGTTTGATATAATTTTGTATGATGGGCTAGTGAAATTTCGTTTTTTGTTTGGAAGTTTATTTATTAACTGAAATTTTATAAATTAATTGAATCCTGAATCTTGTGCAACTTGGATTTTGTTCAAATCTAAAATCATTTTGTTTAAATCTGAAGTATTTTTGGTTGTTGCCATAGCTTTTAAAACTACTGTATAGTATCACAACACCTACAATTACTCACTCTCAGAATATTAATTTATCAAGTGATTTCCTGACTGATAATTAATAAGTGGCACTCTTATCAGCTGGCCATCTTAAACAGTGATCAATCATTTCAAATCCCAATTGAAACACTACCCAGACAAGTTTCATGACTACTAAGACATACATGAACAGCATGTGGCTTCCCATGATACTATATAACCCTCAATGTTTATATCAAATAAAGTATCATTCTCTTTTTAAAATTTCCCCTTTATTCCATTTATTATACTTCTCAGAAGTATATACTTGACAGTGATAGCACAGGTATATTATCTACACCTACACAAGTCAAAGAAAAAATTACTCCAAAGAAAATAACCCAACATATGGCACTTTTTACCAGCTGGGGAAGATGTGAAGAAAGTCATGATATTCACACAGGGTACACTGTCTTCAACAATATCCTTGTACCCACCAAGCAGTTGTCAGGATTCAGAATCCTGTCAACATTTTATATCAATTTACTTGCTTTTATCATGCTCAAATTTGATTTGAAATAGGTTTTTATATTAACTTAATTCAATTGTGCTATTTCTGAGTGCTTTTGCAGTCTAAATACCTTTCAAACTATCTGTCTTTTTGCGCATAATTGCTGATCCTAAAAAAATCATATATCTGTGACTAGAGAACCAATCCCAATGTTCAAAGGCATTCATGAAAGCTGAGACCAAGAGAAATTTATTGGTGCTATTTTTGAACCACTGTTACATATTTCAATATACCTTTGAAATTCTATGTCCCTCTTGTAGAATTCTTGACCTCTCTCATTCAAGAATCAAGAGTATAAATTAACTTTCCCTTTCTCTTAACCCTTATCCATCATTCTGCTTATGGTGCTTTAATAAATCTTATGTTTTTTCACTCCTGTCCTTGCCTTATGAATTATCTTGTATCTTTCTGGATCTTCTTTTATAAATGATAAGATTATTGGAGTAGTCAATGGTTTGAAGTTCTGATGGCTTATGTAATCTTATTTCCATACTTCATTCCTGACAGCAGTACAACTTTCTCAGCACCCAAGGGGTTCTGAACCTGTGCCTAATCCAGGATGTACCTGAAATACACAACATTGTATGCCAACATCTCTGCTCAGCAGAAATTGGGACACTTTCAGGAATACACTGAGAAAATGCCAATATCTGGATCCAAAGCACCCAAAACAAGTTCACACAAGTTGGCTACTCCCAAAGACTCTGGGCAAGTGAAATTTTCTTAAGGTTACTGAAGAAGCCTTCCAGTTTGTGAGTGAATGGTTTGAACAACACCCCAATAATAACAAAGATTGTGAATATGTTCAAGAAGGCCTTATTGGAAAATTTTTCATAAAGAACTCTGATGTGGTGATCATGACAGGAACTATCAAATGATATATTGAGACATATAAAGACATCTATGACCAAGCCCTGAAAGCATGATCTTTGATGAGGCTGGACCATATTTGGGCCTTTATAATGGTCTTTCAACACACATTAGATGCCAGTTTGGTATAAACCTATATAGGAACCTTTAAGACATGTTTCTGGAAAGTAAACAAGCTTCTAAAAAATCTGACAACCTACATAAAACCAATAAGAAAAAGAGAGTCCCATGGCCAGAACCCCACTTTTATTAATAAAAAAATCAATAAAACCAATAATCCTCACCCTTGAAACAGAAATTGTACAGCTTAAGTAAACCAGATGAGTTCTGACACTGTAATGTTGTAACTGTACTGTTTTAGAAGAGTTACAAGGGGAAAAATATTTAGAATCTAGATAATAATCTTTATTGAGAGATAGTGATTATATAGTCATTATGAATCAAGGATAACAGGAACATGATTGTGTTGATCACACAGCTGGATGATGAAGGGGGTGGCTTGATCCTGGTAATGAGCCAAGCACCAAAACAAGGTATTCACCATAAAGGATCATCATCTGTTCATGTTGTTGGATTTGGTAATTTGAGTTGACTTCCTAGTCTGGCTTTGAGTGGCCGGGTAATCAGATTGCAGGTCACAAACCTGCTTGTTTAGAACCTTGCTGGCGGGTCAAGCCTGCTGTTTTGACACCCCCAACTGAGGGTTGGCCTACTCTGGGGGTAGGTTGTCAGGAGCCCAGGCGCTGTACTGGACTAATTGTTCTTCTGTGACGGGCAGGGCAGTTTTGTATTGTTTTTGTCTTGCTTTGCAGGGTCTTAGGCAATCATGGTGTAGGGTCTTATCTTGTTTACGCTTCCCAAGTCCTTGCACAAGGTAAGTGTTATTGTTGTTTACCTTTATAATGATTGCTGGTCCTACTTTATTGGGTTGTAGTTTGTTTTTATCAACATTCATGACCCAAACTTTGTCCCCAACTTCATGTCTATCTTGGATGGGGACAAATTTTTTTTCAGACATTCATTTTCCTTTTCTGTTTGTTTGTTGTTGGCCTCTATAACTTGAGGGTCTGAGCGCAAGGGAACTTCACTTGGGATTTCCAGTTTGGGTCCTGTTAATGCTTGGATGATATTTGGCTGTGTGCCGTATACCAACTCAAAAGGGCTCTTTCTGGTGGATCTGTTCACTTGGGTTTGGCACACAAGTAGTGCAGTTGATAGCTGCCTATACCAGTCTTCAGGTCTCCTGGCAGTGAGCTTGGCTAAGGCTTGCACAAGGCTGTCATTTAGCCGCTCTACACGTCCATTGGCCTGTGAATGGTATGGTGTTGTCACGGTGTGTTTGACCCCATTTTTAGTGAGGTATATGTTGGTGTTTTTGGAGGTCAATTCTTTTCCTCCCTTAGTTATCAAGAGTTCTGGCTTTCCAAATTTGCTGATGATCTCTTTTCCAATAAATTGTTGTACGTCATTGCCAGTGTGCGCCCTTACTGCTTGGGCTACTGGCCATCTTGTAGCAAAGTGTATGGCAGTGATGATGTATTTCTTATCATTGTGAGGCCCTGGTATGGGTCCAACAACGTTGAGGACCCACACCTTGAAGGGTAGTTGTGTGCAATGGGTAGTACTAACTTTAGAGGGGGTTTGCTTTTGGCAAACTTTTTGCATACCTCACATTGGTCTAGGACTTCCTGAATGTCACAATATAAGGTTGGCTACCAGGCCTTGTGCTTAAGGAACTCATATAGGTTTTGACTCTTGGTGTGTCTGAGGTCTCTGTGATAGCGTAGAATGGTGTCTACTTGCTGGTGCGTGGGGATATAGGGAATGGTAGTACCGTCAGACATTTTTCTGTGAAGGGTCCTGTACCAGTCAGCAATTAGGTGTTTGTTTTTGATGACTTTTTCCTTTGTTATGCTGGTTGTACCAGGAGGGAAACCCTTGTTCTTTGTTTTTAGTACCAAGAGGGACCAGTCTGGGTTGAACCCATTTTCTCCTCTTGTGGCACAGACATACAGGCGTGAGAGGGCATCTGCCATGAAAAGTTCTGGATCAGGTTCTTACTGTATGAGCATATTGAATCTCTCCAAGAGTTCCATCCAGCGGGCTTGGGGGTAAGATAGATTTGCTTGAGTTTTGAAATATATGAGCAACTTGTGGTTGGTTAATGCTGTGAGCTCTTCCTGCTGTTCCAGATAACAACACCATTTGACTAGACAGTGTACAATGGTCAGCAGTTCCTTGTTGTGGATAGGGTATCAACACTTGCCATCTGTCAACTTTCATGATTCATAGGCTATAGGTAGGAAGTTATCATCACTATTTTTGATTTGTAGGACTCCCCCAATGGATGCATCTGAGGCGTCAGTTTTCATTTGGTATTCCCTGTCACGTTTGGGGTATTGCAGGATGGGAGCTGTTATGAGCTTCTCCTTGAGGCGTCTAAAACAGAGGTCACGTTGGGGGGTCCACACAAACTTGGATTTGGCGCCTGTTATGGCAGATAAGGGGGAAGTCAAAATGCCACAGTTGGGTATGAAGCAGCGTACATAGGCCACCATCCCCAAGAAGGTGCAGAGTTCTGACTTATCCTTGGGTGGCGGCATCTTGCATATGGCCTTTATCTTTTGAGTGTTAGGTTTGATGCCATCCTTTGAGACTATGTGTCCCAGGAAGGGTAATTGCTTGCAGAAGAACTGGAACTTGGAGGTCTTAGCCAACAGTTTGTGTTGTGCCAGGGTAGCAAAGACTGCCTCTAGGTCTTTGTGGTGCTGTTCTACCAAGGGGCTGTAGACAATGATGTTGTCCAGGTAGACTAAGGCATGCTTGCCTATGTTTGGCACAAATACTTTGTTCATGAAGGTCACAAAGGTGGAAGGGGCATTTGTCATGCCAAAGTTGAGCACTACACATTTGTATGAGCTGTATTTAGTGCAGAAGGCTGTTTTGGGGATGTCTTCCTCCTTAATGCAAATCTGGTTGTAGCCTGCAGTCAGATCAATATTAGAGAAGACTGTGGCTCCTCCCAAGGCGTCAAAGAGGTTGTCAATCAGTGGTAGTGGATAAAAATTCTTGATGGTAACTTTGTTTAGGGCTTGTTAGTCTGTGACCAGACACAAGGTACCATCCTTCTTGGCCACAAAGAACAAGGAAGCCCCAAAAGGAGATTGTGAGGGGCGGATAAGTCCTTTCTCCAACGCCTCCTTGAGATAGGCACATATGGTGTTGTCTTTGTTTGAGGTCAGCCTATAGATATGGCGTGCTTTGGGGACAGCTCCTTTGAGTTGTATGGAGTGTTGGATATGTTTCTCTGGGGGCAGCCCGGGTAGCGCTTCCTTGAAGATTTATGGATGACAGGCCACAATTTTGCAATCCTGAGACATGGAGGTATCCTGGTGATCTTTGAAGTGTATGATCTTGTAATGGCAGGAGTCCCAGTCAATTGCCTTCAGGGTTTTCTTTTTTTACAGGGTCTCTGTGAGACGCACAAAGATGTGGTTGCATAGGAGTTGGTCCACTGAGTCAGGGTAGATCTGGTGGTTGACACCTTCACACTTGATAGTCAACACTGAGTTTGCCCAGTCTACGTGAGGATTGTTCTTTTGTAACCAATCCAACCCCAGTACAATGTCAAACTTTGGGAAGTCAATGACGGGACCTTGAATGGTGGAGTGAAGGTTCTCAAGCATGATAGAGAAGGGGGAAGTTTCCTTTGTCACGGCAATGTGGTATTCATCAGCCAGGACCATATTTTTAATTGCAAAGGATTAGTGGTTAGCTTGAACTTATCTACAAAGCTTCTGTTGACTAGGGTTCAATCTGAACCCAAATCCAGGAGTGCTGAGCCTGTGTAACTGCAAAAACGGAAAGGATAGAACATCAGTTTTTTGGGATGTCTGGCAATGGTGTACAGTACCAGGTCCTCCAAGGGTATTTGGATCATTGGACATTGGTCACTGTCCTCAGGTTGGTACTCATCATTGGGCAAGTTGGGAGTTGTGTGGGGAGAGCTTGGCTTGCTTAATGCTCTCCCTTGGCTTTTCCCTCATATTGATTGCCTTATGTGGCAGTGATACAGAAATGGGTACAATTTGACTGGCCATTGTTCCCACTTCCATGTCCATTTGAACCTGCAGGTTTATGGTTGGTGTTGTTCCTGTTGTTTCCAGGGGTGGCTGAGTGGAATACCTGCTTGTGTGGGAGTCCTTGGGTCTCTTTTGTTTTCCCGTTTGTGCCTTATGCAGTGTGTTGGAGGTTTGTTTGTCTTTCTCCCCTTTGCGGTACAGGCTTTGTAGGTTGATTACTTGGTCCAGGTTCACGTGTCTCATCACATGCAACTTGAGGGCAACATAGTACATGAGGTGTGTGGCTGGGGTGTCAAAGGCTATTTCAGATGGTGCACAAAGTTGGAGCTCCTTGTAGGCGCGGGTGAGTTCCTTCACAGTGCCTGTCTGGGTTAGGTTCTTTACTTGGCGTATGCTCATGAGCGCCATATCCTTAAGAACAAATCTTGCCAAGAAGTCTTGCTTGAAGGTATCCCAGTTCTTGTTGGCGTGTTCCTTGTGCCACTTGTCACACCAGGTGCCAGTGTTGTGGGTCAGGTGGATGGAGATTTCCACAATCCAAAATTGCTGCGGGAATTCCATCTGGGCCAGCTTGCTCTGGGCGGACTGGATCCATGTGGCAGCGTTGTTGTTGGCCCCAGCAAAAGGTTCCAAGGCAGCGCTTCACATTCTTTGGGCCACATAGGCAGGCATGGTATTTTTGTTGATTGGCTGCGGAATAAAAGAGGGAGCCAGAATGAGCCCTTGTGCAGACATGGCATTGAAGGCGGGTAGTGGGATCACTGTGTTCTGATACAGGACAAAGCCATTGGGTATCTTGGCACCAGGGGTGTACGGGGTCCAGTCCAGCAGGAGGCCAGACATATTTCTGTCAAGGATTTTTTGGCTGCAGCGCGTGCAGGCAACAGGTTGAATTTTTCAAAATAAGGTAGGATGGAGAGCCTATCTATGCTACCAATGTTTTAACTGTGCTGTTTTAGCAGAGTTACAAGGGGAAAAATATTTAGAAGCTAGATAATAATCTTTATTGAGAGATAGTGATTATATTAGTTATTGTGAATCAAAGATAACAGGAACATGATAGCGTTGATCTCATGGCTGGATGGTGAAGGGGGTGGCTTGATCCTGGTAATGAGTCAAGCGCCAAAACAAGGTATTCACTATAAAGGATCATCCTCTGTTCATGTTGTTGGATTTGGTAATTTGAGTTGACTTCCTAGTCTGGCTTCAAGTAGCCAGGTAATCAGATTGCGGATCACAAACCCGCTTGTTTGGAATCTTGCTGGCAGGTTGAGCCTGCTGTTTTGACAGTACCTTAGAAAGAAAAGTTCAGGGGAGTGCTTAGGCAAGCCACCCTCTCCCACTTTGCAAGACTTGTATAAGGACTAGGATGTGAATTCAATCACCATGATCCAATTACCCTTCAGCAATCCTATACTGTTTGCCACCCAAACCATAAATAAACCCCTCACTTACTCTTTCTGTTTTTTTAGATATCAAGGCATAGCACTATTCAATACAGGAGCAGACCAGTCCCTTGTTGACAAGATTTTTTTCAACATCATGGAATTAACTACAACCAAGAGCAAAATCAAATTTTTATCATGGTAGACAACAGGAGCACACCACTCACCAGAGAAGCAATATGCTTTTGTGCCCAAATAGAAGACATACAGACTACTCTTATTGGTCCCATAATTTCAATACCTAAGTATTATTGGTAATTGGCCTAGATTGAATGAGAAAGACAAGTCCTCACCTTGACTGGGACAGCACCACACTCACAATACAGTGAGGGGAAGTACATCATCATGTCTATTCTAAACACCTTGACACCACCATGACAGAACACATATTTATAAATATTACCAAAACAGAAGAATAAAAGGACACTGTTAAAATTGACTGGAATACCTGTACCTCCAAGATAATCCATTTTAAAAATATGGATGCCTCACACAAACTGGACCCTATACACCAGAAATTCTTCCAAGAATCCCCCTTTGTATTCCAGGAGAAGCTGTCAGGGTTGCCACCTGACAGTGGTATCCAATACAAATTTGATCTAAAAGGGAGTATTCCTAAGGCTCAACCCATTTACCAGTTAATATCACAATAAGATGTTTCCCTAAATGTCATGCTCCAAAATTAAATTTTGACATTTAAATTTTGAAAATTGATTTTCCTTTAATAATTTTAAATTTGTATTTTTAAGTTAGTAATTTTGAGTTGAATCACTTTCCCTTATTTTGACACTTGATTTTTGCTTGATATCAAAAGCAAAACGTCAGTTCATCTCAAACGTTACATAGCCATACTGATTATATCTTAATTCCAAAACTGTTGCAGATGCTCTGCTTCTGCTTGAAGTTTACTCAAACTCTCTCCTTCTTTTATCTCCTTGTTGCAGTTGCTCTTACTTTTCTATATAAATAAACTAACAAGGAAGAGTAGGCTTAAGCCAAAGTTCTAAGTTTCCCCCTTCTTAAAATTATAAATTCTTAATTTTAAGCATTTTAAATTTAAACTTAAAATTTAGCTTCAAAATTATCTGTTTTTCTCTTTTTTTAAAAAACTCAATATTTGAAATTCACTTAAATTTTCAACTTCAAACTTAAATTTATCTTTTTGTTTTACTTCAATCTTTTAATAATCAATTTCAAAAAATTAAATTTATAACTCTACATTTTAAAATTTTGTTATTCATTTTTACCAATTTATCAAAATCACTTTGTTTTCTTTGTAGAATTTACATGGTCTATTTTTTATTAACATCTAATTTTTTTCTTAATTTAAAAATTAATGTGGATAAAATTTATCAATCTAGAGTAAATTTTTGTTACTATGGAAATGTTAACTCAGCACACTACTGCTTCATTTACAAATCTCTTAAATTTCAAAGAAAATTTGTATAGAGTGATGACTTATTATTCTCATGGGGATTTTCCCAACATCAATATACCACTTACATCCACTTGAAATTTAGTGAATGCTTTGCCTTATATTATAAGTTTGGGATTTTTTTACAAACTTTGTCCCCACACTTCACAAATTATAAACTTTTGGAAGTTTCTCATAAAAGTTTTATTTCAAACTGTGCCTACATTTTTTATATTTAAATTTAAATCCAGTAGCTTTGTACACCTTTATTTACAATCTGTTCCATTATGGGCAAGTCCTTAAACTAAAGGAACATCTAGATAAAGATTTGAAAAATGGACTAATCAGCCCATCCAAATCTTCTTTTAGTGCAGCTGTATTATTTTTAGTTAAGAAACATGGAGGCTTATGTCTTGTTATCAACTATAGAGCCCTTAACAAAATTCATAATTAAGAACAGATATCCCTTGCATCTGATTGATGGCCTCTTTGATGCATTGATGGGGGGTCTTGATCTTTCATCAATATTGATCTAACTGCAGGATACCATCAAATATGAGTTAAACCTGAATATACTTCAATTACAGCATTCATGATCAAGTAAGAGTCATTTGAATGTGTTGCCCTAAACTCTGACATGATGAAACCTTTCTTTCACAGCTTAGCTCCAATTTTTGGAATCTAAGCATTAATAAAGCAATCAAAGCGCATAAGCTTCAGTATTTACTATATGCTTTTGTTCAAGAGAAGAAAGCTATGCCCCAAACAACCAGAAAATCCTGGGCCAAGATAGTCCATGGCCAGAAACGCCCTGTCAAGGGCCAACAGGAGAACCCCACAAAAACTACCAATAAAGTATCATTTGTTTCATCAGAAGGATGGCTGCAATTTGTAACTACAGAAAGATGGTTTTAGGACTTTACCAGAGCCCTCCCTAAGTCCTCTATTCTCCATGGGATCAGGTCAACTTTGGAGGAGAACCATTTCAGTTTCAAGAGGCAGCCAGGGAAATAGCCAAGGTGTACTGTAAATTCAGAACCTAAACGTAAAAATGCAGGATTGTCAAATCCTTGGTCCAAATTTTGAATCACTTTTGCGGGCAACTCAGCTGAGTGAAAAATAAAATATTTAATAAAATCAAACATTTAATTTGAATTTTTTGATTTATTCAAATTAGTAAATTTTGAATCTATTGAGCAGATAACTCAACTAACAAAAGACAAAACTCAGCAGACAAACATGGGATACATGAATCAGAAATGCAGGATTCTAATGTACAATTTGAGATCTCCTGAATTTCAAACAAATCATAGATATCATGTAAAACTTATCAAATCTGAAATTGCGGGATTGTCAAATCCAAGAACCAAATTTCAAATCAAAAATGAGGTGAATTTGAAATAAATATAATTTATGGGTGTCTCAAAAAGGATGATAAAGGATCTAGAGTGGATTTGTGCTAATTCTTTTAGGAATCATAGGCATTCTCAAAAATCACCCTATTCCATTTTAGGACGGCTAAAATTTTAATGCTAGATTACAGTTGATTTTAAAAAATGCTAATAATAAAGTAGAATTATAAATTACAATTTATCTTATCATGTTGTCTTTTCCTTGATGTGTTGATAGTTCATTTGCTGTTGATAATGTGATTGCGTTTAATTGGATAGTTTCACATTATCAACAGCAAATGAACTATCAACACATCAAGGAAAAGACAACATGATAAGATAGATTGTAATATATAATTCTACTTTTATTAGCATTTTTTAAAATTAACTGTAATCAAGTATCCTTAGTAGCAATACATGAATACATAGTAAACTGATGGTTTATCTTTCCCCTCCTTTCTTCCTTGAAACAAAGTTTTATGGCCCCTGGCTATGCCGGGGCCATAAAACTTTTAAAAATTTCTGCATCATCAGGAGGGTAGCTCATATATCATTATATGGTTTTGTGGCCGCTATATTAGTGATTTAGAGTGCAGAATATTGCATAATTTCAAGTTTAGACAATTTTAAATTTCACTTAATTTCATGTCTAAACATGGTTATTGAGATTGGATTTTTCATTTGATTTTATCCAGAGTGGAGCTACTTGATTGGGTTGATTTGTCCTAGTTACTTACTATACATTCAATTTGGATTCCAGTTCCTGCAATTATTATTTGAGTTTACTAGTGGCATTCAAAAGTGATTTGGAATTTTGTTCTTGGATTTGACAATCCCGCATTTCCAAAAAACATAGTAAACTTAATGAAAGTGGTTGATGGATTTGAACGCTTCAATTCTGATTCCAGTTAATTCATTTTGTCCATTGGAAATATACAGTTTGAATTGAGATTTGCAAAGTTTTTATGAGTTCCTGCACTTTTAAAAATCCAAATAAAAACACAAAGAATTAAATTTAATTAAAAAAAGGCCATCCTGTAAAAGTGATTCAAAATTTGGACCAAGGATTTGACAATCCTGCTTTTTTATGTTTAGGCTCTGAATTTATAATAACCAAAGGCTGTCTTCTTAGAGAAAAGCCCAGTCATAGACTTCTTTGAACTGGGCTTTCTCTGCAAAAAAATGTGGATCAGGCAGAAGAAGTGATTTTCATTGTGGAGATCACAGATACCAAAGGAAATACATTCAAGACAATCTTATCAACCACCCATACTAGAAACAAACATTATAGCATTCTCTTTGTGTCCTTTGAAGCCCTCCCAATTGACATGAAAAGGGATGATGTTGAGACCCAGCTCAAGGAGGGACTGGCTAAATACGGGGAGATTGTGGAGTTTGAACTGCTCAAGAGCCCCTATATTAGTGTCAGGGCCCAGAATGCCATTGCCAATCAGCTGACCTTCCTAGAGGCAAAAACCCCCACAGCTTGGGAACCCCTACCAAGTATCTCCAGAGTGAGAAAACCCCCTTTTGACTAACAAATGATCCAGGATTTGAGAGGCACACAAGCCTCAATTCCCTGGCTTCAATTCTATTATCAAATTTGGGCCTCTCAACTATTGGGAAATGGTACATTGGTAGTGCAATTGTGTGATTGGGCGCTCAATTTCTTGCGGGATCTATAAATAACTGTGGCACCTTGGCATGCTGCAGTTTAAGAAAGGTTCATGTTATACCAACCAATGAACACCCACCCCCTGGCCCAAGTACGCAAATTCCAGTGAAAATTGTAAGTTCAGCTGAATTTGATGCCATCAGTTTCCTGGTGGCACAAAAGGCCACAAAACTACCAGTAAGTATAAGTAGTGAGGAGGAGAAGCCCTCCTAACTGTTGAAAGATTAAAATAAAACAACTTTATGATCAAGATTTCTTATTTTATTGCAAGATCTATCTACTTTTGCACCAATATAACCATTCTGTTTGCATTTATTTGTATCTTCACTACACTTTACAACCTCATGCATCTGCTCCTCCTGGCCATTAAGAGTGATCATTTAACCCTCCATGCTGGAGATTCCTCCTAATTCCCCCTGCCAACTGTGCCTCCTTCCCAGGACTTCAGTAAGTTAGGGTTTGTCTATATCACAGTATTGGGGCTGGCCAACCAGGTTGTGCCCCATACTGGGAGTTGGCGTTCCCTAGCTACTGCAGTCAACTATCTGGTAAGAATTGCGCCTATTGTGTACTTGGCCTTCCAGGCCTGGCCTGCCTCCCCTACAGGAGCCCAGCTAGAATCTGGTATGGGCCATGAAAATTAGCCACCTCATCACAGCCAAGGAAATATCTATAATAAAACCCTCATATCCAAATTCTTGGCATCCATTCCTAGAAAAGTAATCATACTCAAACAGAATAAAACAGCAAGTGGTGAGTTCAAGATGTACCCTGAATAAACCTCTTATCTGCTCTACATGCTCAGCAATAGATCACAGAGAGGTGTGGTGTTCATCAACATCAGAAGAAGTCTGTGCTATAGCAGAAGACACCCATAAGGACCAGTCTGATGCTGGGAAAACAGGGTCCCAGGCCAACACACTTGTAGCCTTATATGGGGGCACCAAGGCTAAGTACAATGTGATAGCACCAATTACATCACACCAGAAAAGAGCCCAGACCAAGTCCAATAAGAAACTATCCCAACCAATAACCACACAGGACCCTGATTTAATGAAGATACAGGATGGATTTATTACACCTCAATGCAACAGCCAGGAGGATATGGGCACTCATCAACAGAATCCATTGGATGCATCAGGCAGCATTGATTCAGCCACAATTCAGGAACTGCAAAAGAGGGAAATGTGAGAAAGGTGGGCTAAACTAACTAATTTTGGCTCCCATCATAGGGAAATGATCCACCAGGATGACATACAGTGTAACACTAGTATGGCTGCTCTAACAGGGATCCACAAGGACAAGGTGAAGAAAAATAGAGGAAGTAGGTATTGACTGCCATCAGTAGCATGCCTGACAGCAGCCAAGACGTACAACCAGGGGACAATTGTGGCAGCTGTGTGGGTGGTTTGAAAAAAGATATCTTGCTAACTACCAGGGGTAGCAAAGCCTCCATAATTGACAAAGAAGAATATATGGACATCTCCTGAACCTGGTTAGGATCCTCCTTGTTGGGAGAAAGACTATGAAAAAGGGATGCTGCTGGAGTCCAGGGCACTGTAATCCCTACCAGGAAAATCATTCATAATATTGAAAAGGCAAGATAGGTCCTCCCTAACAAACAAGGCCAAGAGGAACAAACAACACCAGAAATTTAGGGAAACAGAGCACAGCAGAAATAGCATAGGGAGTACTAAAAATACAAAAATTTTTAGCAGAGGGAATATAATAATCTGATTTTCTGGAAAATTTGGTAGAACTTCAGGGAAAAACTGATATCTTAAAGTGTGAAATCCCTGGATTTTTGACTTGAAAATTCAACCATCAATCTTATTGCTGGGAATCCAGAAAGTATAATCAGAATAAATTGATGTTTGGCTTGGACTCTGATGCCCCGGCAATATTTGGTGGCACCAAGGCCAAACTGCTCTAACAATTAAGAATGATCTTTACTGGCCCAAAATCAATAGACCAATCCGCCCTGAATTCAATCCAAATCAAGCATCCACCTTTGATCAATCCAGCAGTGCAGTAGCACAAACCTAAAATACACAAGTGCTCCATAGGAGCTGAAAACTTGGCTGATAAGACACTTTTAGGTACTTACCCCAAATATCATAACCACAATAGTGGTTAGTCTGTGGTTTAACCCAGTTCTGCCTACATTGGCTGGGGTTGAACCCCAAAAACTCCTTTATGAATTTACATATGTTATTTTATTATACTCTGCAATGGAGTTGATCCCATCCATAGGACATGGAATGGATGGACTGGATTTTAGGAAGAATGCCACAATAGTGTCTCAGCATTAGAGTTGGCATCACACTTTATCTTGGAATAAGGTAAAGAGCAGAAAGGATGCAATAATGACAACTCTGCAATGGGGCATTGGGCAAGATGCCCTTTGGGAAAAAACCATTCAGTAAATCCCAACACTTAGGCTGGTCTGGCCTCCAGGATTCTTGGGTAAATCACCCATGTGATGACAATCCTATAAAATGATGTTTTTCTAAAAATAATAAAGATTCAGCTCTTGCTTTCTTTAATTATACTCTTCCTTAAGGTTTATATGAGTTTATAGATAGTAAGACTGTGTTTTGGTCTGAATAGATAAGAAAGGTATTTTGAAGTTAGCAACTGTGTATTGACGTCCTTAGTCTTTAAACAAGGAGCTGATACTCTCTTCCCTAAGCAAACCTACCAAATCTCTTCATCCAAAGTTGAGATTTAGTGCTCACTACAGGAGGTACAACTCAATACATGTACCCCTTCTTTCAAACAGAATAATGTCCTATGAGCCTATGGATACCACACCAGCCCCAAGCCTATTTGCTGTACCTCTAGTTCTTTCTCCAATGTGGCTGCCCCACTAGAACCCATGACTCCTTCTGTCAAGAGTATTACCATTAGCAATCACACTATGGTACTTTACCAAGCCCCTTTGACTCTACCCCATAAAAGAGTGGCACATGTGTCTCAGTCTCTCCTATATGGCTACCAAGCCAGTACAACTGATAATGTGGACTCTGCCTGCTTTCTGTTCTATTGAGCACACAATTAAGATGACCTCTTCCTGAAATACAGACGTCTCAGAGCAATAACTACTGCAGTGTATATGAACCAAAACCTGGATCTAATGTACATCAAGAAATACATTGCTAAATTCCTTTTGCCCACTACTTGTACTTCTCAAATGGTTATCTCTCATCAACAAATTGTATTGCAAGACCTTGCTATACACACAGAGAATGAATCTAACAATTATGCTGAACTTCTCTGTCAATTAGAGATCACTTTTACTGAAGCCTGCAAGGCTATCATGGCTAATCAACGTCATTTGGGTTGGACTCAATCCAGAATGGAGGCCCTGACCCGTGAATTGTATGAAAACTTCCCTGGAATTATTGAAACCAACCTTCAGAACCACAGCCTAACTACAGAATGTATTGCAGCAGTAAACCGTTGCTGTTGCCAGTTTGAAGAATCCACAGCCACAGCTCTCACTCTTTTAGCCGCTCCAACTTTGCACAAAATAAGGGAGATACAAGACAATATCAAAATTCTACAAACTGCAGTTAGCCACGTCACCACTTTGGCCATGTTTGACGGTCAAAAAATCCATATTGCTGCCCTTCAGACTGATATGGATGACATCATGAATTCTAACAACAAATTGTTTGGGAAAATTGCTGAATTACAGAATCAAGTGGATTTACAACAGCAACAGATCAACAATTACTGATCTGCTCTTGGACTAGCCCAAGAGGAAATTCAGAATTTCATCAGTACAAGGCTGATTGAGCCAGATGGGAAAGTTCCATCATGGATTGCATCCAAAGCCTGGAGGCCAAGTCAAACTATATGAGTTATAAGGCTCCCAAGATATTTCAAAGCAAACTGGGCTATAAGTCTACTTCAGCTAGTATGCCCATAGCTGAGCAGTGTACAATCCCAAATATCATGATGACAATACCCTCCAATCCAAGTGCTAGCAGACAGGATCTTCTTCAAAACGTCCAGTGTAATAATTTGTCATCCTAACCTTCTTCACAAACTCCACCTTTACAAATGCTGATGAGAGTTTCAAGGTTGGTGTACTCCCAAAGTTTGATTGACAAGGGAATGTGCACAATTTATTACAACTATATAAGATGACAACAGTAGGGGCGCCAGACACAGAAAAGACTTACTTGATTAACAATTTACTTGATCCTATGAGTAGAGATATCATCAAGCCAAGCCTCCCAATTGGTGATATTACCTACCAAGACGCCAAAAGGGACATTCTGAGAGAATTAGGAAGTACTGTTTGCATTATTGAACACAAGGATCTTGTTTTTAATATTGAGTTCAAAACCAATTAGACACTTTCTGAGTTTGCCAACCAATTTTATCACAAAGCCCAAGTCCTTCTAGGAGCCAGTGCAATGGTGGAACATGACGTCAAGTTGGCAATGAAGAATGCTGTTAAACCTTATCAGGAACTTTATTGGGCAATGAACCTCTTCCTGAGTCAAGAGTTTACCATGGTGCAAATGTTGGACTATCTCTGCCGTTTGGAAGCAACCCAAAATGCACCTAACAAGGAGAAACCCAGATATACCTGTCCTGCCAACACCAGCACACCATCAGCTAGTGGTATCAAAACACGCCCAACTCAAGAGAGACAAATTCCTCTCACAGATATCACTTGCTTCTGCTGTTTTCAAAAGGGACATTATGCCACAAAATGCCCTATATTGATGGAAGGTGCGTGTGGTCTATGTCCCCACCAAGGAGCAGGGAAAAGACCAAGCTCAGTAGAAGA
Organism: Entomophthora muscae; assembly: GCA_014839935.2. Lineage (NCBI taxonomy): Eukaryota > Fungi > Entomophthoromycota > Entomophthoromycetes > Entomophthorales > Entomophthoraceae > Entomophthora > Entomophthora muscae. Next base: position 54,071 of record QTSX02001509.1, on the reverse strand, counting down.
GGGATATTCTACTGAGCTTGAAATTAATGTGCCTCCTGATAAACAGGTTATTCTAGTCTCCCCACCAGTGCTCTGAAACAAGGTTGCAACAGCTGCGTTGGCCAAACCTACTCCTCCATGCCTTGACAAAAATTAAGTAATCATTACTTAGAGATTTGTTGAGGATGAACCCATTGATCCCCTTCACCAAATTGTTTCAAATGATGTTTGTGCTGTCTTAACCCAAAGTCAAAAGGCGGCCTTAGAAGAAGAGGGGGAAGCTATAGTAGCCCAACCATACACATAACAAATTATGGAGATGAATTCAGGTGAACCTCTCCAATCTGAAGATACTCTCTGTCTGGAGAATGTAAGTATTGCGCTGTCTTTCAAAGAAATGGCAAACCACTACCCTAGTGTTATTGATTCTTTGATGCAGTTTGTTGAAACATCAAATAATCCTTTAATCCACTTAGTAAATGAAAATTCTACCTATTCTGATTGCACATATTGCAATATTTTGGTCAACAAAGTCAAGGTCTGAGCCATAATTGACAGCAGAGCTCTGGTCAATATAGTGTCCACTAATCTGGTTAAACAACTGAAAATAGCACCTGATGTAGATTACTGTAAACAATATGGCAACACAGGACTAGTACCCACTGTTTCCCAAGGAATGTACAGCACACTACCATTACAGTTTGGATCACTTGCGGTCTCCTCTCCTGAAATTGTATTTCCTCACAAGGACTTTGATATTCTCATAGGCACCCAGTTCATGCAAAACTTTGGTGCCAAGATTAACTTTCAAGAAAATGTCTTGGAAATCCTAGGTCAGAAGTTACCCATATACTATACGCTGGATGGTAAAATTCCTGAGACCAAAAGATGCAACTACATAAATATTGCATATCAGGATGGCATCATACCAGTGCAGTTCTACCAGAGTGGGAAAAAGATATCAGTACCACCAACCCAGATTGAGGAAAACAAGGGAATTCCCTTGAAAGCATTCAAGGCTTATGAGATAAAAACAGGTGACCAGCATAATCTTGAGACCAAATTGACTATCAAAATTCCTGAAGGACTATATGGTGAGATCAGGCAGCCATACCAGAGATCTTGTCTAGAACCATCAATATGCCCTGGGATAGTCATCCCAGGTCACAAGGAAATACAAGTATTGGCAGCTAATCTTACTGCTGATATGGTTCAAGTCAAGAAAAGACAGGTCATTGCATTCCTCCATCTTTTTCCCTCTGAGGAAATTTCCAAATTCAAGAATTTTGGAAGTCTAGCTGACATGTGACTACCTGATAACAAACTACCAGTATGCCCAGTTATTCCTCAAGAGACTCTTGTGGGATTATCTAATTTGGAACAAGACACTTTACTAGAGCTATTTGAGAAGTACAAGTATATCTTTTTACAAGGACAACTTTGACTTGGGCTGCGCAAGAAATGTTCAGCATCACATTGATACTGGAGACACACTGCCCATACAGGTAAGACCCATAAGAAGATCCAAATCAGCAGAAAAAGTGGTTATAGATGAAGTGACAAAGCTCTTGAAAACAGGAATGTTGGTACCCAGCTGCAGCCCTTGGGCATCACCAATTCTTATTGTGAAGAAGAAATACGGCTCCAACAGAGTGGTCATTGACTTTAGAAGATTAAACCTTATTACCAGAAAGGATTCATACCCTCTTCCCCAAATTGATGACACGTTGGACCAGATTGATTGTGTAAAGTACTTTTCCACAATGGATCTCATCAGCTGATACTGGAAGATTGATCTCCCTCCTGAAGACCAGGAAAAGTGCGCTATTATAACTTTACAAGGATTATATCAACCCACCAGGATGCCGCAAGGACTATGCAACACACCAGCTACTTTTCAATGGGCAATGTATTCTATACTGAGCAAAATTAAGTTATCATGTGTGTTAGTTTATCTTGATGATATTAAGTTCTTCTTGAAAACATTCAATCAACACCTTGAGCATTTGGAACCAGTATTCAAATGCCTTGCCAATGTCAATCTGAAAATCAAACCACACAAATGCCAATTCTTTAAGGAGCAGTTGGAATACCTTGGATTTATAATAGATATTAAAGGTCTAAGCCCTCAAAAGCCCAAGGTAGATTTTATTATGAAGATGACACCACCCAAAAGCATGAGAGATGTGCAAATTTTCCTTGGAATGCTTGGATATTACCAAAAATTTATTTCAAATTTCTCTAAGACTGCTGGACCACTATTCCACTTACTCAAAGCTGATTCTAAGTTTGTCTGGGCAGAGGAGTGTCAATTAGCTTTCAACAAACTTAAGCGTTTAATAGCAACTGCACCAGTATTGCACTATCCAGACTTTAGTAAAGAGTTTATTGTCCAAACAGATGCATCTCTTGCCAAAGTAGGAGCTGTCATATCACAACTTGATGAAAATGGTGATGATCACCAAGTGGCCTATACTAGAAGAACCATGGATATTCATGAACACAATTACACAGTAACAGAAAAAGAATGGCTTGCAGCTATTCATGCATGCAAAAAATTCTGCGTTTATCTCCATGGCACACATTTCAAGGTCATAAAAGATCACTCTTCTTTGCAATGGTTACACAACCTCAAAGAGCCCAAAGGCTGCCTTGCCAGATGGCCCCTGAAACTCCAAGCTTATGCTTATGAGATAAATCATAGAGCCGGTGTGGCACATCAAAATGCTGATAGACTGTCACGCTTACCAATGATTAACACTGTGCTTACTATGGCTGACCAACTGTTTGATAAGATGCAACTCAAAGATTTTAAGGACAAACTGCCCAAAGTACAAAAGCACCTTGAAATTCTCAGCCAAGACTGTATTACAGAGGACAATAAAGTGTTCAAAATCAAGAATGGCACAAAGTTTATCTTTCCAAAGCCCTTCAAAAGAACAGACTTTACTATTCAAGCGCATTGGGAAGTAAATCACGCTGGCCTGATAAAGACTCTGTTGCAGCTCACGGAATCATATTTCTGGGAGTCAATGCAGTTTGACACACACAATATCCTTGGCACTTGCATAGAATGCCAGCTCAACTGACCCCTCAAAAAAAAGCTCTGCTACAACTTGGTGAAGCCAAACTTTGCTTGGCACACTGTTTCAATTGATATAGTGGGCTCTCTTTCAGCAAGCATCCTTATACCTAATACATTATTGTTGCAATTGATCACCTAAAAAGATGAGTGGAAACCAAAGCTCTCCAAGATCTTGGCGCCTTGTCTACTGCCAAATTTATTCTGGAGCACATTATCCACTGTCATGGTTGTCCTCAATTTATCCTAACTAATAATGGGACAAACTTCACTTCTTACGTCATTACAAGACTTAATAAACTCATGGAAATCAGAGGAGTATTATTGACACCCTATAATCCAGAAAGAAATTGATTGGTGGAACAAGTTAATGGCACCTTGGTGCAAACAATCCAAAAGCTGGCTATCAATAAATCCTTGCAATGGTCTTCTTTCTTGGGGAACCTTCTTTTGCCTACAACATCTCAAAATACTCAAGTACAGGGAACTCTCCTTTTAGCCTTCTGTACGGCTGCCAGCCTGCCTTGCCGCCCATTCTGTATTCCTTTGTAGATGGTAGCAGAAAGGTGAATCCCACAATGTATATAACACAATTAGCTGATACCCTTGTGAAGTTGCAGGCCCTAGTGTATTCTAATACTGTCACAAAGAAACTTGCAAGTGAAGATAGTACAGATACTGCCAGGCCGGCACTAATCAAGTATAAGTTGGCAACATTATAGCATACTGTGATACTCATGGGTTTGAAAGAACCCACAAGATAACAGCATTGTGGACCAGTTCTTTTGAGATCATTGAGAAGACATCCACACAGGCTTTCACAATTAAGAATACTGACACAAAGGCAATATTCAACATAGTACATGCTAAGTACTTGATACCAATTTGCCTTATTTAATTAAAGTTTATATCTATCATGTGTTTATATATTTTTAAGTTCTGTTTATTGAAAATAAGCATGGAACAACAAGAATATTGCCCAACAGTTGCACTACTGATCCAAATTGGCTGAAGGACTACCTTCTTCTGCCTCATTGTCCTCCTCTTCTTCTTCCTTGTGTGTCAAGATATGATCACTGATATTGTTGCAGATCCTGAATGGATTAGACATTAAGTTGTCCACTTAGGGATCAAGCAACAAAACAATTGCGCAATTGCTTTATCTCAACCTGGTTTTAACAGGGTTAGTTACATTAAAAACACCTTAAAAATAGGTGTTTAAAGCGCCTTTCAGATGCGCATCAGGTGTGGGCTTTACTTCTGAGGTTATAAATAGGACAACAAAAATATTGCCACTTGCCTCCATTAGTCAAGGCGTGTGAAACCAGTTATTATCTTGCGCGGCTCTTTCTACTGTACCTTTCTACTTCCCTCCTTTAGAAAAGACCTTCTGTCTATGCCACCATTCCCCTGGTAGAAATTCCCCCGCCTCTCACTATATAACTGCAGCACTATCTAAATAAATACCAGTTTTGTCATTATATCCTTATATTCTTCTGTCCTACTCAAGGCTGCCACTGTACCAACTACAGGTATAGTATTAAGAGTTAGGATCCTGACTAACTGTTTGTAGAAAATAGCACCCTTTACTGCTACAAATACAACATTGGCGCTCATGTCTTTCTACACCAACAGCCCCCACCCCCACGGTTCTTTCAATGAGGAGGGATGAATACCCCTGGCTGAGCCTTCTTCCACTGCTTCCCTCTATTACTAGGCACCGGCCTTCACTGCTGACAATGCCCATGCTGGAAAAAGAGCAGGCGCTTCCTATGGCCTGACCACCCTCAGTCACTTCATGCCAGAACACCAACGTCCCCAAGCCATTATCTTTGGTCAACCACTGCTCTTGTAAGCCCCTGCCCCCTTGAAAATGGGCGCCAACTCTTCCCCCTCCAAGGACGCCATCTATAGTTTCATCCATGCCATGAATCTGGTGCTGCTGACAATGGTGCTTGCTCTGAACACCTGGATTATTTAGCAATCTTCTGCTGAAAACTCCTTGGTTTGTTTCCAGAACCTCTCACAGGTCAACCCTGACCAACTCTGTTGTGATCTCTGCACTGTTGAACATATCAAGGACTACTTACAACAGTTCACCCATCCTGCTGTATGTCACAACCAAAAGCACCTGGGTTGCATCCAAAGCCTTGTTTATGACCAGGTAATACTGGTATCTAACCAACAGATGTTCCTCCAGGTCCTTTACTCTGAGCTTAGCAACACTTTTACCACTGTTAATCAGTACCTTGCTGGATTTACCAACACCCAGAATACCATGCTTCACTGGGTTGACGCCATTGAGAAGGGAATAGCCAAGCTAGTTCCAGTGCATGTGGTACAGACCCTCACCCACCAGGGTGTAGATGCCAATTGTATTAGTGTGATTACAAATCACATGCTTGAGACTGGCCCCATGGTTTGAAGCCTGACCCATGAGATGGAGGTCTTGAGCTTTTGCCTTGCCACCTTTTCCTCATTCAACCCCCCATCTGCCGCCACAGACAACTCCCCCTCCAGCCATCTTCTTGGCCGTGATGTCCTTGAACTCTTTGATCACTACACAAAGATGCTGGCAGAAATGGTCCAAAAAAGCGCTGATCTTGCCTTTCTATTTGATGGCTATCACACTGTGTCAGAGCTTCAGGATTGTCTCAAACTTTGATAATTACATGATAGAGCTGATAGCCAGACCCAAGCCATGAAGGACAAGGAGATGATAGCCTTGCTTCAAGCTGAGATTGCCACTCATGAGAAGCGCATTAACTCTCTGGAAGACAACTTGGATATCACCTGTCAAGAGAAAAAAGTCTATCAAGATGAGCTGGAAAAGCAGCAACTTCTTCTGGACGCATTCCAGAGCCAATTGAATAGGATGGACAGTAAGATTATGGCCGTCAACTTACAGACTATGTCCCTCAACTCCAAGAGTCTCCACAGTCCACAAAGGTCCTCCAGCCCCAAGTTCTATCATATCTATGGAAGCAATGATGATCACACTTGGTTTTCCCTCAACACTTTACAAGTATTAGAGCCAGTGTTGGAGTCTGAGGATGACATCTTGGCCACTACTGAAGCTTCTAGGGCTGCTAAGGACAGAGAAGGCAAATGTGAAGTGCAACAAGAGGAAATTTTTTGATGTGCCTCTGAGGCTAGGTTTGCTGCCTCTACCCTTAGCTGTTCCCGTCTCACCTGCTCCCCAGTGAGGATCACGCCTGCTCCCCTCCAACATGGTTCCAACAACTTCAAGCCCGTCAACTTACCCAATTTTGACTGCAAGAGTAATGTGGTCATGTTCTTATGCCTATACCAGAACTCCATGTATGGCGCTGACAATGCCATGAGGGACTCCACAATCATTAACTTTCTGGATGATGAGACTCAACCCATTTTTTTTGCTGCGTCTCCCTGAGAATAGCTGGACTTTTGCCAACGTTTCCAGGGCCCTGATAGAAGAAATTGGTAGCCAAAAAGCCCTTCTTGGTTGCAAGATGGACTTTGCCAATACCAAGCTAAAGGTGGGGGAAATCCTAGAAGACTTCACTTCCAGGTTCTATCTTGAGGCCCAGACCCTGTTGTCTATAAGTGCTGTGCAGTTTATTGATATGCAGTCTGTACTCCTCAATGCTGTACATGTCAACTGGGAACTATCTCTGGCTCTTAAGTTGGGTATTTACAACGCTTGTACCGTGCCAGACCTGATTTTCATCCTACACACCTATAAGGAGGAGTTCAAAGTCCCTCTCCCTGAAAGCCGCCCCCGCCAGCAAGCTGAGTATAGACCCCACATGGCTGTGGAGATGCCCAAGGCTTCCAACAAGGTTTGGCCTGCTCCAGTCAACAATGGCCCCCGTACTTGCTTCAAATGTGGTATGGCTGGCCACTTCTCTTGGGAATGTAGGAATCCACGCCAAAAGATCCACCATGTAGGCATGAAGGACACTGAGGAGGTCTACACCAAGGACGCTGATATTGAGGAGGACATTGAGGACCAGTCAAAAAACTACTAAGCAGCCATGATAAGGAGAAATCCTTGGCTGCCTTTGTAATTTTGACACCCTCATTTCCCCCATACCCTGCCTCCCAACAAACCAGATCAGAGGCCTGCTGCCTTGCCATCCTTTGGGACCAACCCTAAGGATGAACTCTCTCTGATTGACTTCAACTCACAACCAATACATGAGGATGTAGAGTCTGATTGAGTTCAAGAGGACCTCATCCATTGAGTCCTCACTGTTAACACACAAACTCATCAGACTACACTTTGCCCTGAGGTGGTTATCCCATGAATAGCTCAGAGAACAGTATCCCTACCCTATGCTGAACAACTGGCTCAACCAGGCGTTGAAGTCACTCATGAGGAGGACAGTGATGAACAACTGGCCAAGCTGCTCCACACAGGAAGCGTCTCAGCACCGCTAGAATCCCTCAAGGAAGTAAGCCCAGCTGTGGGAGCTGCCATGGCTACCTTCTTAGAGAAGTTCAAAGGACTAAGCGTACACCAGGTCTCAAAGATTGTGGAGATCAGAGAGGACTGCCAGGATTGCACCTATATCAACCTGGTAGTGAACAAGACTCATGTCTGGGCCATACTGGATACTGGTGCCCCTGGAAACATTATATCCTCTTGGCTGGTTAAGAAGCTTAAGCTGGCGCTGGACTTGGCCTACCATGAAGAGTTTGGTACTGCTGGGCCACTGATCACTAGAGCAAAAGGAGCATACTCTTCTCTCCCTCTTTGCTTTGGGAAGCTAATGGTCACTGCTCCTGCTATAGTCCTGGAAAACAACAGCTATGACATTCTTATTAGGACTAGCTTCATGGTTCAGTATGGCAATGTGACTAATCATGGAGACCATAAATTTGGAATATTGGGCCACTCCATACCCATGTTCTATCATGGCAATTGCCCGTCTGACCTGCCCTTACGCCGTCTGCACTACATCAATCTGGAGTACGCCAACAGAGAGCTTCCAGCTGCTTATATGCTGCATAGTAAGAAGGTCAAGGTGTTACCTCTCTCGGTTGGGGAAGCTAAGGGAATCCCACTACGCCTCCTGTAATGTGACTATCCCACCTGGCTCTCAGGTGATCCACAATACAGGCCTCTTGCTGGCTCTACTAGCTGGCACTCATGGAGAAATCTTTGGCATCCCTAATGCCTCCAGACTAGAACCATGGGTTGCACCAGGCATCCTCATGCCAAGTGAGAAGGAGGTACTCATACTCTTGGCCAACATGAGTTGTGAAGCTATGGTTATCTCCAAACACTAACTGCTGGCTTAAATACAACTAGAAGAGCATGACAACCTGCAGGAGTCCGCCCCCTTTGCAGACTTCTCTGAGTTGGTTCTACCCTGTGAACAACTACTGGTGCTATCAGTCATAAGCCGCAACTCTCTATCCAGCCTCTCTGAAGAGCAGAAGGATCAAGCTATGGATCTCTTTGCCCAGTATAAAGATGTGTTTGCCAAGGATGATTATGAACTGGGTAAGGCTGCAGATGTTGCCCATCATATTGACACCCAAGGCAGTCCATCTATCTGCTCCAGACCTATACGGCGTAGTCAAGCCAATTATGCTGTAGTCAACAAGGAGCTTCAGAAACTATTGGGATTTGGCTTATTGGTCCCTATTAAAAGCCCTTGGGCTTCCCCTCTCCTGATTGTCAAAAAGAAGGATGGCAGCAACCATGTGGTGATTGACTACTGCCAACTGAATGCTGTTATCAAGAAGGATTCATATCCCCTCCCTTGTATTGACAATAACTTAGACCAACTGGATGGCGCCAAGTTCTTCAGTGCCATGGACCTTATCATTGAGTACTGGAAGATTGACCTATCCCCTGCTGATCAAGAAAAATGTGCAATAATCACTGACCAAGGGCTATTTCAACCCACAAGGATGCCCCAAGGTCTTTTCAATGCCCCTGCTACCTTCCAACAGGCTATGGATGCAGTGATGGGTGACCTCAAACTCACTAGTGTCCTGGTCTATTTGTATGGCATTAATGTGTTCTCCTGAACCTTTAATGATCATTTGCAGCACTTGGAGGAAGTCTTCCAGAGGTTAATTGCAGCTAATATCAAGCTCAAGTCACGCAAGTGCAACTTCTTCAAGGAGCATCTTGAGTTCTTGAGGTTCATCATTAGTCAAGATGGACTCTGTCCTGTACCTCTGAAGGTGGAAGCCATTGAGAAAATGCAGAGTCTGGCCAATAAAACTGACATGAAAGTCTTCCTGGGGATGATTGGGTACTACTGTTCCTTCATCCCCAACTTTGCTTCCCTGGGCAACCCCCTTTTTCAGCTTCTCCAAGCTAATAAGGAATTCTTCTGGAGCCCAGCGTGCCAATCTGCCTTCAATGCTCTCAAGGGAACACTGACTGCAGCCCCCCGTACTAGCCTACCCTGACTTTGTCAAGTCATTTGTGGTTCATACAGATGCTAGCCTGACTGCAATTGGGGGTATCCTCTCCCAACTGGACTATGAAGGACTTGAACACCCTGTTGAATACTGCTCACGTACGCTTAATGTCCACAAGAGAAACTAAACTGTTACTGTTGTATTTGGCTCCTGGGGACAACATCCAGGAGGACACAGCGGGAAATCTTTATAACAAAAGATTTGAGGTTCAAAGCTAGCCTTGGGTTAGCTTTCAGGGCAAAATTAAGGGCACATACCTTAATTTCCTGGAATACAAGATGAGAAAGTACTTTTATCAGAAAGGAAAGGAAAGGAAAAAGCTTGAAGATTATTAAAACCAACACAAATGTGAATAAACTTGTCTTTATTAGGAGATTTGATTCTACTTAAATAGTAGTTGAGGGACAGTGATCACTCATTAGAGAGACAGAGTGGCTAAGGGGTCACGTTGGGATGAGGTCATACCAGAATCAGACAAGAGAAGGTATGTTATTCCAGAATGGGTGGATATTGACACAGACCCATTTATGGAAAGCAGGGAATTTCTGAACTTGAAAGCAAAATCAGTCAAATCTTTGTATTAATCATTATTCAAAGGCCATATAAAAGTAGCATTAATGGCGCAATTTACAATATCTCCCCCCTCAAGATTGGACACAGGGAGTTGATATTTTCAAAGGAATTTAGAATGGACCTGGGCAAAAGGATGTCCAGAGAACAGCAATTTCACAGTATACTTGACACCCTTCTTAAATTTGACTTCACAGGGACCAACCCAGAGGGAATCTAGATTATGAGCCTTACTACCTGTACAATTCTGGTAGTAGAGAACCAGGTCGCCTATTCAATACTCAGGGAGGGAGACTTTAGCAGCATTGGACGTGGTGAGCTCCAGAGCCTTGACCTTGTAAGCAGTGGAATAAGCTGTTGCTTGAATGTCAATGATACAATTGGGTAAGCCTTTAACATGGGCCTCAGGATTTGCAGACACATCAACTTTGATCAAGGGGGTCCCAAGATTGAGGGGTTGGCAGCTTCACGTCCATACAGCATGGCAAAAGGGGACTGACCAGTTACTTAGTGTCTACTGAGTTGGTAAGCAAAGAGGGCAGCAGGGAAGAACATATCACAATTGGAAGCGTCAGAGAGCATGAGTTTCCTCATTATGGACACCAGGGAGGAATTGGCTTGTTTGAAAGTTCCATTTGTTGAAGGGTTATATGGCGCAGAGAAAGATTGGTGGGTACCCATAGCTTCAACAATAGACGTGATGAGGCAAGCATTAAAATTGGTGCCATTGTCAGAAAGCAGGACTTGAGGGCAGTCATGTTGATAGAAGATATCTTGCAGTAATAAATTAGAAGTGGTCTTGGCATTTATATCTTTTGTAGCTTTGGCTTCAACCCATTTGCTAAAATGGTCTATGACAACTAAGATAAATCAACACCCAGACCTAGACCAAGGGAAAGGCCTAACAGCATCAATACTCACAGTGTGGAAAGCATGCTTAGGGGAGATGAGCTTGAATTGGTGTTGGCACAGGCAAGGACGTTGGAGTTGACACAAATGACAGAAGGCAAAAACATCAGGGATCAGAAGGCGCATGTTCTCCCAGTAGAAGTTCTTGCATAGCCAGTCATGAGTTTTGGCTATACCCCCATGCCCAGCATAAATGTGAGCTTTGAGGATAATGGCTATCCTTATGCTAGGGCAAGCGTAGGGTAGTTAGGCATTGTTGATTTTTTTGAAGAGCTGCCTATCTCAAATTACAGTGTCCTTGGATAGGTCTTGTAGCGCCAGTTGAATGTCTTCTGGCTTAATGGTCCAAGAGTCAGGGTACCCTATTAATCCATATAGGCGGTCAGCGTCAGCAGGGTGGATAGATAGTATTGGTATCCTTGACAAGCCACCAGCGTTCTGATGTTGGGCCCCAGGACAGTATACCATAGCAAAATCATACCCTTGTAGACACAGAGCCCAATGCTCTAGTTGACCTTCAGGTTCCTTTAGTTGTTGCAGCCATTTGAGGGAGGAGTGATCTGTGACTAACGTGAAGTGGGTCCCATAGATGTAATGCCTGACCTGTTTTACAGCACGCAGCACCACCAGGCATTCCTTTTCAGTGAAGCTGTAGTTTTTCTTATGTTTATTGAGGACCCATGAAGAGTAGGCTACAGGTCAATCCACGCCTTTGTTGTCAAGCTGGGCTAAGATGGCACCCACAGCTACTCCACTAGCGTCAGTATACAAGATGAACTCTTTATAATAATCAGGATAGACCAAGATAGGAGCCTCTTTGAGCTTGGCTTTCAATGCTTCAAATACTTGTTGCTGACTGTCAGTCCACTCAAAGCGGACGTTGCAAAGCAGTTGGACAAGGGGTTCACTCATATAAGCAAAATCAGGTATGAACTGTCAGTAGTAGCCTATCATACTAAGGAATACTTGGACCTCTCAAAGATTTGTGGGAGATAGCATCTTGTTGATGGCTTCCACTTTATTATTCATGGGGAAGATTCCTGTTTGAATGACCTCATGACCTAAAAACTCAAGTTGTTCTTTAAAGAAAGAGCACTTGGAGGGTTTGAGTTTCAAGCCAGCTTTGCAGATCTTGATGAAGACAGCCTTGAGGTGTTCCAAATGGTTGGTAAAGGTAGCTCTTAATACAGTGATGTCATCAAGGTACACGAGGACACAAGAGAGCTTTAGATCTTGTAGGATGGAGTCCATAGCCTGTTGAAATGTAGCAGGGCATTGCAGAGTCCTTGGGGCATACAAGTGGGTTTGAAAAGGCCTTCTGAGGTGATAAGTTCAGCCTTCTCTCTATCTTCAGGAGATAAGTCAACTTGCCAGTATCCAGAGGCTAGATCCATGGATGAGAAAAACTTGGAACCACCCAGCCGTCTGAGAGCATTGTTAATGCATGGTAAAGGGTAGGAATCCTTTTTGGTTAAGGAATTCAAGCGTTGGTAGTCCATCATGGTACAATGTCCTCCATCCTTCTTCTTGAGGATCAGTAACGGGGAGGCCCAAGAGCTCTGAGAAGGAGCTAGTAGCCCAGCATCTAAGAGCTGCTTAAGCCCCTTAGATACCTGAGCATCCTCTACCCTACTACAGCGGTATGGTTTGGCACAAAAAGGGGGAGAATCTCCAGTATCAATATGATGAATGACCCCTTTAGCCAGGCCATAGTCCATAGGTCTAGAGGCAAAGATGTCACTAAACTAATTGAGCAGGTCCAACACGTCTTTTTGTTGGATGGGAGAGAGTTGAGGGGAAGTTGGCAGCGGTGAATAAGGAAAGAACTTGAGGATTGTCTTCAGGTAGATTGAAATCACTAAAAGTTCTAAAAGGGTAGAGGGAGGCCACTTGTTCTGCTCCCAGTATACAACAATGCCCTAAAACCTGGCCTTGGGTTACCTGCATGGGCAGGAATGTCAGTTTGGCAAGCAGTAATTGTACAGTCTCTTTGTGGGTTTGATCTAGAATCCTGGGACACAGGCAGGGCTCTTTAAGGCTTAGGGATTCAGGGGAGTAGAGTTCCAATAACAACTTTTCAGGTAGTTTGTAAGAAATCTGAGAATCAATTACCACCTGGGAACCCAGAGGAATGATAATAGCCGCTGGGGCAAAAGAGGTACCCCTTCTTCCGCAGGGCAGGAAGGAGGAGGGGTGCACATGTTGGAGGAGTGAGTCCTATACTTGAGAGAGAAGATACCTGTGGGGTACTTAAGCACGCAAGTTTTAAGACGTTTTCCTGGGAGGTGCAGAGGTTCCTCAAAAATCAAAGGGACCTCATATTTCATGAGAAAAAGATATCCATCTTGCAAGTTCATAATCCAGTTGTACTCTTGAAGGAATTGTGTACCAACCAAGAGGTCATAGCTTTTGTTTTCAAGGACTACAGCAGGGGAAGCAATGAAAAGTTTCCCAAAACTCATGGGTAGAGTGGAGTAGGCGCTAATGGACCAAGTTTGTGCCATGCCAGCTGTGCCGTACAACTGAGTGTAGTTGAGGTCAGGGGCCAGCTTAAGTTTCTTCATTGGTTTTGAAGATACTACATTGACTGGAGATCCCGTGTCCAAGATGGCTTTGATTTTAACCTTTTGGATTGATACTTCCACACGGGTTATATCTTTCCCAAAGGGGGGCAAGACAGCCAACACATCCTGCGCAGCCTCTAGCTCCTTCTCCCATTTAGCTAACATGCACCTTAAGGAAGGAATCTCCTTATATACAGTCTGCAGGGGGAGAGATACAGTTATGTTTTGGAAGAGAGCTTCAGCTAGCTTGGCTGCTTCTTCAGAAGAATCAACCAAAACAGGAGGTCAATGAGCCTGGGCTAGGTAAGGGCAAGCCACCATGGCTTTGGCTTCACTTGAAGGTTCTTGAGAAGTGGTGGTTGTCTTCCCAGAGCAAAGCTTATACAGGACAGAGACAGTTTCCAGAACAACCAGAACAGAATAGCCATAACTATTGGAATCTTCACTATCAGAATCTTCAGGGTCTGAATCACTGGAGAGATTGTTAAATAGGTGAAGAATAGTTGGGCCAGAGGAAGACAGAGCTTCCTCATCAGAAGGAGGATCAGGGGGAGACGGGAGAGATTGGTTAGCAGAGAGTGTCTCCGCCTATAAGCTGACCTCTCTTTTCCCGCCTGTTCCTTGGGGTCACATCCTTCCACTCAGGGATTAGTGCAAGTACGCAAGTGGTGCCCAATTTGGCCACAGTTATGGCAACCTTGCCTCTTAGTCTGTTCACCTGCACCCAGCGTCATAATGCGCAGAATGCGAGAAGTAGTCCCAGCATTACTAGCTTTATTTTTGCGCACCACTGTACCCCCATGGGTCAAATGTATGTCTTGCAAGAGTGTCTTAATACTCTTCATGGAAGTGAGTAAAGCCTTGTGTGACTTAAAGTGTAGGCATAAAAGCCAGTTCACTTTCAAAGCATTTGAACAAGCCGTGTAAGCTTCCTGGGGGGTTAACTGTTAACTGGTGATTAACTGTTGGCCTTCAATGTAGAAGCAATCCGCAAACTCAGCCAGGGTTTCCTTGGGCTTAAAGGCAATGTGCATAAATGCATCCTTCTTGACCTCCAAGATGAGATCTCCTCCAAACTCCTCAATAAGGAGGCACTTCATGTCCTCCCAAGTGACAATAGAGGGGAGTTTGGGGACCACCACTTCTTGGCATGTGGGATGAAGACAGGTGAGGATATGTTCCTTTTTGAGTTCATCAGTAGCCCTAAACATTGCAGTCTTGTAAATTGTTAGAAAGACAGCAATGGTAGAGGTTTTAGGATCAAATATCTGTTTGAAGGTTGGTTTTTAATTTGGGTCAATGGACAAGGAAGAGGACTGGCTGTTTTCACCTGGGTTGAGCACGTTAATGTGAGGATTGACTTCAAGCTTGGATTCAGCAGCAGGTTATCTAGCCCAGAGGAGTCAAAGGCTTTCTTATAGAGTATCTAAGGTAGAGCTGTTCTGTCCACTAATATCTCTAGTGGTGGCAGCAGCAGCTCCAAATTTTTCAATCTTAATTTTTTGCACCAATAAGGTGCCAGCAATCCCATTGAGGCGAGTGGTCAGGGAAGTGGTCTGAGCAACCAAGGGGATGACCTGTCCATTCATTGTATCAGTAATGCAGGAGAGGTTTTGTACCTCTCTTTCCAATGCGTCCTGCCTATCAGCAACATCATTTGTTACTTAAGCAAGCTGATCCAGTGCACGTTTGCAGTTGGCCTGGGGTTGGCCTTCCAAGCCAGGGCAGCAACCATGATTGTCATGAGCGGGAGTATTAACAGCTTCAGTTTCCTCTTCATCTTCAGACTCAGAAGACAAGTCCTCAGAATTAGAGAGGCATTGCCTTAAATACTCAATTTTGCCTTTCAAAGTAGCTACTTGATCAGTGAGCAAAGCAATGCAAGGGTCAGGCATAGGTTCAACTGGAGCAGGGTTCTGAACAGAAGATTGGCGCCAAGTGGTTGCCTTGAGCTTGGCTATTGATTCCCATACCTTGGCTTCAAAGTCAGATGGGGCCTCAACAGGAGGAGCGGGAGAAATCACCTCAATAGAGGCTACTCTATCATCCACATAATTTTGTACTTGATATAGAGTGTTGCCTAGTGCAGCCTTATCCAGACCATATTGATACTGCAGATGGCGTCCCCAAGTATCAACATGAGCTCTAACCAATTCAAGTTGAGAATTAATATGTTCTTGGAATTGGTTAAGTTTGCTAACCAGAGTCTCAAAATCCTGGCAATGCTTTAGCAGAAAGGCCTCAATTTGTCCACGCCACACTGCTTGATACTCATGCAATTTGCATAGTCAATCCTTGATGTATCCAGGGAGCAAGAAACAAAGGGAATTCAGTGAGGAGGTCAAGTACTTCTGAGAGGCCAGCAAGTTGCACTGGTTATCAGAAATACACACAAAGAGACTGTGTGTCAGGGACCCAACCAGTGGGAGTTTCCTGAGAACTTGCAGGCGGACAACCCACAGGCCCAGCAGGGAGAGCCCACCATAAGATTGGGGCTAACTTTACAATATAAGATAACAATTTTCCAAGGACTGCCCAAGGTCCACTTACAGGCACCATATAATTAATTAGTACGGTGAGGATGATATACATCACCCCAAATATCTGGGTAGAAGTGGATTCATTAGTGGCAACAGATTCTTGTGGGCAGTTGGGCCGCAGGGTGAGGGGCAGTGTCATTGGAACCAAATATGCGGGCAGGAAATTATACTTGTTGCAGAATAACAGAGGGGGCCAGATAATTTTGGTGCCTCCTCTGTAAAGGACTTCTGTCTCTCTAGTTCTAGCTTCAGGGTTGTGGATTAGGATTTCCTCCAGAGTAAACTCCAAATACACTGGGTTGGGTGGGTACTTGGTGAAATGTACTGGGCCAAAGGGAGCTCCTGGTGGACGGTAAAGGTTGGGCAGCTGGTCCACGGTTTCTTGGGGTAGGTGAGTGTGGGGTGCAGAACCGCAAGACGTAGACAGTAAATGGAGTAAAACTAATAACAAACAAGGTATGATCTGGTTGAACCAAAGGTTCATGTCACTTTATTTCAAGAATGGCAATGGGCAGCTTCCTGGCGGTCCAGGGTATAAGTATGCCCATCTGTCATGGTAAAACTTTCACAAATTCCCTTGGCCCAGGTTTTCCTGTTTACCAGGTCTTCCCAGTCTTTGGTGGCATCAATTGCAGGGGTTATTCCATTGGCTGGCTTGAACTGAGAATGCTCAAATTCCCTAGTTGGGTTGTGGGATTGGTTGTCTCTGGGTGGCTTGCGTTCTATGGGAAGTTTCTCTGTTCCCCCTTCTGCGTGGGCCTGAGTTATTTTGGGATCTGTGGCTGGACCCGCCCGCTGATTGGTTGATTTAACAAGAACCTTTAGTGTGGGAAGTGTTGATGTAGGTGAATATGATTCATCAAGCTTCAAAAGATTTTCTGAAGTCAAATCCTGCTCTGGTTTGAGCCCAAAAAACTGCGGGCAGCCCACGGGATGTCAGGGTTTGAATCTTGTAGTTGAGGCTTTTTGATAAGCGTAGTCAATAGGAGTTTGTTACTTGTGACATCATCCCCTTCTCTCCTGTTGCCCTCCCCCTTCCTGGTCCTCTTTTCCAAGTATTACTGTATGGCTCCTTGTGCGTTAGGTAGGTTGGAGACCGGTTCCCAGGTGCTTTCTTCGGGGGGGGGAGTAACCTACCCATTTGACGTAGTACAGTGGGGTCTTGTAGTGGAGGCGGTGTCCATGGATGTACTCTACTTTGTATTTGGTTGAGCGTTCCTCCTGGATGGGTGGAGGGTTGGTCTTGATCTTCTGGTGGGGGAGGAAGGTTCCTTCTTTCTTGAATAACAGTAATTGGTGGAAGACATTGTGGATTTTCCAAGTAGGCGGCAGCTCTAGTTTGTACGCCACTTCTCCTATTTGCTTTATGATCTTGTAAGGGCCACAGTGGCAGTGGGCTAGCTTCCTACTGGGTATGTGTAGGGGAACATTCCATGAGTTGAGATAAACTTCATTGCCTATTTCCAGAGGTTTCCCAGGGACTCTTTTCTTGTTGGCAAACACTTTATAGGTCTTAACGGTGCGGGTCAAGTTCCTTAGACAGGTTTCCTGGGTGGTATGGATTTGTTCAATCCAAGTTTGTCCTGCTGCATTCTGTTCCTTGCTGCCAATGCTAGGGTTCCATGATGGATCAAACCCATAGTTGGCCTTGAACAGAGATATCCCAGTGGAGGTGTGGTCTTTACTATTGTATGAAAACTGGGCCATGGGAAGCATGTTGGACCAATTGTCCTGGTTGGCGTTGGCATAGAATTGGAGGTATTGTTCCAGGATTTGGTTTACCCGTTCAGTTTGTCCATCCGTCTGCAGGTGGTAGGAGGTTGACAAACAACGTTTTATTCCAAGGTCCTTCATCACTTGGGTCCAGTAGTGGGAAGTGAACTGGGGTCCTCTATCAGTGATGATTTCTTCTGGAGTGCCGTGTTGTGTCAAGATGCGGTCGTGGAAGTGTCTGGCGGTCTCAGCTGCCGTGAAGTGGGTAGTGGTTGGGAGAAACTAGGCCATTTTTGTGAAATGGTTGACCATGACCAGGATTGCGTCAAAGGATTTTGAAGGGGGAAGCTCTACTATGTAGTCCATTGACACTGACTTCCAGGGGCCAGCAGAGATGTCCAGAGGTCTCAGTAACTCTTCTGGCTTAGAGCAACACATCTTGGTTCTTCCGCAGGTTTCACAACCATTGATGTAGGCAGCTACTTCTTTGTCCATGCCCAGCCATGCATAGTTCCGCTTGATACTTGAGAGGGATTTGTGTCTACCTGGGTGGCCGGCCATCTCTGAATTGTGGTGGTCAATCAATACGTTTGTTTGGGTTGGGCCTTTGGGTACATAGATCCTGTTGTGGAGCAGCAGGGTAACACCTTTCAGGGAGTACCCTTTCTTTGAGTGATGGCAATCCAGATCCTTTATCAGGGTTTTGATTAGCTTGGTCAAGTAGGTGTCCTGTCTCTGGGCTTTTATCACATTGGTTTTGCTGGCAGCAATCTTTAAGTACTTCAGTTGTATTACTAGGCTGGTGGGGTCTAGTAGTGTGTGGGAGTTGCAGTCCTTGATTTCTGTAGAGGAGGGGGTCAGGTTGGCTCTCCTGCTCAAGGCATCTGGTACCATGTTAACCCTTCCTGGCTTGTAGTCTATGGTCAAGGTGTAGTCAGCTAGTTCCAAGGCCCATCTTGCTTGTAGTTGGTTCAGCTGGTGTGGTTTGAAGAAGTAGACTAAGTTCTTGTGGTCTGTCAGAACTTTTACCAGATGTTCAGCACCGCACAAATACCTGCACCAGTGCTTCAATGTCTTCATTATATCTAACATCTCCTTGTTGCATATTGGGTAGTTCCCTTCAGCTGGTAGCATCTTCTTGGAGTAATATGCTACAGGATGTAGCATACCATCCCCTCCTTCCTGAAGAAAGACCCCACCCACCGCAAAGTCAGACGCATCTGTCTCCAGCACAAAAGTTTTAGCAGGGTCAGGCATGGCAAGGACCAGGGCAGATGTGAAGGCTTCCTTCAGGGTCACAAACGCGGATGTGCACTTGTCAGTCCAGATAAATTGGAACTTGTCAGAGCAGAGACGGGTCAGGGGCAATGTAATCTGAGAAAAGTTTTGGATGAAATCCCTGCAATAATTTGCCAGGCCCAAAAAGCTTCTCACATCTTTTCTGCATTTGGATACTGGCCAGGCTGTTACAGCTTCCACTTTGTCCTGCGCCATGGCAAACCCGCCAGTCTTCACCACATATCCCAGAAATTTGACTTCAGACTGAAAGAATTCACATTTCTTCAGCTTGGCGTGTAGGTTGGCCTGCGAGAGTTTCTCTAGTATTTGGTCAAGGTGTTGGAGGTGCTCCTCATGTGACTTGCTGTAAATGAGGATATCATCCAGATATGCCACACAGAACTGGTCAAGATACTTGCCAAGGACAGAGTTGATCATCCTTTGGAAAGTGCTGGGGGCATTACACAAGCCAAAAAGCATGAACAAGTACTTGTACAAACCATATCTAGTTTTGAAGGCTGTCTTGTATTTGTCCCCTTCTTTGATTCTGATCTGGTTGAAGGCATCTATCAGGTCAATTTTTGAGTACACCTGGGCTCCTGTCAATACGTCATAAAGGTCATCAGCGTTGGGGATGAGATAGCAGTTCTTTACAGTGATGTTGTTCAGTTTCTGGTAGTTTATGCAGGGACGCATCTGCCATCTTTCTTCCCTACAAACAGCATGGGCAACAAGCAAGGGCTTTTTGACACCCAGATGAACCCTTTTTTTGTCATGTCCTCCAGGTATGTCTTCAGTGCTGCTTGTTTACGGTGATTGTAGCTGTATATGGGGCCGTGGTGTGGTTAGGTTCCAGGTAACAGGTCAATGGTGTGGTTGTAGATTGAGTGACTGGGGAGATGGGTTGCTGCTTCCTCACTGAAGACGTGGCTCCACTTCTCCAAGGGGGCAGGTAGGCTTCCCACACTAGGTTCCATTCTCAGGATCAGGAGTGTGTTGGGTTCCTTACTGGTTGGGCCCAACTGGAATAGCACCACATCAAACAAAATGTCTCCCTTCAAGGCAACTGTTTGATTACAGAAGTTTGGAATAGCGCTGTGTCTTTTGGACCAGGAGTCCCCTAGGATCAGAGGGTGGGTAAGCCCTTTCAGGATGATGGGAAATGCTGGGTACAAGTTCCGCCCAAATTTCAGGGGCAATTTGGTTGCACACCTGAAACCCAAGTTGTGGGAGCTGTTTCCCATGATTACTTTGATGCTTTTATTGGTGGCCTTCAGTCCAAGGTCCTTGGCAAGGGTGGCATTGATAAAACTCTCATCTGCTCCAATATCAATGAAAGCTCTAACATTCTGGGATGTTACAGATGTTTTTGCTTTGACTTAGATAAATTTGTAAGATTGAGTAGAGGTGTTTATTTGCGCCAAGGAAACTGAGGAGTTACTCTTATTAGGGCAAGCCTTGGTGAGGTGCCTGGGTTTGTGGCAATAGAAACACAAGCCTTTGCAGTAGTGGCACTGTAATTCATTGGGGGACATCCCTGGTCTGCTGGGCTTTGGGGCTTGGTTTGGGCGCTAGGTGGAAGAGGGGGTGCCTTCTTGGTTGAGGCTCAACCCTCTGCACAAGAGGAGTAATTCATCCAGGCCAAGAATAGGGTGGTGGTGCTTGAGGATTTCCTTCAGGGCAGGGCAGGCTCCTTGGCAGTACAGGATGGCCAATAACTTGTCCTCAAGCTGGGTTCTGGCTTTCAATTTCAGGAACTCATCAGTGTAAGCTTACAGAGAGTGTGGTTCTTGTCAGATGTTCAGTAAGCTGATTAGGGCGTGGTGGCGGGTATCTTAGTTGTTGCCTGTTGCCATCAATTTGCTCTCAAATTGGGAGTAGTCTAGGCAGAACTTGACATCCTTGGCGGTTGCTTTCCCAAACCAGTCCAGGGCATTGGCAGAGAGCATGGAGGCTAGTCCAAGGACTTTCTTGGTGTCATTGGAATATGAGTTTGCGTTGGCTTGAAAATGAAGGCAGAGGACTGGCATTGCTCTTCTGGCTTCTTCTAGGGTGAGCTTCCCATCTGGGGCATGTCTACTCTGGTTGTGGTCTGGTTTACTATGATGTTCTGCACCTGCAAGTTTGGGGCCTTGGTCTTCTCATTACCAAGCAGGGCATCTTTCTGTTCAGGGCTGGTTTGGTGTTGGGTTGCTGAGGTGATCAGGTTGATAGCTAACTTGTATGCATAGTAAGCTGAAATCAATAAAAATAGCATGCAAGATGCACCAAAAGTTAACAACATCTTGGGGCCCAGGTTACTGTGTTTGAGGTAGATTATCATAATTTCAGGAATCCAACCAATGAGAGTTTCCTGAGAACTCGTGGGTGGATTGCTTGCAGGCCCAGCAGGGAGAGCCCACCACAAGATTGGGGCTAACTTTACAATATAAGATAACAATTTTCCAAGGACTGCCCAAGGTCCGCTTACAGGCACCATAGAATCAATCAGTCCAGTGAGGGTGATATACATCACCCCAAATATCTGGGTGGAAGTGGATTCATTAGTGGCAACAGATTCTTTCAGGCAGTTGGGCCACAGGGTGAGGGGCAGTGTCATTGGAACCAAATATGCGGGCAGGAAATTATACTTGTTGCGGAATAACAGAGGGGGCCAGATAATTTCGGTGCCTCCTCTGTAAAGGACTTTTGTCTCTCTAAATCTAGCTTCAGGGTTGTGGATTAGGATTTCCTCCAGAGTAAACTCCAAATACGCCGGGTTAGGTGGGTACTTGGTGAAATGTACTGGGCCAAAGGGAGCTCCTGGTGGACGGTAAAGGTTGGGCAGCTGGTCTGCAGTTTCTTGGGGTAGGTGAGTGTGGGGTGCAGAACTGCAAGACGTAGGCTGTAAATGGAGTAGAAATAATAACAAATAAGGTATGATCTGGTTGAACCAATGGTTCATGTCACTTTATTGCAAGAATGGCAATGGGCATCTTCCTGGCAGTCCAGGGTATAAGTATACCCATCTGTCATGGTAAAACTTTCACAAATTCCCTTGGCCTGGGTTTTCCTGTTTACCAGGTCTTCCTGGTCTTTGGTGGCATCAATTGCAAGGGTTATTCCATTGGCTGGCCCAAACTGAGAATACTCAAATTACCTAGTTGGGTTATGGGATTGGTTGTCTCTGGGTGGCCTGCGTTCTATAGGAAGGTTCTATGTTCCCCCTTCCACGTGGGCCCCAGTTATTTCAGGATCTGTGGCTGGACCTGCCCTCTGATTGGTCAAGTTAACAGGAGCCTTTAGCGTGGGAAGTGTCAATGTAGGTGAATATGATTCATCAAGCTTCAAAAGATTTTCTGAAGTCAAATCCTGCTCTGGTTTGAGCCCAAAAAACTTCAGGCAGCCCACGGGATGTCAGGGTTTGAATCCCGTAGTTGAGGCTTTTTGATAAGCGTAGTTAATAGGAGTTTGTCACTTGTGACACTGTGGGACCATTCTTGATATGTCATATTTTGAGCATGGTTGTTTGAGACAGCGGTAGCTACAGCATTTATAAGTTGGTTCTGGGATCCCAATGCAAGTTGATAGTGAACCAGGGCGGGTTGGATGAACTGGTTGACCAACACACCAATCATATCCATGGACTCCACCAGCACGGGGGGGAGACCAAAGTCCAAGAGGAAGGAATACAGGTCTTCAGAAGCATACCCGGGACAGAGACAAGGGATAGTGTGCATTGCCACAGTGCCAGAGTAGAGAAGGGAGCAGGCGGCAGCACAAGCTTGCTTGTAATTGAGAGAGAAAGCTGGAAGGGGGGCCCACACGGGCCTGGGGGACAGCAACAATACCATGGGAGTTGAGGGGGCATCAGTGATGTCTTCTTCTAGAGGAGGACTAGAAACTTTAGAATTTTTGGGTACTTCAGAAACAAAGGGAGAAGGAATAGAGAATGCGCGTGAGAACGGGGTAACCAAGGGGCTTGCAGCCCCTGTAGCAAGAACCATTTTGCCGTGTTTGGCTCCTGGGGACAACATCCAGGAGGACACAACAGGAAATCTTTATAACAAAAGATTTGAGGTTCAAAGCTAGCCTTGGGTTAGCCTTCAGGGCAAAATTAAGGGCACATACCTTAATTTCCTGGAATACAAGATGTTAAGGTCCTTTTATCAGAAAGAAAAAGGCTTGAAGATTATTAAAGCCAACGCAAATGTGGATAAACTTGTCTTTATTAGGAGATTTTATTCTACTTGAATAGTAGGCAAGGGACAGTGATCACTCATTAGAGAGAAAGAGTGGCTAAGGGGGTCACGTTGGGATGAGGTCATACCAGGATCAGACAAGGGAAGGTATGGTAATCCAGAATGGGTGGATATTGGCATAGACCCATTTACAGAAAGCAAGGATTTCCATACTTGAAAGTAAAACCAGCCAAATCTTTGCATTTATCATAATTTAAAGGCCATATCAAAATAGCATTAATGGCACAATTTTTGACACATGCCATTTCTCTGTGAGTGATAAGGGGTGGATAGTGTCCCAAAAATTCTCATCAGTTGGTTGAGACTGGGGATGATATAACTAATGAAATTGGTACCATTGTCTGTCAGCAGAATCTGGGGGCAACCATGTTTGTATATGATATTCCCCAGGATGAACGTGGCTGTCACCAGTGCAGATTGATTGGGAATTGCCTTGGCTTCTATCCATTTATTCAGATGATTAACAGCCACAATGATGAGCTTGTTGCAACTGTTGATAACTGGAAAGGACCCCACTACATCAATGGCTACAGTGTGGAAAGCAAACCCAGGGCGTACAAGTCTGTGTTGGAACTTAGCAACCTTAGGTCTCTCAATGTTGCAGTAATGATAGGTGGCCAGTGTATCTACTACATCAGTGTACATTCCTTCCCAGAAGATGTGCTGCTGTAACAGGGCTAACGTCTTCTGTATACCCCCATGACCAGCAGTCTTGTGAGCGGCCACCACTTAGTCCATGCATAGGGATGAGCGTATGTAAGGTAGTCAAGAGTCTCCACAAAGCTTCAGGAGTTGTCCTTTAGAGACCTTGGTATAAACAGCCAACTTCTTGAGAGCCCTCTGTATCTCTACCAGCTCCTCCCCCCACAAAGAAGGATCCTCCATAAGCTTGTCATAGAGAATGTCAGCCATGGGGGATACTAAGGCAACAGTGGGAAGGCAAGAGAGACAGTCAGCATTCTGGTGGGCTGCTCTGGCTTGATGAATGATTTTGTAGTCATAAGACTGAAGTTTAATGGCCCAACACGCCAGACGTCCCTTGGGGTCCTTGAGGGTCTTCAGCCATTGCAGGGAGACATGGTCTGCTACAACTGTGAAATGTACCCCATGGAGGTAGACTCTGAATTGTTGATAGGAGTATATTACAGCCAGGCACTCTCATTTGGTGACTGTTGTAATTTCAGGCTTACACAAGGCCTATGAGACAGAAACCCCTATAAGGTTAGAGCCTAACCCTGTTGTCATAGGACTTGTTGACTATTAAAGGAAGACTTATAATAGATATATGAATAAAGCTTATTTATTAATAAAAGAAATGAGGGGATTATATAGCCACTCATTAATCTTCAGGATGAACAGAGGGCAACATGAACAGTCATGTGAACATTCAGGAAAGGTTCTATTGATCCTAATATATCATGTGAGGGATCTACAGAGATCAGGTGATACTGGATAAGTCTCAGAATAAGGTTTGTGTCCCTAGTTTCAGAGATATGAGCTCAACAAGGCAGGCACTGGTTTGGAGCTTGATAAGAGGAACAATGTATTATTATCCAGTAATAGAGTCACAAACACTGCTGTATCTCTGGAAGTACTGAAGATTAGATCAAAGTAGAATAAGTCTTTCTGGGGTAGTTTTGCATGAAGAGTGTGATAGTGCAATAACATTGATATGCTAAAATTGGCTAAGCCCAAATTGATAGAATCAATGCTATTGTGTATATGGATCAAATTAGTACTAAGCATATCATATTGAGATATCTTAATACCAAAATTTACAACAGCATGGTAGAGCGCACTAATGGGAGACTGGTCCAGATAATACAGAAGCTCAGTAATCAACATGAGGCTGAATGGAATACCTTCCTGCCTGCGGCCACCTTTGCATATAACATTGGGTACCATTGTGCCACTGGCAAGCCGCCCTTCCAACTGCTCTATGGCTGGCAACCAGGACTTCCCCCTTTACTATATTCCTTGGTAAAGCCCAGCTTGGCTGTGTCCCCAGAGGCATAACTCAAAAAGCTTGTTCAAACCCTTATTTTCTTGAAATCAGAAGCCTACACTGTAAACCTAAACCATAAGTTTCAGGACCTAGCACAAGCTGTATCCAAACGCCCCGCCCTACCCACCTACCCAGTAGGAGACTCAGTTTACTTCTTCAGCAATAGAGGGTACTGGCGTGAATCAAAACTTGCTTCCCTTTGGCAAGGCCCAGTTCAAGTTATCCAGAAGACTGGCCCCAACTCCTAAACACTTAAGGATCCTCATTCTGGGCAATTAATTACTAGAGTACATGCTCAGTATATGCATGCTGCTCCTAGTGACCAAGAGTAAGCCCCAATGAGGACAACAACCCAAAAAAACAAAAGCCTAATTAAAAATTCCATGGGTTGTTGTCCTGTTTGCAATAGTGATGCACCAAAGTATGAGGAATAAGAATGCAAGAACAAGTGTTTATTGGAGACTGACAAGACTCTTCCAATATATCACCAACTGTTCTACCACCTAAATGGCAACTAGGAAACACAACTGATTACCTACAGATCTGCAAAGCCAATGACCAAGGATTGGACAACAAACCCCCATCAAACAAGACATCCAATTGACCCCAATGTCCACAGGAAAGGCGACCCCTAAGAAGATATAGTCCCACAGGAGACTCTTGCAAAGGGCATACTCTACAGGGACCTGGCCACCCACCCTGTAGAAAACAGACAAGGCCCACTCAAGGAATACCCCCATGTTTACCTCCTGCTTGGTATCACAGTGGTTGGCTCTCCAAAGGAAAAGGTTGTCAGCCATCATCATTGGCACCAGATGAGCAGTACCCTCTACTGTATACAACTTCAACACTTCCTGGAAGGCTTACCAAAGAGGCTGCTCAAAGTTTTCAGATGTTTTCCAACTGACTGATTGAGTCTCTGTAACCCCAGGTGTTTCCCAAGCGCAAAGGACGGACTTCACTATGCTGGATACCATCCCCTGCTGAAAGACTGTGAGCACTTGATCCTGGAATTGGAAATCCTTCAACTGAGCCTCCAAGTATTCTTCTGCCGCCCGCATGGATAACCGCCAATGAATACTGTTACCCCTTTGCAACCCAGTTCCTGTCACCTCCCTGGGCTCACTCAAAGCTAGGAAAAGCGCAGCAAACAATGGGTCTGTCTCCCCTAAGGCCAGCTGAGGCACCAGTAGCTGATCAAAGTGAACCCCCAAGTCCAGGTAGCTGCCGTCCACATCACACAGGACTACTTGCTTCCCTGCTGCCTTCATCACCTCCACTGGCCTGGTATGCTTGCGCCTCCTTGGAATTACCACTTGCAACTTCTTCAAGACTCTTCTTGTGACTCTTCTAGAGGGACTGTTCACCATAGCTGTCACCTTGAGATGCCAGTCATTTTTAAACCTGTTGTCTAATCCTATGGAGGGAAATATTGCAGATCCTGAATGGATTAGACATTAAGTCATCCACTTAGGGATCAAGCAATAAAACAATCACACTATTGCTTTATCTCAATCTGGTTTCAACAGTGTTGATTACATTAAAAAAATTTCTTAAAACCAGGTGTTTAAAGCGCCTTTCAGATGCACATCAGTTGCGGGCTTTACTTCCAAGGCTATAAATCAGACAACAAAGTTATTGCCACTTGCCTCCATTAGGCAATGCACATGAAACCAGTTGTTCTCTTGCATGGCTCTTTCTACTGTACCTTTCCACTCCCCTCCTTTAGGAAAGTCCTTCTGTCTGTGGCACCATTCCCCCGGTAGAAATTCCCCCTCCTCTCACTATATAACTGCAGCACTATCTAAATAAATACCAGTTTTTTCATTATATCCTTATATTCTTCTGTCCTATCCAAGGCTGCCACTATACCAACTACAGGTATAGTATTAAGAGTTAGGATCCTGAATAACTTTTTGTAGAAATTAGTACCCTTTACTGCTACAAATAAAATATATATCCTTAGTCTCAGTTTGAGGGATACATCTGGGAGGAACCTCTACAGAATTCTCTTACCACAACAGGCATGATGCTGACCAGAACTATGGGTCACACATTTGCTTATGGATATTGGTTTTGTCTGACGTGGCATGTACTCTTTGTCTTCTTCAACTGTTCCTACAGGAGTATTCCCTCTATGCTGACGTGACTCAATGGCCAAACCAGTGTCAAGCTCACGCCAAATAGTTGCCATAACCAGGATGAAGCAAGCCCACATACACTGCTTGTAATGGTGCAAAGAGCTCCAACACATGATAGGGAGTCTGATCCAAAACATGTATCTTAAAACAACACAATCCAGAGATAGGAGTATAGCACACAGCATAAATAAGGCAATCTGCCAGAAAATCCTCCATATTGTCATATATTTGGGGAAATTATACTTTAGCTATGAAAAGTTGACAACAAGCCTCATCAAGACAACAATTCATGAAAGATAAGGCAAAGAAAGGAACACTATATTTAGGAAACATTACATGAGCTCCCAAAAATGCCACCTGGACCACAGCAACACCATAATCACCAAGATGGTGATTTGAACTGACATTGCCATATGTCACACTAACCTGATGTTCTCAATTATCCTGAGAACTCACCTGCAGGGTATTCTCAAAATCAGGGATAGTGAAAACTTCCACACTCCAGCTCATGATCACCAACTTTCAAAATTAGAATACAACACATTTCTCCAGAATGTCAGTCATAAAATCTGCCAAGACCATAGCGGCATCTAACTCACTAACCACGTAGTTGAATAGAAAAGCATATTCATAACCATGACAATAAGTAGAACCTTTTATTAGACAAGCTGGTACATTGATTTCTTGATGCAAATCAAAGACCAAAAAATAGCTCCTGCAAGATACCTGATATATTTTGGAAAGATTGTGCTGGTACAGCCAATTTCTTGAAATGGAATTGCCGCCACAAATCAACGCCTGAAGCCAGTACGTTGGATGAGACCTCAAAGAAAGACCAACTGGAATTTTCTGGTTCTTGAATCACATTCATATGTTCACCTAGCTTAGGACCCAGATCCTCTAGATAAGGACAACCTGCTGCAGTGTCAATATCAAGAGATTTCACTATACCAATTGACACAGTGTCAAACGTAGGGGCAACAGATATTCTAGACATGGTTTCCTCTTGCTTGCCAAAATATTGGGTGATTATTTTTTTGCAAGTAGAAGTCTTCTGCGCCAAGTATCTTCTTAGCTGAACATCATCCAGAGTCTTCATATACTCTATTTCAAGTACTCTGGCATCTTAAGTGGTACTTTCTGCCTTGGTTATAACACTGCAATTGTCTGCCATTTTTCTTCTTGCTGTATTTTCAAGTCAAGTGGGGGAAATATGAAATCCCTGGCTTTTTGACTTGACAATTCAGCCATCAATCTTATTGCTGGGAATCCATAAAGTATACTCAGAATAAATTGATGTTTGGCTTGGACTCTGATGCCCTGGCAATATTTGGTGGCACCAAGGCCAAACTGCTCTAAAAATTAAGAATTATACTTCCTGACCCAAAATTAATAGACTAATTTGCCCTGAATCCAATCCAAATCAAGTATCCACCTTTTATCAATCCAGAAGCACAATCCTAAAATACACAAGTGCTTCATAGAAGCTGAAAACTTGGCTGATAATGCACTTTTAGGTACTTACCCCAAATATTATAACCACAATAATGGTTAGTCTGTGGTTTAACCCAGTTCTGCCTACATTGGCTGGGGTTGACCCCCAAAAAATACTATATGAATTTCAATATGTTATTTTATTATACTCTGCAATGGAGTGGATCCCACCCATAGGACATGGGATGGATGGACTTGTTTTCAGGAAGAAAGCCACAATAGCAGCTTGACATTACAGCTGGCATCACACTTGCCTTAGGACGAGGTCAGGAGCAGAAAGGATGCAATAATGATAACTCTGCAATGGGGCATTGGGCAAGATGCCCTTTGGGGAAAAACCCATTCAGTGAATTCCAACACTTAGGCTGGTCTGGCCTCCAGGATTCTTGGGTAAACCACCCATGTGATGACAATCCTATAAAAGGATATTTTTCTAACAATAATAAAGATTCAACTCTTACTCTCTTCAATTATACTATTCCTTAAGGTTTATCTGCGTTTATAGATAGTAAGACTGTGTTTTGGTCTTCCTAGATAAAAAAGTTGTTTTGAAGTTAGTAACTGTGTATTGAAGTCCTTATTCTTAAACAAGGAACTTATACTCTCTTTCCTAAGAAAACCTACCAAATCTCTTCTGCCAAAGTTGAGATAAAACTTAAAGCAGTACTTTCTGGGGTTGCAATAATGGTTTTATGAGAACAGGGGTTCCAGGCAACACCAAGTGCAAAAGAGACCATTAAAATAGTCTTTTATGACTTAAGAGACAGCTTCAAAGTCAGCTTTTACTTTTAAACAATTAAAATTAAACTTAAAGTAAGTATTTATTATGAGTTTACTTATATAGTTAGAGCTCAAACCTTATTTCAAAGCCAGGAAAAGATAATTTATAATACTTAACACTAAAATTGATGCTAGAGGCCAGGCTCAAGACGCCAGGGAACCAGAAGGCAGTAGTAAAGGTAAATAACACAAGTATTTTACTACTAATATTTAAAGTCTAGAAGAGGCCACAAAAAAGAAATTTAAGTGGACAACTAAGCTGTAACTTTATTTTTTTGCAAAATAGACAGCAAGGGGTCTCATGGGGACCTGATTGGGCTTTAAGAAATGGGGTTGTAAACTTTGGAGCCACCAGGAAAAGGGGGGCCTTCTGGTTTATTGGGGGAGAAATTTTGCAGGGCAAAATCAGGGGGGTTAGCAGGTTTAATATTAATATCTCAAATCAAGTCTGATTGGCTGTGGACTATGAGCTGAGCTGAGGGATTCAAATCCAGGGATTCATGGCAGAATGAGCCTATCAACTTGCCAGATTTTGATTGGATAATGCAAATTTATTTCAAATGAAGGCAAAGCCAAGCTAACAAATAGCCCAAATCAGTTAGGGTTTCTTCCCAGGTTTGGACCAAAAGTTGGGTACTAGCAGATACCCTTTGAGAGAGATAATCCAATACAAATATTTCATCAATGATATGTGACAAATTCCCCAGAGAATTTAGTGGTTTAGATGTAATTTGTGACAGTTTTTTGTTCTTTTGGGGAAAATGGCTCTGTAAAAGGCCAAAGGGAGAAGTAACTTTACACGTACCTCAGGACCATCAGGAGAAAAAGCAGATTAATAATACTGCACAAGAAAACCCCCAAAGATTGAGACATAAGTCAATCACAAGAGCTTCTCTGATTCCCAAGCCTACACCTTATTTTAAAGATAAATCAAGAAAGGTACAGTATTTCAAGAAAGAAAGCTCCAATGGCATTATTGATACTGGTATACCCACTATCAGATGGCCTATTAATGTATGGTGGCTGCTGGACCACCACCAATATAACAACCCCTTATGAAGAATTTCCAGTCATCAGCCCCAGGCAAGAAAATGAGTTATCCTGCCATACTAAAAGAAGCACCAATTGGCCCAGATATGCCTACAACTGCTTTGAGTAAGGCCAAGTTATGGCCTTTACTCTTCCAGATAAAATCAGACTATAAGAAGCTGAATCTGGATCAATAATAATTCACCAAAGCATCAGTCAAATAAGGAAGTAATGTGGCAACAAAAAATCCTGGACCAACACATCACATTTTTTTGGACAAAAGCAGCCCTCAAAGCTGTATCATATTTTCTTACAATGAAACTACAATTCTTATATGAGGCCCTTTATACAATAGCCACATATAAACCATACAATATAAAGTGGAACCAGCATGTAGAAACATGGCCCAAAAGCTGGCATGCAAATGGGAGTACCACAGTTTTAGTGGATTGATAGATCACTTGATGATTTACAAGCCAAGGCTGGGGCACAGCCCAGCAATCCCATCCCCTATCTTAGGAAAACAGAGAATCCCAAGGTTTGATGACAACTCCCATCACATCCACATACATAATATGGCATCCTGGAACAGGCATAGATCCACTACAAAAAAACAAAGCCAGACAGCCCAAGCAACTGATGGCCAAGATTATCCTGGATCAGTTCATTTTTTTTGGATTAACACCCCTACTACACAACAATACCTATAGGCTAAATTTCATCCTGATTAGAATCTTGACCCTAGGCATTGGTTCTACACCACAACTGCACACAGATTTGGCCACACAAAAAGGAATCTGGCTGATCAACCAAAAAATGCAAGTGGATGGCCCAAGTGACTTATGGCCCAGATTAGTCTGTATTAACACATTTCAATGTGTCATTGAGTGACTTTGCTACTCAATGATTCTTTTAAAGTCACTCCCCCCTTTATCCTTGGATAGAACAATCTTCCTGCAATGCACAAAAAAATATGCTCCAAAGCCATCCAAGTCCCTTAATTCTCTTGAGGATTTAGCCCATACAATTGATGAGAGATTTGTGTTGGCATACCCTTCCCAGGTGGCAAACACTGATGTTTTGAACTCTTTTGCTACTTGGGAGGAATCTCTGATCAATTTGGATTATTTTTTGACTTGGGTTTGCCTGCATTTAAAATTGATTAAGTCTAAACAACCAGGACGCACTTTGGTTAAATCAACAAAATCCATTCCAACTGAAATTAATGGCATCCCAAAGTGTTCTCTAGGCACTAGTCAATCAGAGGTTGGGTCGGAAATTGGAGAAAAACCATCCAAACTCCCTGAAACTACTGGCAAAATTCTATCCCATCCAATCAAATGACTGGTTGAGGTCACGTGACCTTGTAAATTCAAATGGTTTCCCTTAAAGCAAAACAGGGGACTTTTGGTCCCCTGCTTGCTCATTCTTTAATCATTAAAAGTTTATACTTTCAAAATAAGTTTATTGAACTTTTGGGTCCTTTTTTGGCCCATTATTATCTTTGATCTTGTTAGTATTTGCTTTATCATTCCTTACCTTACTGGTCTTCCCCTGGTTCCTGGCGTCCTTTTTGAAGCCTCTATAGTTAATGTTAATGTTAGTGTTGTTGCTTACGCTTACCTTAGTTGCTTTCAAGAATCTGGTTCAAACTTTAAAATTAGTATTAAAACCACTATAATTACTTACTTTAAGTTTGAAATCTTTGTCCTTTTGCTTTTGAGTTGCGTTTTGCTTGTTATATGTTTTAAGTTTAATAAACCTGCTTTTGAGAGTTGCTGTTGTTCTGTGGCTGCCGTTCTTGCTCCTCTTGGCCTCCTTTTGATCATCTTGTTTTACCAGAATGTTGGTTGCCCTTTTCTGTGTCAACAATTTTAAAAATAAGAAAAACCTTAGAGGGACAAGCCCTACTGCTGCTGACCCCAGATCTTGTAACTGAGACAAATGTTGGTGCCTCTTGTCAGGTATGTTGTTTACACCTTGGCACCAGCTCTAGTGTTGATATGGTGTACTACACCAGATCTGTGGGGGTGTATTTCCCTTCTATTTATCATGTTGGTGTTAATCCGGACCAGTTCATGCACTTACTGGAGAACATCCCCGGGCGCGCCAAGGATATCTTTGTCACTAGTGAGAATGTTGTAAGAAGCCTGACATGTGACAACCTTGAGCCCTCTGCCCTCAATTTCTTTCCATCCATGACCCCTAGCCTGGCCCCATTTCCCTTGGAGATCCCAAGCTCACAGGACCCAGAAGAGGACTTGGGTGGGGAAGAGTTGGGTCCCAAGCGTGCTCCCTGGTTGCTTGGTGGGATGTTATTGATGGGCTTGGATTCATACTTCCCCCGTCTATCTGCCACGTCCTCCCTATGGACTCCCCTTTGAGCAGCCATCACAGTCCTACACTAGATGGTGTCCTGGTAGATCCTCCACCCAGGATGGGTAGCAAAACTTAGTTAGTTTAGCCCCCCCTCTCACAATTCTATAGCTATGGCCTAAAAAACGGGACTCTAGCACAAAGCTCAACCCTCCTAATCCCCCCCACACACCACTGGCTGCATATAACATAATTAAACTGAGAAAAAAATGCAGGCCAACAGCCCAAGCAACTTTTGAGCAAGTTTATTATGGGATCAACACAATTCAATCTGGAATTGACAGCACTCACTATCCAAAGATTCCCATGAGCTATATTTCCCACAAAAATGGAGCATATAGCCTAAATAAATCTACCCTTTCTCACCTCTTCACTTTCCCATCCAAGTTTTTCCTCCTGCTCTGAAGGTTTTCTTGCCCTCCCCTCTCTTAAAATATTTTGATCATGTTTTTAGCCCTCTTAGCTGATTATAACAATTCAAAAATGAATGAATAGCATCAATTAACAAATAAATAAGCTTTGGGAGAAAAATGCCCCTTACCTTTGTGAGATTCATGAACAAAGTATTCTGAGAAAAATTCAGGAAACACACCATAGTTTACCTGGATGAAAAAATCATCTACAGTCCCATAAAGGAACAGCACTGGAAGGAAATCCACATGGTACTCACCACCCTAAAGAACAACTGACTAGTGGCCAAAAGGTTCAAATGTGAGTTCTTCTCCACCAAGATAAATTTCCTAGGACACATTGTTAGCAAAGATGGAATCAAATCAGACCCTGAAAAGGTAAGGGCAATAGACAACATGTCAGTGCCACAAAGCAAGAGTGAACTCTTTACCTTCTTGGAGATGGTTGCATACATAAGAAGCTTTATCCCAGACTGGGGAGCCCTGAATGCCCCACTATCAGCAATCACTGGCAAAACAACTAAATTTGTGTGGACCCCACTGAGAGAACATCACTTCCAACAATTGAAAGAACAGATGATCACTACACCCATATTCTAGCATCTCAATCAAAAAAGATCTATGAGCTGAAAACAGATGTCTCAAACTACACAATTGATGAAATACTCAGAATACAGAAAGCATACAAAAATTTACTCCCTATTGTATTCAAGTTGAGAAAGTTCTCTGATGATGAACAGAGATGTCATTCATGACAAAGAACTGATAGCAATTGTCCATTATCTAATGAAATGGCACTGCTATATGAAAGGTGCACAGATATCCAAAGCTCTAACCAACTGCACAACATTAGTATTTTTAAGGCACAATAGAACCTCTCAAAGAGACAAGCTGAATGAATGAAACTTATCCAGAGGTACCCCATGATCATTGAAGATAAACCAGGCAAAGAGTTTCTTGCAGCAAACACTCTACAAAGGTTGTACTGTAAACATCTAATCTGCACTAATAGGGAAGAACCTGATTGGACCATGTTAATAATGGGGAAAATCAAGAGGGGTTCTCACCTGGTACACCAATAGATGTACAAGAGAGGGTCCTTCAGAACAAACACCTGTTAAAAAATGTCTATGGTACCCTTCACCATATACTATCAAGTGGCAATACAGTACCATACATTCTTTCAACCCAGAAGATTGACACAGTCCTTTGATATTGTAAAGATTTGGGAAATGCCTGTAGCCAGAACCTAAATTAGTATATTGCCTTGTTCTTGGAAACAGCCAAGGGACCCAATGAGAAATCCTAACAGTAGGATTGGGTCTGCACTAAGTTAGAGGATAGTCTTCAGGGATGAGTAAGGGATTCACCTTAAGAACCTGGGAATGATGTTTATCAGAAATCTCATCTAGCTAAAACCAGGGAGATGGCACTGAAGTACAACAATAATCACAAAGAGAAAATATGCACAGAACTTATTTTATTGGGTGAATCTAAATGATTCTTATATAGCAAAGGCTTACCACAAAACATTAGAAGGACAGATAGCTCACTGACCACTCTCATAAGTGGGTCAAGGAGCACTCATGTAGCCAGGTGGAAGATAGATGAGTCCTTCACCCAATTTGGGTCAAACCCCATTCTGAGCTGCAAAAGAGAACTGAAGGTTTTTAAACTCAAAATGCGGCTCCACTGAAGGCAAAATTAAAAGAGCATTAATATTGTGATTCACAACATATCTTAAGACCTGCTGCTGGTGGCCCAGCATGTTGGAAGTTATCAAAGAAGCACTTGATCAATGAAAAGTATGTGAGAAGTATGCTCTTTCCAAGACATCCCCAAGCCCATGATAACAGCATAAATCACCCAAACATTCAAGGTACAGCTATCAGATATTGTGGGGACATGTGGGAGATAACAGAAGCAAAGGATTACGGTCATATTCATCAGCTATGCAACAGGGTGAAATGTAGCGCATACAACTGAAAAGCATAAAGGGAACAGTGGGAGATGATTAATAGGCAAGGAGGTCATTTCCAGATTCAGAAACCTGAGTTCCTGATCATAGATGAAGGAACTTAACTTACCTCTGCAAGCACAGACAGCTACCTTTCCAAGAATGAGATCAAACGTACAGATACCAGCCACCATCACCCCTATGCTAACAGGAGAGCAAAAAGGTTGAACAGCGCCCCTTTTAAATACCCCAGGGGGAGATGTTGCAAAATCTGCAGTTGTTCCCTCTTGGAGAAGCAATTCCTTGAGTAATTCCCTGGCTGATAAATGATGGGTGGCACTCTTATCAGATTCCCATTGTATATGAGGATGAGATATTTTGGACCCTAATCAGAACGCTATTAGGATAAACCCTATGACTGTCATGGTAGTTTTCATAATGCCTGGTGTTGCTTGTCCTAATTGTAAAGCCAGGAAGTCAGGAAGACAGTTAACCAAGTTAACCAAGTTGATGGATGTCGTGTTTGACTCCTGGGGACAAAATCCAGAAGGACACAGCAGGAAATCTTTATAACAAAATATTTGAGGTTCAAAGCTAGCCTTGGGTTAGTATTCAGGGTAAAATTAAGGGCACATACCTTAATTTTCTGGAGTACACTTTCATGAATTTTGGTATTAAGATATCTCACTATGATATGCTTAGTACTAATTTGATCCATATACATAATATAATTGATGCTATCAATTTGGGCTTAAGCAATATTTATCTTATCAATATTATTGCACTATCACACTCTCCATGCAAAACTACCACAGAAAGACTTATTCTACTTTGATCCAATCTTCAGTACTTCCAGAGATACAGCAGTGTTTGTGATTCTATTACTGGATAATAATACATTGTTCCTCTTATCAAGCTCCAAACCAGTGCCTGCCTTGTTGAGCTCATATCTCTGAAACTAGGGACTCAAACCTTATTATGAGACTTATCCAGTATCACCTGATCTCTGTAGATCCCTCACATGATATACTAGGATCAATAGAACCTTTCCTGAATGTTCACATGACTGTTCATGTTGCCCTCTGTTCATCCTGAAGATGTAATGAGTGACTATATAACCCTCTCATTTCAATTCTTAATAAATAAGCTTTATCTATACATCTATTTCAAGTCTTCAATTAATAGTCAGCCAGTCCCAGGACATCAGGGTTAGGCTCTGCCATTGCAGGGGTTCCTGTTGTTATGAAGTCATTGGGTTCACACTTATTTAACTGCATAATGCAAATAAGTGGTTTCATGAAACACCTGAAATCACCCCCTTCCTGCCGTTCAAATATGGCTTATTCCAATGCAATCACTGTCAAGTATATAAGCTTGTTCTCCCCAAATATTCAAGATATCAATAAATACCTACTTCCTTTATTTAGTGACTATTTCTAATTTACCAGATAAAACCAGTTAGAACATCCTATTCAAGACAAACCAAAATCCAATCCAAGTTATATCAAAAATCAAAGTATCCAAACTCTTGGTTTTCACTGTCCCATAGGCTTTGCATAAGCCTGAAGTTACAACATACACAATGAGTAATCCCTTTTGGCAAAAATGAAAGGAAAAATCTTGAAGAATATTAAAGCCAACACAAATGGGATAAAATTGTCTTTATTAGGAGAAATGATTCTACTTAAATAGTAGACAA
The DNA here is from genome assembly GCA_014839935.2 of Entomophthora muscae. NCBI lineage: Eukaryota > Fungi > Entomophthoromycota > Entomophthoromycetes > Entomophthorales > Entomophthoraceae > Entomophthora > Entomophthora muscae. The sequence goes on along the minus strand of QTSX02001509.1, from coordinate 16,878 downwards.
GGGTCAATGATCACTCATTAGATAGACAGAGTGGTCAAGGGGGTCATGTTGGTGTTGCAACCAAGTTTATAGACTTGCCCACTAACATATCTTACAATACACAGGGGGTGCTCAATGAGCTGTCCCTTGATGTATCTAATAACATGAACCAATCTGATGGAATATCAAACTGCGGGTAATTTCTCCTAGTTAGGAGTGCTACCAATTCAACCTGCTGATCCCTGCACAAGTTATTCCTTGGCTTCAAACCCTACATGAAACATGCCACAATGCCACCCCCTTATGGACTTGTGGCTTTCCCCATACAGTATATTAATAACAATATTCTACAATAAACAATACTTATTATATTCATTCTCTTCCTTTCTAATGGACTGTTGTCTTCCCCAATCAAAATACTGAATCCTCATTGGTTCAGTTGCAACAGTGGTAGCAGCAGTAGATTCACAACCTAGCTAAAGAGAAAATTCCCCCAAGAAAGGACAGAGTACAGGCCGTATGGCTACTCCCTACCAAGAAGCCTTCCTGCCAATCCCCAAGGGGGTCATCCCCAACGGGTACGTCATCTATCAAGACCAACTGGTACTTACAAGTGTGTACAATTGACTCTGCCTCGGTCAGCATAATGCAAGTGTCACCCCGCCTCAATTGGATCTCTCAAAAAGCATGTTAAATATCCAGCTTGGGTCTTTTGCGGGTAGCGTGGAAGGGGCCAACATTGTTAGCTGGCTCCATCACACAGAAACCAACCTCTGTTTATGCCAGGTACCTGAGCCTATGTGGGTTGTCACTGCTTCAGGCCGCCTTATGGGACCTGCTGCAGTTTGGTTCACCACCTGGGCCAGTCAGGAGATAGAAATCACCTGGGCGTCATTCAGGGATGCTGTAAAGTCCCACTACAGTGAGACTTTCTTGCCCATTGTGGTAGGGACTCCCCTCCTGGATATCAAACAGACTGGTTCTGTTCCTGAATACCTTGCCGCCGCCCCAGAAGCTGTAACTGACAGGGACACCATGCTCCTTACCTTGATTGTTAATGGGCTCAACCCCCATATATGCAAGTGGGTTCCCGTAGGTTGTTGCACCTCCATCAATGACTGCTATAAAGCCATTGTGGAGGCTAATAATCAGGCTGCAATGGATTTCTGCCGCTCCAATGACGGACGACCCCAACCTTGTCCCACACCTGGCAGTGCTCACAGCCAAGTAGGTTGCCGCCAGCCACGCCAACAGGAAAATGGGGTTAAGCGCCCCCACAAAGGGGAACTCCAGTTAGCACAAATTGAGGACCCAGGAAAAGCCTGGGGGTTGTAGTTACAAGAGGTTCTACAACCCCACTTGACCCTCACTCTCAATCCCTCCTAGCAAAAAACACTTGCAATTACAACCTTCACAAATTGGAAACCCTCAATGTCTTCCAAGTTCATAGTAAAAACCCCATACTTCAAGCCAGTTACTCTCCAAATAACGTAACTTGCTTGGACTACCCCTTTGTTTCTGTGGGAACACCCACAAACTACTGGTAGATACTGGGGCCAATCACACTATGATTGACCAGAAGTTTGCAGACACTCAACAACTATACCAAGTGCCAAGCAGGTTCAAAGCAGTACAGGTGGCTGATTTCCAAAGAATGGCAATTACCCATGAGACAATACCCTTCTCCGTGAGAATGAGCAACATCCAGGTTAAGCTGTCTGGACCAATCATGACAGGGCTCAGCCACAATGTCATTGCTGGCCTTGACTGGCTTTGTCAAAACCTTCCCTACATTGACTGGGATACATCTTTAATCACGCTTAATAGAAATGGGGTTGGTTTTCAGATATATCCTGTCAAAATGAGCAAGCTACTTCACAATACTGTGTTTGTCAGAATAACAGAAACAAGCTCATACAATTTCAAGGGGGGACTAGACTTCATACAATGCTCAGTTGAAGTTATCTGCACAGAACCACCTGCAGCCCTTCCCTTGACTACTCCACCTCCACCAGCACTTGTCACTCTCCTTTGTAAAGAATAAGGACATTTTCAGTGAAATACTGTACCAACTACCCCCTCCCTGGGAGATCCAGCATGCTGTACAGCTACAAGGGTTGCTTCCCAAGGCAAGCCCCCTCTATTGCTTGACACCAAAAGAAGATGAAACCCTCTGCTAGCACCTTATAGACGCACTTGATAGGGGCTTCATAAGCCCCTTGCTCTTGCCATACAGGGCTGATGTATTCTTTGTAGCCAAGAAGGACGGGTCCCTTTGCCTAGTCACAGATTACTGCGCCTTAAACAAGGTGACTGTTAAGAGTAAATACCCCCTGCCGTTGATTGACGGCTTGTTTGACACACTTGCGGGTGCAAAGGTCTTTAACAAGATTGATATTACTGTGGGGTACAACCAGGTCCTCATTGCACCAGGGGGATGAAGCAAAAACTGCCTTCTGCACAAACTACAGGTTGTTTAAGTGCCAGGTCATGAACTTTGGAATGACCAACGCTTCTTCCACCTTTGCCATGTTAATGAACAAAGCATTTGAGGAATTGATTGGAAAGTGTGCCATTGTGTACCTTGAAAACATTATTGTCTTCATTCAAGATCAAACCACGCATCTACAACACCTCTGTGCTGTCCTTGACACCCTTCAGAAAAACCAGTTGAAGGCTAAGCCCTCCAAATGTGAATTCCTTAAGTCAAAACTCCTGTTCCTTGGGCACGCCATCTCTGCCCAAGGGATCAAGCCTGACCCTGCCAAGATAAAGGCAATTGCCAGCATGCCACTACCCACCAATATTGGTCAGGTGTGTACCTTCTTGGGCATGATTGCCTATGTGCGCAGGTTTACCCCCAATTGTGGAGAACTTATTGCACCTCTCACCAAGCTCCTGAACACTAAACAGCGCTTACATTAGACCCCTGCCAGAGATCAAGCCTTTGAGACACTGAAGCAGAGACTTACAACAGCGCCTGTATTACAGTTTCCCAATTGAAACCACCAATAAAAACTTGAGACTGATGCCTCTGACAGAGCCATAGGGGGTGTGTTACGGGTAGAAACTGATGAGGGCACCTTTCTCCCTGTGGCATACAAATCCAGGAAGCTCACTGACTCAGAAAAAAGTTACCCAATTCATGACAAGGAGTTAGCAGCAGTTGTGCACTGGTTTGAGAAGGGGCGCTGTTACTTGAAAGGGGCCACCTTTCCACCCTGTGTCCTGACAGACCACAAGTCACTCCAATACTTCAACACACAGTCCCACTTGACACACTGCCAGGCAGGCTGGGTCAAGACCTATCTCCTTGCCAGTTGCGTATCAAATACAAGACTGGGAAAGAGCTTGTCACAGCAGATGCCCTCTCAAGGCTCTACATGGTGTCCATCACTGAGATGAAGGTTTGGACCCCAAATTAGCCAATGCATTACCTCTGACCTGAAGCAACCTGCTATGAAGGTCTTAATTTGGTAACCATCTCCAAACTGAAGGACAATGAAATTCAGTTCACCACCAATGCAGGCAATGTCTGCCACCACACAGAGACAGGAGAGAAGACATCCTATATTTCCATCACACAGCAAGGTGATACCATACTGCACTACCACCGCACCTTGGGCCATTTCAGAGGACGCAACCTCTTTGAAACCATGAAACATAAGGTTTGGTGGCCGCGTATGCGCCAAGACATCTTGGATCTCCTAAAGAAATGTGTGTTGTGTGAAAAGAACATGTCAAAGCCTGCACCCCCAAGTTGGTCCTACCCATTAAGGCCACAGAACTCTTTGAGCAGTGGGACCTCAACATTGTTGGACCTCTCCCCAAAGACAGACTTGGGAAGAAATATATCATCACAGCCATAGAATACTTCACCTGTTGGCCAGTAGCATGGGCGACCACTAACCACACCACCGCCACCATCACCTGCTTCATTGGTGAGGAGATTGTGGCCCTCTTTGGGCGACCCAAACACATCATTACAGATGGTGGCCCGAGCTTGTTGGGCATGTCATGAAAGCATACTGCGCCAAGAATGCCCTTCAGCAAATAGCCACAACCCCATACCACCCGCAAGCCAATGGGCGCATAGAGCAATTAAATGGCTCCCTTGTCCAGCTGATTGCCAAACTCTCACAGGAACATTCTAATACTGCGTGGACTGAATATCTGCCCACTGCACTGCTCATCTTACAAGCAAGAATCAACAGGGACACCAGGTTCAGCCCCAGCACCTTAGCCTTTGGGATGTCTAATGGTTTGGTAGGAGTAGAACAAGGGAGATTATGATCCACGGTTCCCGCAAAGCCCCCTTGTTGCCTACCCCTTCCCTGAGCCAGTGGCGCGCCAAGGCCCAAGACATTTTCACAAGCAAATTGAGGAAGGGACAAGACACCTTGAGACCAGATACGCCGTAGGTGACCCCATCTACGCCCTCAACCCCAACTCAGCTAAGTTAGAGCCCAACTACTTGGGGCCCTTCAAGATAGCTGTGATCTATGACAACCACACCTATCAACTTGAAGATGCCCAAGGAAACACCAAAAAGCTTCACCACAATTGCTTGCGCCCCTGCCGCGCCATCCCCCACAAAATTTGTTTGTGCGGACCTTCCCAGATCTCCCGCAAACTCTGATCCTGGCGTCTGACAGCAAGCAGGGGGCAAGGGGGGTGTTGCACCCAAGTCTCCAGACTTGCCTGCTAAGGTATCTCACAATACACAGGGGGCACTCAATGAGCCGTCCCTTGACGTATCTAACAACCTGAACCAATCTGATGGCAATGTCAAACTGCAAGCACTTTCTTCTAATTAGGAGCACTACCAATTCGGCCTGCTGATCTTGCACAAGTTATTCTTTGGCTTCAATCCTTACATGCCACCCCCTTGAGCCCAGTGGCTTTCCCCATATAGTATACTAAGCATAGTATTCCATAATAAACAATACCTTATTCTTATTATTCCTGTCCTTTCTATTGGACTGTTGTCTTCCTCAATCCAAATACTGAATCCTCATTGGTTCAGTTGTAACATTGGGGTGAGTTCATACCAGGATCAGACAAGGGCAGCTATGGTATTCCAAAATGGGTGAATATTGGAACAGACCCATTTACAGAAGGCAAGGAATTCCAAAAATAAAGAGAAGAACCAGCCAAATCTTCTCACATACCACCATTCAGAGGCCATATCAAAATAGCAGCAATGGCACAATTCATGGCAATGGATTTAAATCAAGCAGTTGATCAAAAATGGGTCCCTGCCGCCCCATTTGCCAGCATGATCTGGTTACCCTGTGCAAGTTGACACTGATAAATAGACATAATCTGAGTGTCACTTGATACAACCTTGTTTATCATAATGGTCAACAAAAATCAATCACACAAGGGGGTTTCCATGTTGGACGAGGTATCTTTGGATAGTGTTGCGGAATAGGAGCCATGGATTCTGGTGGCATTGCTTAGCCAATAAGTTTGGTACATATCAGAAGACTTCCCGGTTCAACTCTAAGGGTTAGGTCCTCCTTAAAAATTACTCAACAGACTGAGATTATCTCCTGGTCTATTTTTATTTTAAAATGCATCCAGTAGCAGGTCTACCTTGCTACATCCCTTACAACCTGATCTTGAACCAGATGGTGGCTGGAAGATGGGGCCCTGCTTTGGGTTCTTTGTCATCAGTGCTGCCTAACGTTACCCCAAGGCCTACCAACCTTAGAGGCTTTACTGCAGAATCTGAACAAAGGACAGCTGTTACTTCCCAATGTCCAGAGTTCTATTCTGAAGACCATTTGATTCTTTTGCAGGCTATCTATCTAGGACCTCTTTGGTTGGGGTTAATGATCTTGTTGAACCCCAGTGTATCTTTTGGAAGTTTCACTAAACGGTATCTGAAGCTTCAGTGGTGGCTAATCATCAACTTTTTATAGATTTGGGTGGTTATTCCCCACCCCTGGGAGACTTCTTCATATTACTCTGCTATTTCTGTCACAATGCCTACTGTGATGTACATGGGCAGTATGTGGCTCGGGCTGTATATGTTGTAGTTGGTGTTAAGATAACATGTTGGATTGGGAACTAATGATAGGCTAACGAAGAAGTAGATAATTGGAGCTTAGTCGATTTGAAGTTAAACGGTGAGCTGCAAAGATTGGTTTCTTCGTTCGTGTAGAAAGAGTGTCTGGTGTTCTAATTTAAACATTGCAGAGCTTAAAATAAGAATTTATTAAAAGTCAACGTTTCCTAAGCGTCAAGAGGGTTCTCTAGAACATAGGTGATGAAGTGAAGAACGGCAGGGACCAAGTCCTTGCCGACAGGGATGATGTTGGAGGGAGGGAGCACGAAGCCGTTGTACGCATTGGAAGCGGGGGATAGCTCAATGGTATATCCATAGGTCTTGTGTCCAGCACCATAGAAAAAGTCGGAAGCGCCGCCGGAAGCGGGGTACAGGTCAATGATCTTTTCGTTGATGTAGCGCTTCCCAGATACTTCCTGGATCTTCTTTACGATATCGTCGCCAAGTTTGACGAGGTGGGCTTCGTCAGGGGCATCGGCTTCAGAAGTGCCATAAGGACGCAGGACAAGCTGAGAGTAGGAATGGAAATCAATTGCTCCCGCAATGGCACCCTGTTTCTGGAAGTAGGCAATGATGTTTTTGGTTTCCGGCTCAGAAGCAGGAGAGGGCCCCTGGTAGGTCTCGGATGAGGGTCTGGTAGAGGCTCCGTTGGCTTCACCCCATCTGAAGGGGAAGTTGCGATTCAAGTCAATGCCAACTCCGCCGCTAACCACGTGACGGTTTTTTCTCCACAGACGCTTGTTGGACCAGGTGTAGCTGTAGCCATCAGGGTTAACGATGGGCACAGCAACGATCTCCACCTGATCCAGGAGTGCCTTGATCTTGGGATCAGATTCGCGGTTCTCAACCAAATGGTTCAGCACGTACTGCAGAGTGGACCCAGTGATCCATTCGCGGGCATGGATAAGTGACTCGAACCAGATCTTCTTCTTGATGCTTCCGTTCGGATTGGTGATGTGCACTGCGGGTGTATCACGCCCCTCGACAGTCTTTCCAATCGAGGGAACGAATTTGACAGCAGTTGGGTTTTTCTTGGCCATTTCACTGTACCACTTTACGATTTCCTCGTATTTGTGGTAAGCTGTAAACCAGTCACCAGTCGCGCGCAATGCTGGAGTGTTTTCAACAAGAAGCTCTTGAACATCGCCTACAAGGGTAGTGTAGCGGGCGTTTGCCCTTTGAATCATCTCCAGCTGCTGCTGGTTAACACGCACCTGGTAGCTCGTGCGGTTGCATGTCCAGACATCAAACTCGTCAACAAGCTTCGCAACCTCAGGGGTCTTGTCCAGATCAATCACGACATGTCCCTTGTAACTGGAGAAGTTATCGCTTCCTAGAACACTCGCCAGAATTCCTGATACAAACAAAGAGCCAGCCAATTTCATCTTTACTTTTTTTAACAATATGCTCCAATTTATACTTTTTCCAACCCATGTATATTTCCTACTTTAGCTTTATTAATTTAAAATTTAATGCTCTTCCTCGCGGCAAATTGCGCAATTCTTTTCTCAATAGCAAGAATACAATTTCAATTACATCTCATTTCAACCACTAAAAGGGGTTTAATACGCACATGAACAAACAATACATATGACTGAGCACGCATTCAGCCGCCTCAACAACATGCATTTCCAGATGGAGTTATTTATCAACACTACCTACAGACCCTTTACCTGGCGCCCAGCAAATGAAATCAACATCTCGGCGTAAACAGCGAACCCCCACCAATTTTCCCATAAACATCACACTCTCATCCATAAGGGGTTCACCATAGCCCTTCCCGAATTCAACCAATCAAATAACACCCCGTAATCACTCGGCTAGCACCAGCCGAGCAAACAACCATCAAAAAAGCTAATATATGACATATCTCCCAGAAAGATCAACACCAAACAACTTTACTTCTAATCCACGCACCCAGTCATGGACGAAGGAAACATACACGCCTCTCCAAATACCGAAACCAGCCAATCCCAAACCCGGCCATCAACCCCAAGCCACTCACCAGATTAATCATCAACATTGTCTCACCAATCAGCCACCACCAGTTCTCCACCACAAAAAAATCAGGCTAAACCTTACCTGAAAAACAGCAAGCTGAAACCAGTAGAGGTCAACCAATAGCCTCCCACCAATGTAAAAGTCATGCCTCAGCTGATGCCAGGGGTATATGACTATAAACCGACTAACGCTCGGCTCCAGAACAGGTCAACTGGAGGAATGTTATGGCGTGGGTGAACTTGACCCATTTTGCCAAGGCTCAGCAGTATCTTCCCCAATATCCTTTACCGCAGTATAAGATAAGGATAGCCAACGTCTAATCTCTCAAGAGTGAGTGATACAGAGTATAGCGAGACCATCATAATTAGGGATGCTTCGGCTTAGCTTCGGCTAGCTTCCGGATTTAGGCCGCTACAGCCAAAACGGAGATATTCAATATTTAATCGTTTTAAAATAAATCTTTGATACGAGTGACCCAGAGTCAGAAGCTGGCCAAAGCAGCCCTAACCATAACCAACCAGGCAAGAGATATAGCGCCAAATAAACATCACATCGGCAACAGGATAAGGCAAAGGTTCAATACCCCAAAGATAATATCAGGGGCAGGAATAAGCTCCATCAACCAATCTTCCAGCATTTGACAGAAAATCGGATTCAGGACTCATCCTTAAACAACCTTTATGACTATTTCTCCTGGTTAGCTTAGTTCGCACATGCTTAACCCCAATCTTTTAAATCCCACAGGCCTTCTTCCTTCAGATGGCTAAACTTTAATCTTCTGCCCCATTCCATCATAAAGAACCGGACAGAGATCCAAAAACCAGCATGGCTTTTAATACCAATTAAGACCAACCAAAACTTCTGTCAACCCTGATATTCCAAGCTGCCATAAAGTTCCACCAATAAAAATACATGTTACTTGTTTGTTATCTTTTAAAGCCCAGCAAGGCAAAGCAAACAATATTTCACTCTGTCATGTACTACTTCTTGGAAGTATATGCAACCAGATAAAGGGAAAGTTAAGAAGAGAATGCTACTTTATTTGATATGGAGATAGAGGGTTAATAGTATCACAGGAAACCACGTAATTTCCTTGCACATCAAGGAAGCAATGGGGCTTGTCCAGGTAGTGTTTCTCTATGGGTTCAAAATGGTTGATCCCGTACAACTCGATAGTGGAGTAGGAGTGCCACAAATCGCTTGTTAGTTGGGCCGAGCCTTGGAAGAACAATTTCCTGAGAGGGAGCGATGTAGATGCTGTGACAGCATTAAAAATACTAGGCCATGCCTTATCTTTAAATATAACCAATATCAGCTTAAACCCACCATTACTATGAATAACCAGAGCCTAAAAGATAGGGATCAAAGCACTACATCTTTGGATTTTTTGGGTAGAGGTTTCCATCAAACCAGACAGATTAGCTGCTCTGAGCCTCTAAACCATTAACCCCTAGGGGTTTTGGCTGCTGTAACATTAGACCAATCTTCTGTTGTCACAACATCAGAGTATTTATCAGTCAACAGATCCAAACAACAATCACCAGCACATCCCAGCATGGCTAAAAGATGAACCCAACATAAAGAATGGGTATCCAGGCGGCATGGTTGTAAAATCATGGCCAGATCACATCCCCATGCCAACAAAGCTACTACTGTTGCAACCAGGTCTCCCTTCTTGCCTTCTAACGTATCTTACAATATACAGGGGGCGCTCAATGAGTTGCCCCTTGATGTATCTAACGACATGGATTAATCTGATGGCAATATTGAATGGTGGGTACTTCATCCTAATTAGGAGCATTATCAATTTGACTTGCTGATCCCTGCACAAGTTATTCCTTGGCTTCAAACCTTACACGGAACTTCCCACTATGCCACCCCCTTGTGGCCTTGTGGCTTTCCCCATATGGTATATTAATCACAATATTCCACAATAAACAATACCTTATTCTTATTATTATCTCCTTTCTATTGGACTGTTGTCTTCCCCAATTCCAAGTACTGAATCCTCATTGGTTCAGTTGCAACAGTGGTAGCAGCGGTAGGTTCACAACTGTTGTATTTATGATAGCAAGGAGTGCTAATTTCTACCAACAGTTAGTCAGGATCCTAACTCTTAATACTATACCTGTAGATGGTATAGTGACAGCCTTTGGTAGGACAGAAGAATATAAGGATATAATGACAAAACTGGTATTTATTATGATAGTGCTGCAGTTATATAGTAGGAGGGGGGATTTCCACCAGGGAAATAGTGGCACAGACAGAAGGACTTTCCTAAAGGAGGAGAGTGGAGAGGCACAGTAGAAAGAGCCATACAAGAGAACAACCAGTCTCATGTGCCTTGCCTAATGGAGGCAATTGACAATATCTACACTGTCCTATTTATAACCTCAGAAGTAAAGCCCACACCTGATGCGCATTTGAAAGGTGCTTTGAATACCTGTTTTTAAGGCGTTTTTTTATGTAATTAACCTTATTAAACCGTCTTGAGAGGAAGCAATCACAAAATTGTTTTGTTGCTCAATCCCTAAGTGGACGACTTAATGTATAACCCATTCAGGATCTGCAACAATGACCTACCTAAAACAAAAATTCCCCCTAAGAAAGGACAGAGCACGGGCCAAATGGCTACTCCTCATCAAGAGACCTTCCTCCCAATCCCCAAGGGAGACATTCCTGAGAGGTATGTTATCTACAAAGACCAGTTGGTACTCATCAGCGTGTATAATTGACTCTGCCTTGGGCAGCACAACACAAGTGTCATCCTGTCCCAGTCAGATCTGTCACAACACATGCTAAATCTCCAACTTGAGTCTTTTGCGGGTGGTGTTAAAGGGGCTGATATTGTCAGTTGGCTCCACTTGACCAAAACCTGCCTTTGTATCTGTCAGGTTTCTGAGCCCATGTGGGTTGCTACCGCTTTGGGGCGCCTTACAGGGCCTGCCCCGGTATGGTTCACCAACTGGGCCAGTCAGGAGATAGATGCCATTTGGGTATTGTTCAGGGATGCTGCAAAGTCCCACTACAATGAAATCTTTTCACCTATTGTGGTGGGAACTCCTCTTCTGGCCATTAAACAGACCAGGTATGTCCCTAAATATCTTGCAGCCTGGCAACAAGCTCTTGCCGCTGCCCCAGAAGCCGTCACTAACAGAAATGCCATGCTCCTTACCCTAATAGTCAATGGGCTCAAGCCCCATATCTGCAAGTGGGTTCCTGTGGGGCACTGTACTTCCATTGATGATTGCTACAAGGCCATTGTGTAGACAATAACCAGGCTTCCATGGGCTTTTTTTAGGTCCAATGGTGCACCATCCCAGTCTCGCCTTGCACCTGGCAGTGCCCACAATCAGGTGGGTCACTGCCAGCAAGAGAATGGGGCTAAGCGTCCCTGCAATGGGGAGCCTCAATTAGCACAAATTGAGGACCCGGGAAAAGCCTGGGGGTTGTAGATACAAGAGGTTCTTCAGCCCCACCTGACCCTTGCCCTCAATCTCTCCTGGCAAAGAATCCCTGCGACTACAATGTTTATGATGAGAAGCCCCTCAACTTCTTCCAAGTTCATAGCAATGACTCCATTCTCCAGGCCAGCCATTCTTCAAATAAAATGACCTGATTGGCCTATCCCTTTTGTTTCTGTGGGAACACCCACAAACTTTTGGTAAATGCTGGGGCCAACCACACTATGGTTGACCAGACGTTTGCTGACTCTCAACAACTAGACCAAGTGCCCAGCTGCTTCAAGGCAGTACAAGTAGCTGACTCCCGCAGAGTGACAATTACCCATGAGACAGTACCCTTCTCCATGAGAATGGGGAACATCCAGGTTAAGCTCTCTGGATCAATTATGGCAGGGCTCAGCCATGACATCATTGCTGGTCTCAACTGGCTGCAACACAACCGTCCCTATATCAACTGGGATATGTCTGTCATCACCCTCAACAGGAATGGGGTGGGCTTTCAGATCTATCCTATCAAAATGAGCAAATTATTTCATGATACTGTGCTTGCCAGAATCACAGAGACAGGAACATACAATTTCAAGGAGGGAAAACTGGACTTCAATCAATGCTCAGTTGAAGTTATCTGCGCCAAACCACTTGTGGCTTCCCCCTTGGCCACTCCTCCCCCACCAGCACTTGCCGCACCCCTCAAGGAGTATAAGGACGTTTTCAGGGAAACACTGGATCAACTACTCCCTCCCCAGGAGATATAACATGCTGTACAACTACAAGGGTTGCTACTCAAAGTGTGTCCCCTATACTGACTGACGCCCAAGGAAGCAAAACTTTGTCAACACCTTGTAGACGCACTCAACAAGGGCTTCATCCACCCTTCACTCTCACCCTACAGGGCTGCAGTCTTCTTTGTAGCCAATAAAGACGGGTCCCTTTGCTTAGTGACTGATTACCGTGCCCTAAACAAAGTAACCGTCAAAAACAAGTACCCCTGCTGTTGATTGACAACCTGTTTGACACGCTTTCAAGTGAAAAGGTCTTTAGTAAGATTGATCTCACCGCAGGATACAACCAGGTCTGCATTGTGCCAGGGGATGAGGCAAAAACTGCCTTCCGCACACGCTACAGGATGTTTGAGTGTCAGGTCATGAACTTTGGAATGACCAACGCTCTTTTCATCTTTGCCATGTTAATGAACAAAGCATTTGAGGAATTGATTGGGAAGTGTGTTGGTATGTACCTTGATGGCATTATTGTCTTCAGTCAAGATCAAACCACGCACCTCCAACCCCTCTGTGCTGTCCTCAACACCCTTTGAAAGAACCAGCTGAAGGCCAAGCCTTTTAACTGTGAATTCCTCAGGTCAGAGCTCCTATTCCTTGGGCACACCATCTCTGCCCAGGGGATAAAGCCTGACCCTGCCAAAATTGAGGCAATCACAAGCATGCCACCCCCCCACTGATGTGGGTCAGGTGTGTACATTCTTGGGTATGGTTGCCTATGTGTGCAAGTTCCTCTCCAATCACAGAGAGCTTATTGCACCTCTCACCAAGCTCCTAAATACCAAACAACGCTTCCAATGGACCCCTTCCAGGGATCAAGCCTTTGAGACGTTGAAATAAAGACTTAAAATTGTACCTGTATTACATTTTCCCAATTGGAACCACCAATAAAAACTTGATACTAATGCCTCTGACAGAGCCATAGGGGGTGTGCTACAAGTGAAAACTGAAAAAAGTGCCTTCCTCCCTGTGGCCTACAAATCCAGGAAGCTCACCAACTCAGAGAAGCGCTACCCCATACATGATAAAGAGTTAGCAGAAATTGTGCACTGCATCAAGAAATGGCGTTTTTACCTGGAAGGGGCCACCTTTCCACCCCGCGTCCTAACAGACCACAAGTTTCTTTAGTACTTCAATAAACAGGCCCATCTGACTTGACACCAGGCGGGCTGGGTTGAGCGCCTGTCCGCCTGGCAACTACGCATCAAATACAAGCCTGGAAAGGAATTTGTCACTGCTGAAACCCTCTATAGGTTATATGTGGCGTCCATCACAGGGGACAACAACCTAGGCCCAGACTAGCCAATGCTCTACCTGCATACTGAAGCAACCCGCTATGAGGGTCTTAACTCTGCAACTATCTCCAAATTAAAAGAAAACAAAAGCCAGTTCACCACTGACGCTGGCAACTTTTGTTGCCAGGAAGAGACCAGGGAGAAGATGCTGTACATTCCCACCACCCAGCAAGGAGATACCATACTGCATTACCACTGAACCTTAGGTCATATCAGAGGATGTATCCTCTTCAAAATAATGAAGCTTAAGCCTTGGTGGCCTTGTATGCAACAAGACATCTTGGACCTCCTTAAAACCTGTGTGCTGTGCAAAAAGAATACATCAAAACCTGCACCCCCAAGTCTGTACTACCCATCAAAGCCATGGAACCCTTTGGGCAGTGGGCCTGTGACATTGTTGGGCCTCTTCCTGAGGATAGACTAGGCAAAAAGTACATCATTACAGACATTAATTATTTTACCTGTGGCCAGTGGCGTGGGCAACCACTAACCACAGGGCCACCACAATCACCTGCTTTATTGGTAAAGAGATTGTGGCCCGCTTTAGGCAACCCAAATGTCTCATCACAGATGGTGGGCCAAAACTTGTAGGGCATGTCATGAAGGCATACTTTGCCAAAAGTGCCCTCCAAAGAATAGTCACAGCCCCCTACCACCCTCAAGCCAATGGGCATGTGGAGCGTCTAAATGGTTCACTGGTCCAACTCATTGCCAAGCTCTCACAGGAACATACTAACACTGTGTGGCCTGAACACCTGCCCACCACTCTGCTTATCTTACAAGCAGGGATCAACAGAGGCACCAGGTTCAGCCCCAGCGCCTTGGCTTTTGGAACACCCGACAGCTTGACGGGGTGGAACAAGGGAAATTACAATACACAGTTCCCAGGAAACCCCTTTGTTGCCTACCCCCTCCCTGAGCCAGTGGCATGCCAAAGCTCAGGAGATTGAACACAAACAAGTTGAGGGAGGTAAAAAGCACCTGGAGGCCAGATACACTGTAGATGACCCCGTCTATGCCCTCAACCCCAATTCTGCCAAACTAGAACCCAGCCACCTGGGGCCCTTCAAGATAGCCACAGTTTATGACAAATACACCTATCAACCTGAAGATGCCCAAGGAAACACCAAGAAGCTCCACCATGATTGCTTGCGTCCTTGCTGCATTATCACCACAAAAAATTATTTGTGCAGACCTTCCCATATCTCCTGCAAACTCTGCTCCTAGTGTCTGACAACAAACATGGGGCAAGAGGGGTGTTGCAACTGAGTCTCCCTCCTTGCCTTCTGCGTATCTTACAATACACAGGGGGCGCTTGAAGAGCCGCCCCTTGATGTATCTAATGACATGGACCAATCTAAAGGCAGTATCAAATTGCAGGCACTTTCTCCTAATTAAGAGCATTACCAATTTAACCTGCTGATCCCCTATCAGGAATATTCCTGACATAAACCTAATACTGACTGAAAGGAAAAGTTGGGACAAAATTTGATATGGAATTCCCCCCTTACTAGGGGAAAATAAAAATAAAATTGAGGAAAAATTGGATCTTGGTAGGCGCCAAACTAATTTATCATCCGGGCAGGCGCTTGCTGCCACCGCGCAGACACCTGCCACGCCTGCCAGCACCAAGCCAGGCACCTGCAAGCCCAGGCAGGCACCAGCAGGCCCGCCCCCAGCCCAACCACCCTCTTGCTCCCTGGCTCCCAGCTGGATGCCTACCACCCACCTGGGTCCCAGGGTCCACCCTTCAGCCAATCAAAAATTCCCCTGGGGTACAGCCAATCAAATAAGTCCCTGACAACAGGGGAAACTTCAAAAGATAAAATTCCCCCTCCAGAAGAGGGCAGGAATAATATTTCAGATTTTAAAAATAAGTTTGCCACCAACCAATCAGGTGATAATTCACTGGCCACATGGACAAGGCCAAACTCCATCCAAAACAATGTTCTTGACACCAAAATAACTTCTGAAGAGGAGTTGACTCACAAACTTCACCTAGCACCAGGGAAACAGGAAACTATTGGATTATCTCAAGAATTTCTCAACCAGCCACAGATAGCAGAAGAACAGGAATTTGACCATCTTCCCAAGCCCCAATTGCCATTCCTACCTTCCAAACTTCTGGGATCTCCCATCCCCTTTTTTCCCCCTCCCAATTGCAAATCTTTGCACAAGGGAGAGGACTATAAATAAAATATCTAACCTTAGTAATAGCTTGTGCTATTATTGAGACTAATACCCTCAATAAAGTGAAATTCAACTTACAACTAAAAGTTAACTATCAACCAGCCCCTGCCAACCCTCCAATCCAAGGAAGATGAACCATCTCATCTTCACAGCTGTGCTCACAGCTTGCCTTGAAATTGGAGGCTACCAACAAGGGTCAGAATTCTTTGGGCCCTCACCAGATGGACTAGGTCATGACCCCCACTACAACCCTGGTCAACTGAACTCCTCCTAGACTAAACCCTAGCCTCCCTTGGTGTCTCCACATTCTATACTCTCTATTGCAATGTACACGTCCATGTACTACATCTTAACCTGCTTTGCCAGGAGCTTTAGGAGATACAATGTACATGCAAAGATCTTCCACTGGCTGATGACCGTGTATCCTATTGTCACTGCCTTGACTGGGTTCCAGTTCACCAACTTGTTGTCATACATCCTGCAAGTGGTACCTACCGTAACTGGGTATTACATCCCTGCACAAGTTATTCCTTGGCTTTGAAATTTATATAAAACATGCCACCATACACCCCTGCGGCCTTGTGGCTTTCTCCATATAGTATAGTTATCACAATATTCTACAATAAACAATACCTTATTCTATTCATTTATGTCCTTTTGTTGGACTATTGTCTTCCCAAATCAAATACTGAACTCTAATTGGTTCAGTTACAATACTACTACTAGCTAACAGGACCTGAAGATATTGCACATCTAGTTAGCATGCCACAAAAGGCTCCCATATAAGAAAATTACAAAAGTAGCAGTTTGGATTGTTAGTTATACCCTAGGCCCACAGGCCATCATAGAGGCTGTCACCTGAATAATACCTAGAAGGATCCATAAAGAGTTAGGCTTCCAGGCAACCTGTGAGAGAGGGGCTAAACTAACTAAGTTTGGCTCCCATCCTGGGGGAGAATCCACCAGGACATCATCCAGTGCATAGCTGGTATGGCTGCTTGAAGTGGCGTCCACAAAGAGGACCCAGCAGATAGTTGGGGAAAGTAGGAGTCCAAACGCATCAATATGATCCCACCAAGCAACCACAAAGCGCGTTT